>BCKL01000004.1:1278309-1497895 GCA_001600635.1 Leucosporidium creatinivorum | reverse complement strand
CCATGTCTTCCTGCTCGGCGAGGGGAGGGGAGGGAGAGTGAAGCTCAAGGTTAGCGCTGGTGAGGGGAGTCTCGAGGTTGCCATCGGAGGCGGAAGGAGAGAGACGACGCTTCTGTCCCTTGGTAGGCGACTGGGTAGCGTAGGGAACCGTGCGCTTYGGCTCRCGAGCGCTGGAAGGGCCAGAGRCGGGCTTGAGGTTCTTGGGGGTGATCTGTGCGRCGGGGAGGAGGTTGGTCTCTGGCTTGGGGGAGAGGGAGAGGGAGGGGGAGAGGGAGCGAGAGTGTTGTCGGTCAGCAGGGCTCTCAGAGACGCGAGAATCAGAGTCCGAGCCGTCAGCGTGAATCTCGGTGGAGGCTAGCGAGTGCTCGCGTTGGGTGGCAGGTTCAGATCCCGAGTCAACGAGGTCATCATCACCATCACCCATCTCGATGTCGGCGATATCGCGGGCWACCATGGAGGCGGTCTCGAGAACAGGTTGGCCGAAGCGACCAGGCGAGTTGACGGCAATGGYGTTCGAGTCCGTGGCGACCAGGGGGCGGGCTTGAGGGGGCGCGGGAGCAGGAGCAGGTGCATCTTGATGTTGCTGAGCGTTGGGCGCGGCGGTGGCGGGTCCGGCGACGAGGGGAGCCAGAGCGGGCCGAGTCCAGGGAGCTTGCTCGCGACGGTCGGGCTTGGGGCAGCGGTTTGAGCGGTGGTCCGTCTCTCCGCAGTTGTAGCACTGTTCGAAGTCGTGGTGAAGAGTAAGAGAGTTAGCGGCGCCAGGAGGTTGAGGTCCGATGAAGGGAGAGAAAGAGCTGGGAAGTTGAGTGAAGACGTCGTTGCGAAGGGCGAGGTCGGCCGAGTTGAGGTGGGGGAACTTGATGTACGCCGTGTAGTTGCCGGTGAAGGTGGGGAGGCGCTTGCCGAAAGTTGAGTGTAGCTCTAGTACGCGCTGGACGTGGAGGACCTCGGCATTGAGGGCYGAGGGGAAAGCCTCGAGAAGGCAGTCAGCGAGCAGGGCGCCCGTGGGGTGGGCGCCRGAGACGGGGACGTAGCGAAATCTGAACTCAAGAACATCGGTGTAGAGCTTGGTAGAARTCTGCGAATGGACGGGCTTGTTGGCGTAGGCGTAGGGAGCGAGGGCGAGAGCGTTGCGAAGGGCGGTGGTGGAGCTGAAGCRAAGGTCGTAGACGTGCGAGACTCCTTGGGGCGAGCGCTGGCCTTGGACCGAGAACGAGAGGGAGCTGATGGAAGGGCGGAGGTACTCCAGATGCTCAGGCAGCTCCTCGATGAGGAGAGGGAGCGAGGGGCGGCCGTTGTCGTAGTAGCGGTGGAGGTCGGCCATCACAGTCGTTTGGGTGAGGTTGCCGTGGTCTTTGAGRGGGAAGGTGAAGCGAATGGTGTTGTCTGGGATCTGGTTGCGCGTGTTCTGTACGGTCCTCGAGCTCTCACGAAGGGAAGCGGCCTCGTGGGGCGGGAAGACGTCGGTGTGGTAGGCGATTTGGAGCATCTTGTTGGGCTGGGAGGAGGGTACAATTCCTTGGAGGGCGTAGAAAGCGGTAGCGCGCTTCTCTTCCTCAGGGTCGTGCACCCAGGCCGAGGGCTTGGGAGGGAGGTTGGCGCGAGCGCCGGCGGGGATGTTGGACGACGACGACGCCTCTCCTGCTATTGCAGGCGGAGCGCCCTTGTCGGGGGGTTGTGTAGCCTGTGGGGCTGCCATTGCTAGCTGTAGTGCTGTGCTCTGATGTACCCTGTTGTGAAACATTTTTTGCGCGAAGTTGCGAGTTATTCAAAAGAAGCGGTGCAATCCAGATATAAGATTTTTACCCAGTGCTGCTTTCCCCATGTTCGACCTTCCCCTCGCAACTCGCTGCCCCATCATCAACCGCTACTGCTACTCCAAGATCCTCTACCTCGACCGCTACTCTCCCGCCTCCGGCGCAACCATCTCCCTTCTCTCCTCGAGTGCCCTTGCTACCATCTGGGGACGGAAGCGCGCCAGCATCAGCGAGGAGCGACTCAAGACCCCCCTCGACCGAGGCGGGTTCGGGCTCATTGACCTTCGCCTCCAGCTTCGAGGTCCTCGGGCCGAGTGGATCTACTCTCTTCTCCCCTTCTCCTCCTTCCACACCCGCTACCTCCGAGCCATTCGAGGGCAGCTCTTCCTCGCCGCTTTCGCCGACCCTCGTCGCTTCTTCTCTTGAGACGATCCTTACCGCCTCGCCTCGACTTTGCGACGCTGGCCAGGCCTGGCGCTCCTCTGCAGACCGCCTCCCGACCTCGCGCTCCAGTGGCACAATGCCATCGATGCAGCTCGAGCTCTCGTCCCCTCTCGCTGGCGCTCCTACCTCGATGCTTGGAACGCCTTCGCCTCTCTCTCTCCTCTCCTCTCCTCGTCAGCACATTCGTGGAGGGAGAAGGCTCTCAACATCAACCTACAGCAGAGTGCTACCATCCCCCGAGCTTGGTTTCGAGCGCCAGGATAAAAGGAGGAGCTCTCGGACGTCCCTTTCTCGAGGACGACCGAGGCCTGCACGCTGGCAGCGYACGGGGTGATTGTACCGAAGGGATGGGAGTCACGCTATCAGCTGGGACGGGCAAGGTGGAAGGCGTGGTGGATGTTCCTTCGCAAGGTCAGGCGCCGCTTCGCCGACGAAGAGGATACGGTCCATCGCTTTTYGCTCGGATCCTTCCCCTCAGGCCAGCAGCTYTCCTTCAGCGCACCCAACCCCCTCTTCCCCAACAACTYGACTCCCTCCTGCTCCCTCTGCCTCACCGACTCGCCCGAGACCCACCAGCACCTCCTCGTCGACTGCAAGGTCGCTCGCTCGGCCTGGCTCCTCGGCTCTGGCTCCTCCCTTCCGCACCCTCCCCTCTCCGACTTTGCTTGCCCTGTCGTCAGCAAGAGCTTCCTCAACCCCATCCTCTTCCAAGTCCTCTTCCTTCACACCATTCTCAAGCTCGCTCGTCGTCGGCGTTTCAGCGCAGCTTCTCCCCTCGAGCCTCTCGCACCCTCGGACGTCGAGCAGCTCGGGTTCGACCTTGCTCGCGCATGGTCATCCTCTCCTCCTTCTCTCGGGGTTTTTTAGTGGGTAGGCGGGCGTTAGCGGTAGCGAAGCGGTCGGAGTCCCACACTGTCCTTCTCGGGCGTACTTAGCAGTATTTCTCTCCCCATCCTTTCTTCTCCTCATCACCACACCTGTTCTAGGTAGACTTGCATAGCCTCTTTTACTCGTAATGAACCTGATTAGATCCAAAAAATGCTGCTACACTCATACGTCGGCTTCTGACTCCTCACCCTCCCGCTGGTTGCCTTGCTGTTGCAGATGTGATCACCTACTGAGCTTTTTCTCCTGCAACCAGTAAATTGACCTGTACACCATTCACGAGTGCTTGTCACTCGCCCCAACAAGCTTTAGTGGACCCCAGAGCGCTACAGCCAGCCAAAGACAGAGGCCTCCGAGTCTACAAGTGTCATCTCTCCTGCTTGGGGCTCAGTGTAGCTTGAAGCAGTGCTTACACAGGCAAGTAAGAGCTACAGCAACAGCTGCACTGCCCTCCCTGGGCAGATGCGGGCTCTATTGCCTTCCCGCCAGCAGCGCCGAGCTCGGGAAATTGCCCTCTCGCCCTCGTTGCGGTGGCACACGCGCTGAAACAGTGTTCAAGCAGATGGCAGAGTGTTTCAAAGGCAGATTGCCAACCAGTCTGATGCTAGTGTGCTATACAGCAGCACAAGACAGGCTTTCAGGAGTGAGCAGCGCCGAGGTGCAGTGACCTGCGATTGCACGCGAAGGACTTGCAGCCAGTGGCTTGATGTGGAGGGAGGGTCGGGCAGGCGTGGAGTATTCTGCAACCCGTCTGACTCTCACGGTGCTGAAAGACCTCCAGACTCGGCTCGGTGCTGACCTCAACTTTGCCGCCCCCGAGCGCCCCAAGTCCCGAATCTCCAACGGGCCGCAGGTCTCACTTCGACGTCTCATCGCGACCCCGCCACCGCCAACGATGCTCTCCCTAAAAGCGACACTACTGGCACTCGCCTGCATAGCACTACCCGTCTACACCGCAGCAGAACAGCTGCCCTTCCTCCCAACTCCCCACCTCGAACCAGAGCAGCTTGTGCGGCTCTCCTGGCCCTCTCGCGCAGCAGCAGAGGAAGCAGTAGCATGGCTGGACGACAACGCATTCGACGTCTGGTCCACTACACCGCACCACACGACACTCCGCCTCTCGCCCTCGCAACAAGAGCAGCTCTCCTCGTCCCATCTCTCCCCTTCGGCGCTCGACATCCTCCTCCCGTCCATCGAGGAGCATCTCGCTTCCACGACTCTTACGGCACCGTTCAACCTCCAGCACTCGGAAGCAGCCGTAACCAATCTCTCGAGCACCCGACTGCAAGCGCTCGACGACCCGATTCACGACAGCTACCACTCGCTTGATGCGCTGCACCAGATCCTTAAACGCTTCGAGGAGCTGTTCCCCGGTTATGCTGCTGTGGTCAAGGTGGGGGAATCAGCTGAAGGGAAAGACATCTTGGGGCTCAAAGGTGCGTCACGAGCGAGTCGACGGGTGCGACGAATCAGCCAGGGAGGCTACCAAGGTGCACAGCTGACCCACACAAACCTACAGTCACCAACCAAAGCTACACGCCCACCGTATTCGCTTCGCAGGAGCAGCCATCGGCCAGCCATTTCGAGGACTCGGACGGCGTCCACGCTCTCAAGCACAAGAAGCACAAGATCCACAAGAAGCTCGGATTCGTCGTAGCTGGTGGTCAACATGCTCGCGAGGTGAGCTACCCTCTTATCACCCTCGCTTCCCGCGCTGACCGGTCCTTCCCATCTCGCAGTGGATCGCTCCCTCGGTCGTCCTCTACCTCATTCACGACCTCCTCCTCTCCACCGTCGTCGAGCCTTACCCCTCGCATTCGCACCGCACTTCCTCGCGACCCACCGCCTCTCACCTCCTCGACACTGTC
This sequence comes from Leucosporidium creatinivorum, assembly GCA_001600635.1. Taxonomy (NCBI): domain Eukaryota; kingdom Fungi; phylum Basidiomycota; class Microbotryomycetes; order Leucosporidiales; family Leucosporidiaceae; genus Leucosporidium; species Leucosporidium creatinivorum. The sequence goes on along the minus strand of BCKL01000004.1, from coordinate 1,492,941 downwards.
GAGTTCACCTTCATCCCCACGCTCAACCCAGACGGCTACTCGTGGACTTGGGCGCCCGAAGGCGACCGCCTCTGGCGCAAGAACCGACAGCCGACGGGAGATGGATGCTACGGCGTGGATATGAACCGCAATTGGGGGTTCAAGTGGGCTGCAGGGAGTCGGCCAAACCCTTGCTCGGACGCCTACGCCGGCGAGGAGGCTTTCCAGAGCCCCGAGTTGAGGGCTGTACGCGACTACCTGCTGGACAAGCAGAACAACGTCAAGGGGTTCCTCGACGTCCACTCATTTGGACAGATGAGTGAGTCTACATGCCCTGTTCGCTCTCGGCGCTTTCGCTAAGTCGGCGCTCGACTCTCTCACCCTCAGTCATGTTCCCCTTCTCCTACTCGTGCTCGCGCTCTTCGCCCGACGAGGAGAATCACTTCGAAGGCGTAGTCTGGGCCGCCAAAGCTCTTCGCGCCGTCCACGGCAAGAACTTCGAGGTCGGCAGCGTGTGCGAAGTGAGCTTGACGGCGCCGGGCGATTCGATTGATTGGACCTGTGAGTTCATCTCTTGGTCGCTCTTCGAGCTCCCGACTGACCTTCTATACCACGCAGACGCCGTGGGCAAGATTCGCTGGTCCTTCTCGGTGGAGCTTCGCGGAGGCATCTTCGGCTTCCTCCTTCCTCCCGCTCAGATTCGTCCTTCGGGCGAGGAGATGAGTGCCGCGTTCGTCGCTTTGGCGGACTATGTCGTGAGGGTGAGTTGAAGGTGCTCTCCCTTCTCTTCCGAGAGCCTTCGCTGATTTTCTCGTCGCTGCCCCGAGTAGAAAGAGGAAGGACAACGCTTCAACATTGCTCGCGAGTAGGGGGTCTGAGGGAGAGCAGTACGGTCTGAGAGGTGCAACATGTTGTATAAGATCTAGCCATCTACTCGGACTCGCCTCCTCCGCTCTTGCTCTCTCACTCTAGAGCTTACTCGGCTTGACCCTCCCCTGCATCTTGCCCGTCCCCACGCTCAACGCAATCTGCGTCGACGTCAGCAGCGGCACACAGCGCTTCCTCCAGTTCTCCTGCACCTCGCCCTCGCCGATAGGTCCCGGCGCCGACCACACCTCGACGAGCTGCTCGTGTCGGCCTTGCTGGATGATCGAGCCGTGCGAGTAGCAGCCGATGGTACGAGGTGAGGCGAGGTAGGGCGACGAGCGAGGGAGAGGTAGACGGCAGTGGAATTGTAGCGAGAGGGAGAGAGTCGGGTAGTAGCTGTGCAAGAACGCAGGGTCAGCAAATGCCCAGCCGAGAAGGTCGAGGAAGGGAAAGAGAGAGAAAGAGCATACTGCGGCTCGACACGCTCGCCGGGAGGGAAGAGCTCGGGAATAGAGGACATCATGTCGGCCCAGAAGCTGTAGTAGAGAGAGCAGAAACCACATCAGCCGCCGAGCTAACGCCGAGCCTCGAAAAACCCACGGCAAGGTCCCCTGATCCGCTTCCTCGCCCTCATCCATCATCTCACACCACGCACCCCACTCTAACCTCAATCGCTCGCCCTCCTGCTGTCCTTCGGCCTTCCCCTCTCTCCTCTTCTTAATCCCAAGATCCTCGGCCCACTTGATCCGCTCGGGCATGAACCAAAACACGCTCTTGCTGCTCCATCGTCTCTCCTTCTCGTCGCTTTGAGGTGTAGGATCGCACTGGGCGGGATGGGTGACGAAGGGAGTGATTGGGGCGTAGGCGGAGGGAGTGAGAGGGAGGAGGTTCTGGTTGGCCGTGCTGAAGGGTGCGGGCGAAGGGTCGAGAGGGAGGGGAGGCATGACGGTGTAGAGCGCGAGTGAGGTTATGACGAGAGCGCCATCCTGATACAGCTCGGCCTTGAGGTTGGTCCAGGATCTACCGGTTCGGAGGACCTGCGAGCGGCGAGTTCGAAAGGGTCAGCAGCGCCAAGGGCGGATCTCTCGAGCGCGGACATACCTTGACGTGGATCTCCGCTTTCCCAGGCTTGGTCCCTTGCAGGAATTGGGTCATGAGATGCGCAGGATCAGGGTGATGGGGCTTGCTCTCGGCCTGATGCTTCGAGAGGGCGTCGACGATGACGGCGAGGAGGTAGCCTCCGTGTGGGTTGCTGTGGGATATAACAGCTTTGTGAGCTTCATGCTCGATGAATAAGGCACTTTACAACTCACCCGAACACGCTCCACTGGACGTCAATGTTGGCTCGGTAGACGGCCGTCCCGTCCTGTCGTATGTGAGAAAGCCCCGTCGCGCGAGCTCGAGAGAAGGGTGCCATCACAGTCGAATACTTGTGCAAAAGTAGAGGGAAGACAACGACCCGCAGGCTGCTTCGAGATGGGCAGGAAGCTGGGAAGCGAGGCGCGGGACGGGGAGCAGTGCGGGGAGGAGGAGTAGCCGATGTTGAAGCTGAGGATATCGTGCTGCAGAGTGCGATAGATATAGTCGATGAAGATGAGACGAGAATGAGCAGTGAGAGGCAGGAGAGAGAAGAGCGGCAGCGGCATCGACTTCGCCGAAGGGGACTTGGGGCGCGCGAAGATGGCTCCTCTGTAGGGCCACAGATGGAGCTGTAGAGCAGTACAGAGCTTTAACTGAACGACTAAGACTGCACGAGCTGACTTGTAAGCTGTTAGCTGATTAAGGAGTCACGGCTTAGTCGTAGCTCAGCGGCGCCCTGCGCTCTCTTGCGCTCCAACTTCACCTCGTTTCGTTTCTGTAGTCGACTGTTGCGATGCCTGGACTCGCTGTAGCACCCAATCTGCCGTCTCTAGCAGCTGCTGCACCACCACCAAAGGCTTCGGGCGGTATTACGAGTTACTTTCAATCCAAGATCGAAGCGGCGGAGCTCACCATCAACGCAAAGACTCAAAACTTGCGCCGTTTGGAAGCTCAGCGTAACACTTTGAACGCTCGAGGTGAGCTACAGCCTATTCCTGTACCCCGGTAGCAGCAGCCGCTGACCTTCTCGTCGAACAGTCCGCTTGCTACGTGAGGAGCTGCAGCTGCTGCAAGAGCCCGGGTCCTATGTCGGCGAAGTGGTCAAGGTTATGGGCAAGAAGAAGGTGCTGGTAAAGGTGCAGCCCGAAGGCAAATACGGTGCGTGTACAGCCCTACACACTCGTCTCAACGGGAGAGCTGACGCGTTCGCCCTCACTTCGCCTGTCCCGTGCTGTAGTCGTCGACTTTGCGCCGAGTATCGACATCGCTCAGCTCACTCCCAACCTCCGCGTCGCCCTCCGCTCCGATTCCTGTACGTTGTCATGCCATCAGTCAAAGCGGACAGACCACTGACGACGCAACGCTCGCCCTCCGCGCAGACCAACTCCACTCGATCCTCCCCACCAAGCAAGACCCCCTAGTCGCCCTCATGATGGTCGAGAAGGTCCCCGACTCGACCTACGACATGGTCGGCGGCCTGGACCAGCAAATCAAGGAGATCAAGGAGGTCATCGAGCTCCCCGTCAAGCACCCCGAGCTGTTCGATGCGCTCGGTATCGCTCAGCCCAAGGGTGTGCTGCTGTACGGACCTCCCGGAACCGGAAAGACCCTGCTGGCGAGGGCCGTCGCCCACCACACCGACTGCAAGTTCATCAGGGTCAGCGGGTCCGAGCTGGTGCAGAAGTACATTGGAGAAGGCTCGAGGATGGTGCGCTACACCCTCTTTTCCGCTCTCTTCCCTCGCACAAAGCTCACCCCTCTGTCGTCTAACAGGTGCGCGAGCTGTTCGTCATGGCCCGAGAGCATGCCCCTTCCCTCATCTTCATGGATGAGATCGACTCGATTGGATCCTCGCGTGGAGAGTCGGGTAGCGGTGGAGGAGATTCCGAGGTGCAGAGGACCATGCTCGAGCTGTTGAATCAGCTCGACGGATTCGAGGCGACCAAGAACATCAAGGTGCGCTCTCCGGTCCTCGGCTTTGAGCCTGAAAGCTGACCTCCTTCGCTATCACAGGTCATCATGGCTACCAACCGTATCGACATTCTTGACTCTGCTCTCCTTCGTCCGGGTCGGATAGACAGGAAGATCGAGTTCCCTCCCCCAGGGTAAGCCTTCGGTCGACTCGTATCCCTCTCGCTCAGTTGCTGACCTCCACCGTCTGCATCAGACCCGAGGCTCGCGTTTCCATCCTCCGCATTCACTCTCGCAAGGTGCGTAATTGTCGTCGCATCCCTCTCGACCAACGCCGAGCTGACCCTTCCCCTTCGCCACCACCGAACAGATGTCTCTCCAGCGCGGTATCAACCTACGAGCACTGGCCGAGAAGATGGGCAACTGCAGTGGAGCCGAGGTTCGCGGTATCTGTACCGAAGCTGGTGAGTTTGATTTCGAATTTCAGCCCGCGCCGAACGTGAAGGCTAACTCGGCTCTCGCCCTCGACAGGAATGTACGCTCTTCGCGAAAGGCGTCAGCACGTCACTCAGGAGGACTTTGAGTTGTCGGTCGCCAAGGTAGGCTTTTCACTTCTTCATCACTCGACAGCATGCTCACTCCCATGCTCCCTCTACAGGTGTTGCGCAAGGCCGGCGATTCCAACACGTCCTCCAACAAGCTCTTCAACTAGGTGTGCAGATGACCTAGCTCGATGTAACAAGATTACCTCCTTTGCAGCTTCACGCGATACTCTCGGCGATAGATGGCCCGTGCTCTGTTTTGAATCGCTCGGCCTTTCTCAGGTTGACCTCCGCCTTCTCGCTCGTCTCCGTCTCGTCTTATCGGCTCGGTAATAACGGCAGGGGTAGCAGTACACGGCTACTCGCCTGCAGCATGGCACCCTCTTCCCGCACTCTTTCGCCTGCTGTCCCCTCCCCGCGCCCTTCGTCGCCCTCTTCCTCACCGCTCAACCCTTCGCCGCTTTCCCGTTCGACTACACCAGCACCTTCCTCGCCTCTCGTACACCTCGCCGATGACCTCGAGGAGAAGGAGCGTACCGTCGATGAAGTTGTCGAGCCGAGAGAGGTCGCGTTAGGGAGGTTGGAGCCCAGCGTCTATGCGAAGCTGCTGCCGGGTTGGAGGGACCGCGTGAGGTCTATGGCGGTCAAGAGCTTGGAGAGGGAGATGCCTTACTTGCAGGCTATTCAGGTGAGTCTAGTAGACAGCAGAACCAGGCGTGTTTGGCGGACGAGACGAGGACTGAGCGTGCAACGGCTGCAGCGAGGGCTCGGATGGGAGCGGTGGGGGCTGAGGTACAGCTAGGATATCCACTGACCTCCTTCTGCTCTCTCTACTGCTCTACAACAGAGCTGGAGGACTCCCGCGCTGGACGAGTACTTTGTCAAGTCGTCGCTCCTCGGCACTCACTCCTTCTTCATGATCTGCGTTCCCATGCCCTTCTGGTTCGGTCACGCTGACATCGGTCGAGGGTATGTGTTGATCCCGTGCGTTCCGATGGCCTTCCGCTGACCTCTCGCCCCCCCTCCCAGGCTGCTCTACGTCCTCGCCGCTGGAGGATACCTCACCTCGGTGCTCAAGGATCTCTTCTGCGTGCCGAGACCCTTCTCTCCACCATTAGTGAGGCTGTCGGTCGGCAACCACGCCCTCGAGTATGGCTTCCCATCTACGCACTCGACGTGAGTTCTCGCTCTCGGGTTTGCTGGAGAACGGATGGAGCTGACCCTCTTCCTGACTTACAGCACCACCGTATCGATGGCGCTCTACTTTGGCGAGCTCCTGTGGCGCCACAATCCCGGACACTCGATCATTAACACCCTCGTCTACTTCGCCTTGGCTCTCATCACCGTCTCCGTCGTCTTCGGCCGGCTCTACACTGGCATGGTGAGTCGAGGAGCCGACTAATACTTTTCTGCACTAACCCTCTCTCCGTCGACAGCACTCCATGGTCGACATCACCGTCGGCTCGGTCATGGGCGTGCTCTGCTGGCTCGGCTACTGGCTTCTCGAAGATATCGTGGAGTCCTTCACCCTCACCTCGGGGTGGCTCGGTGGGTCTTCCTCCTTCGTGACTGTAGGGCGACTCCTGACCCTCTGCACCTCTCTAGTAACCGCCACCATGATCCCCGCGACCCTCTTCCTCGTCTTCGTCCATCCCGCCCCCGCCGAGGACTGCCCCTGCTTCGAAGACGCCGTGGCCTTCCTCTCCGTCGTCGCCGGCTTGGTCGTCGGACGCAACTGGTGTCCCACGAACTTCTTCGAGTCGACCGTCGGAGCTGCGTTCGACTCGCTTTTGAGCGGGAGCGTTTGGGGCGCGGCCGTGTTGGCGAAGCTTCTTATCGGTGCGTGGGGTCGTAACGAGCTGGACGAGCCAGGCTGACCGTTCTGCTCTCGTCCGTAGGCGTCCTCTCCATTTTCACCTGGCGCCTCGTGGCCAAGGAGGCGTGCCATGCCATCCTCCCTCCCGTCTTTCGCTTCTTCTCTTCCTTCCTCCTTCCTCGTCGGCACTACCTTGAGGCCACCAAATGTGAGCTCGGTCTGCTGCTCCCTCTAGTGCGCGCTCCGGTGCTGACACTTGGGGTTTTGCACAGACGACGCCTACAAGAAGACCGATGGCCTCCACCCCATTCCATCCATCCTCGACCTCCCTTCCCTACACGAACTCGAAGGCCCCGATTCCCCCGAGTCGCCTTCTCTCTCTTCCTCTTCCACTCGCAGCCTCCCTGCCTCCCTCCGCAATCGCAGCAATGGGGCAACCGAGGATCCGCTGGAGAAGGTGCGCTCGGCGAAGAAGAGTGCTGCGGCCGAGGAGTATGCTGGGACGAAGCAGGCGGGTGGATATCGACATGATGGCGGTGACGGAGTGAGGAGGGACGCCGATGTCTTGACGAAGGTGTTTGTGGTGAGTTGGAGGGCCTCGGCGTCGCTTTCTTGCTTCTCTCATTCGAACCTGAGCTGACTATGGTCTCCTTCGCTTCGCAGTACGCTGGTATCGGTTGGATCGCATCGATTGGTATGCCTTGGACGTTCCTCAAGGTTGGCCTCTCCGTTTGAACGGCTGGCCTCGAGTCGCCGCAGGATCTCTCATAGTCGGTTATCTATTCTTTGCTGTACGCCTCTCTTAATCTGGAAACACTCGCCGGCTCTTCTTCATCGTTGTCTCGCTGCTGCGCTGTCTGAGAGACCGAGAGCACGATTTCGACGACTATGAGAAGGGGGAGACGATTATAGGAAGGGAGAGACTACTTCAACGCCGAGACTCGACGCGGGTAGTGCCGAGGTCGGGCGATGCTCAAGCGAGGGAGAAGCGAGAAAGGGGAAAGAAGGGTAAGGAGGGAGGACGAGGATGCTACGCCGAGACTGCCCCTACTTCTGACCCTCGCCGAGACCGAGCGCGCTCTCGTCGCCGGTCGCCGTGAACTCGTCAATTTGCTCCTGGGTGACGCCCGAGCCCTTGAGCGACATGGTGTCCAAGAGTCCGAGGCTGTTGAATTGCCAGGGCGTTCCGTCGTTGGGGTAGTCCTTGACGGCCCTCGCGACCTGCTGCTGAGCGACCTCGTAGAAGCTTCCCCTCTTCGCCTGCTTGCCCAACGTCTTGCGCTGCTCGTCCGAGATCTTGCAGCCGAGTTGCATCGCCATCACGAGGGTGTAAACAGTCGCCGTGGGCTGGTTGGTGAAGTGAGGGAGAATCTGGGCGAGAGCTCCTCCGTCGAGGGCGTCACGGACGGCGTCGCGGTTCTCGGGATACTCGAGCGACGAGTTGGGCGGGAGGTACGCTTGAGCTACGGCGTCGATGTCGCCGATGAGTTCGAGGTCCGCGTCGCTGTGGAAGAGGCCGAATCCCCAGGCGCCCGTGGTTGGCTGTGAGTTTCGAGTGAGTGGTAGGCTGCTCTCGGTGTAGGAGGTCAGCTGAGGATTGCTAGAGTGCATTGTTCAGTCCAGCTCACCTGGTAGTGGCTCGACGAGCCGGGAAGGCGAAGCGACCAGAGAGAAGCGATGTTGGAGGAGGACAAGAGGCGATTCGGTTTCGCGAGCCCGTCTTCCTCGGGCCGAGAAACGTCAAGGGGGATGTGAACAGAAGCCCAGGTCTACGAGGGGGTACATATAGTGCTTGATTGACCTCCGATGCTCTTACAGACTCTGCAAGGCTCAAAAGACGTCGCAAAATGCCGTGCTCGGCGACGTGAGCTCCGCCGAGGAGGGCAAGTGACATCCTTTCCGCCTCGCACTCGCCGACGACCTCCTGCACGGCTGTCAGATTCATACTCCTTTGTGTTTAAGCTTTCCTCGGCGACAGGGTGAGCTTCAGGATGCGGTCAACTCGAAAAGAGGGTCGGACTCGGAAAGCTCGGCGCAGCCAGCTCTTAGCCTCGCCCTCCCTGGCCTTGCTCGCCGGGCAACTCTTGCTACCGCACGACACTGCACAAAAACATGTGGAGAGATACTAGTGAGCAGAACGATGAATGTTTGGTCGACGAGGGACGCCGTTCTCGAGAGAACGAGCGGACAATCCCTCAGCGCCGAGCATGCTCTGCTGCACGTTCGCGCCTGATTCGAGCGAAGTCATATCAACGGTTGTTCGAGCTCGCAAGGGCCGCTCACCTCGTCAGGCAGACGAAAGTGTCGCGTTCGACGCCCATGATCCCCGAGCTTCATCGCCGACATCGCCGACAAACGCGGAATCGCACAATGTGGCTAGCAGTATTCTGCCAGTTGGAAGCCGAAAAAAAAGCAAAGCCCGGTTGATCTAGTCGGTTATGATGCAGACCTAATACTTCTACAAGCGTTTAGTCTGATGTCGGCGGTTCGATCCCGCCACTGGGCACTGTTCTCTTTTTGCCGGGCGGGGTCGTCCTGGCTGCAGGTGGTGCGGTCTTCATTTTTGCTGCCTCTACCTCTAGGACAGGCGCCAGGCTTCACCAGGTGGTGAGAGCGGGAGGGAGCGCCGAGCTAGGCCCACTTCGGCGTTGCTCGCAGGCTGTCCACCGAGCAGGGCAGCATGCAGCACCTCGGGCCTCAGGCCTTGGGTCGTGACCTGAGCGAATCTAGTATCAAGTCAGTTTCTCCCGACCGACTGGGCTGTGATGGGCGAGCTCGGCGCTCCTGCTTCGGCGCTCCTGATCGGGAAGGATCACATCTAGCGCTGGTTGCAGCTGAAGCCCCAGGGGTGCAAGCTCTGGAGCAGCGAGCCTAGCTAGTGTAACCTAGGCGAAGGCAGCTTGCAGCACAGAACGTGAAACCTCACTTGACTCAAGTCGACGAGAAGGCGCTTTGCCGTCGGCGCACCTCTTTCGCTTCCTACCTTATCGTCTCGTCGCATCTCCACGCTCAGCAACATGGCACAGATCTCACAACTCGACCACTTGATCCTGCTAGTCCCCTCCATCGCCGCCGAATCGCTCCAGTGGCTCTCCTCCGCAGGCTTCGAGCTCATCCCAGGCGGGCAGCATGCCGACGGCCTCACCGAGAACGTGCTCGTCTCGCTGAAGGATGGAGTATGTACGTAGCTATCTCCTTCTGCTCTCCGTCACTCCCTCTTGCTCTACAAAGCGAGCTACAGACGTTGACCCCCACACACGAATCACAGACCTCGAGCTCATCGCCTTCACCTCCGGTACTAGCTCCGAGAAGCGCGCTGCACATTGGTGGGGCAAGAAGAAGGACGGTTGGATCGACTGGTCGCTCGCTCCTGCTCCCTCGACGGCCAAAGCACGGGTCGATAGCATCAACGGCGCGTCGGGCGAAGCCACCTTCGATCAGCCAGTCGCTGGAGGACGATTGAACAAGCAGGGACAGCATGTCAGGTGGGAGGTAGCCTTCCCTGTGGTCGGTGGAGATGCTGGGGAGCGAGGAAGGCGGCCGTTTTGGTGTGAAGATGTCAGCGAGCGTGGATGGAGGGTGAGTGCTGCTGTAGGGCTTCCCGGGCGACTTGATCTGACTATCAGTACCACTCACAGGTCCCCGAGCGCCTCGCCGACCAGCCGAATGGAACCTCGGGCATCTCCTCGCTCGTCCTCCTCTCGGCGCCGAACCAACTCGACCGCTACCTCTCCCTTCTCGCACCTATCCTCGCCGCCTCACCTTCCGGAAGCTTCCATCAATACGAGCTCGACCACCCCATTGGCGAGGGCAAGATCAAGGTCTTTGTTCGCGAGGCGAAGAGCGAGGCCGAGAAGAAATGGGTCGAGGAGCGCGGGGAGGGATTGTATGAGGTCGGTGTGAGCACTGGGAAGGGGGAGAAGAGGACTATCGGAGACGTTGAGGGTGCTCGGATCGTCTTCGAATAGACATTGTTGGAAGCTAGACGGCCTCGACTGATCTTTCGCGCTCGGCTCGGCCGGTGTCCTTCGAGACAGCGCTTGTGAGGCGTCTGAGAGAGTTCAAGCGCATCTCGTATCATGTTGTTTCCAATCTCCTACGCGAACCAGATACACCTAGCCTTTGAGACCCGCTCCAGCAGCCATCGCCGAGAAGCGCTACTCGGTCTTGCCGGAGAGGACGTCTCTGAGATCGGTGACGGAGCAGAAGCAACAGTCAGCTATCTGAATCCTTTAGCCGCTCCTCCCCCTGAGCACTCACTTGATCTTCTCCTCCAAGTTGAGGAAGTCGGCGGGAGGTCCTCCGAGGCTCTCGGCGTGCTGCTGCGCCGTCTCGCCTTCAAAGTGCGTAGGCTGGGCGATGTTAGGGGAAGTTTGGGTACTCTTTAGATTGTCGAGCTTCGTCAGCGCCAGCTCTCAGCATGCGAAGCGAGCTCAGCGACTCTGACGCACCTCGCTCGTGGGCTGCTCAGGAGCGGAGGAATCCTCGGCCGAGGGCTTGGGAGCGGTGTTCTGAGGGGCAGAGGACCTGTGTAGAGCGATGTGTCAGGCTGAGCAACCTTCGAGGTCCCGAACGACTTGCATGGCGAGATACGAGCGGAAGAGATGAAGTCGAAGAGCTGAAGGCCCTCTCGCTCTAGATCTCTTGATCGCTCTTCTCCTCCTCTTCTCGTCACTTCACTCGTCTGACCATGGTATCAAGCCAAACAGATCACCAAGAGACCTGCACCGCTGCTCGCAGGCCTTGTGAAAGGAGGACTAGCGCCGTCGAACCCTCGCCTCGGCAGCTTCGTTCCCTCGGTCTTCAAAGCCTGCTGCCGCTTTCTCTATTCTCTCCTTCTCACTCAACACCTTCTTGTACACTCGAAGTAAGCAGCGCAGGCTGCTCCAACAGCCCGCATCCGCCTCTGCTGCAGCTCGGCGCCGTCGACTTCGACAAGCGATTCTCCGCCAGCGTCGCTGGAATCAACGAGACCGGCTCGATATCGCTGAGTATTTGAGCAGCCAAGGGCGATTAGGCAGTACTCTTGAGCGGCCAGCTATACCCTCAGCCCGACTACAGCGGTCGTTCAATTGCCACCTCGGCGTTCTCGGTCCTCCGAGTCTCTCCCTTCGCGCGTCCCGTCTCCTCTCCCAGCTGTAGCCCGTCGTTCGGCTCGACTCGGTCAGCTGTAACAAGTACATGAATCGTCCCCCAGTACGTCTCTCGACCGCTGTCATGCCACTGGAACGGCTACTGGCAAGCAGCAGCCGGAGACCGCTTCCAGATCGTCTCGTCCTTCAAAAGGTCGGCTCAGCTCATCAGGCAGACGCGACGGAGACAGGTGGGGACGTTTGATCGACCTCACGAGATGTGCGATCTGGCCTCTGGAAGGAGGGGCACCGTGTGAGATTGTCCCCACCTTCAGAGGAAGCGCCAAGCTCTTCTGTGGCGGGAAGGCCTTGAGCCAGGCGATTGAGCAATTTACAGCTCTCCTTCCTGATTGTCACTGCTCCTGCTTGCCTTTCCTTTGCCCTCCCTTCCTGCTGTCATGCAGCGCTTCTCTCCTTCGACCTCGATTGGAGGCTCAACCCACAACGCCCACCTCGGCCTTTTTCCCCAGGCGCAGCCAGAAGGTATTTTAGGCCTCCCGGACACGCGCTCGTCTGCAGGACTTCGGCTCAAGGCTCAGATCTGCTCCCGACCGACCGTCGACCGACTTGCATCGTAACGAGCCCCGCAATCGTTCGCTGTTCATCAAAGGGGGCTCCTCGTCGCTCTTCTTCCTCCTCCACAACTCGCTCTTCTCGCACACCTCCCACTCACACACCAATGCAAGCTCAACGCGGACACCTCGACAGGGCAGCAGGAGATATCGAGACTGGTGTAGGTGAAGCTCGCTGGTTGCGCTCGCTAGCCTCCCAAACTGACCCTCCAATCCCTGGTCAAAGATCGCCGACGTCCTCCAGCCTCGCCGAGTGCATCATGCTGCTCCCCAGCAGGCTCCCCCCAAGTGGCTTGTTACCTGGGAGACTCGTCGCCCTCCCCTCTTGACCGAGTGTACGTGTTTCCCTCGCTGAACTCGCTTGAGCGCGCGGTGGCGACGGCGGGAGGCGCGGCCAGCCGAGCCGGTGTGGGCGCATTGCTGACTCCCCCCCGTCCTCTTGTGTGCTGTTCTACAGGCTTCGCTGAGTTTTTGGGCGTCTTCTTCTACGTGAGCGATTGTTTGCGAGCTATAGATAGTCGCGCACCTGCTGACCCTGCTCTCCGCCGAACAGGTCCTTTTCGGCATTGGCGCTTCGGCTGCCTTCTTCACCACCGCGGCCGTCAAGGAGGAGGGTTATGGCAACCTGCTCACCGTAGGACTCGCCTACGGCATGGGAATTGCTCGTGAGTTCCCTCGAGCAGCGCTGAAAGTGCTAGACTGACCCTCGGCCTTTCCTCAGTCGCCGTCATTATCGCATCTGCTACATCCGGAGGTCACCTCTCGCCCTGCTACAGTGGGTGCAGAGAGACGAACAACCTTGCGCGCTGCTGGCTGACCTACAACTCGCCTACAGCCATCGCTTTCTGGGCCTTCAAGGGATTCCCCGCTCGCAAGGTCCCCTTCTACCTTCTCTCCCAGCTCTTCGGCGCCATGGTTGCGACTTGGTGTGTCTACGGCATGTACAAGGTCGAGTTTGACGCCATCCACGGCGCTCTCATGGCCGCTGGACCTGTCGGCGAGGCCCAAATCTTCTCGCCCTCGGGAGTGAGTTGCCTCGAGCTGCCCCATCATGAGCTCGGCTGACCCTCCTCTTACTCAGCCAGCTGGAATCCTCGCTCTCTTCCCCGGAACTGGACAGCAGACCAGCTACCTCTTCCTCGTGAGTCCTGCGCCGAAGGCCACTCACTTGTCGCTTGCAGTGCTGACTCGCAGCCGCCGTTCCACAGACCGAGTTCATGGCCAATGTCGTACTCGCCATCGTCGTGTTCACTTGCCTCGACGGCTCGACCTTCACCGTCTCGATGGCCACCGTTCCCTTCGTGATGTGAGCTTCGTTCGGCTTGAGCTATGACGGAGCGTCTTTCGGACCTCTCAGCTGACCTTGGACGCTCTAACAGTGCTCTTTCTTATTCCTCCATCATTTGGGCATTCTCTCCCGCCTCCGTCGCCCTCAACGTACGTTCGGCGTTCGTCTCTGCCGGTTCGTCGTTCGAAGCTGACCTCTCTCGTACTGCAGACCGCTCGCGACCTTGGAGGACGCATTGCTTGCTCCGCTGTCTACGGTCACGGATGCTTCACTGCCCACAAGAGCTACGCTGTCCTCGCCTGCCTAACCAACATCCCCGCCACCGTAAGTCGCCGCCGACTTTCTCGCCGACGAGCTGAAAGCTGACCTTGCCTCCTGACCGCAGATCGTCGGAGCCTTCATCCAGACCACCCTCCTCTCCGACACCGCTCGCGAGATCATCCACGCCCCTCCTCACATGATGGAGGCCGCCCGCTCCCACAACGAGAAGAATGGACACGACGGCATGAGCCTCCGCAGCCCTCTCACTCGTGATGGACTCAGTCTCAGGGCTATCACTCGCGATGGCAACGGCAGCAACGAGAAGACCGGCTACATCCCCCAGGAGTAAACGGTACATCGCTCGGCGATGTGGATTCGGCATTGGCATTTAGCTATCGGTTTCTCGGTTTCTTCGGTCCTACTGGAATGTGACAAGTCTTAGTAATATGATCTGCCCAGGGAGAGGTTGCGCGCATCGCGCGAGTCGAGGAAGAGAGCGAAGCGAGCTCGGCGATGGCGACTTCGCAGACGTGCTCTCTCGACGGGCGCTTCTCGCATCGTCGAAAACAACATGTAGATCCGAGTTCATCTCTGCGTCAAATTGACGCCTGCTCTCTGCTCTGATGCAGAACTCGACTTTTCGCAGCCCGAGTCAGGGGAAACTCCGAGGATGCCCCAGACGGCGACGAGACGGCTGAATTTCTCTTGGACTTCTCCCACGTCCTTCTCATCTTTGCGCGCCTCTGGAAACTCTCGGAAACAAATGGAATACTACTCGTTCGATCCTCGCAAGTGTCAGCCTTGCCTGGATAGGGCGCTACAGTAGGTCGGCCGCCGAGCGAGAAGCCTTCGGCGCTGACCTGTGTCCCCAGCTGCGAGCTTCAGCCGGTCGCGGATCACCACAGGCTGTTACCGGGTGGTAACCCTTGCACATGCTGCTACCGAGAGGGAATACAATGCTACCAATGGTATGTGGGCGCCGAGGACCTGCCGATTTGGAGTCGACTCAGCTGACGACGGTTTACTGCAGGTCGATGAAGCCCGAGTGAGTGGATGATCCCCAGATCAGTTGAGCGAGGCTTTGCTCACTCGGACGAACTCTCTGTGTAGTACTACGATGAAAGAGTGGACCGAGCTGCCAAGGAAGGAAAGGGAAGACGCCGTACTCCGTGCGCAGTAAGATACGTCCCTCAACTGATCTTTTCAATTGAAGCTGACCGAAAGACTCTCACAGTAACTACACGCCAAGCTACAGGACCCCTCCAAGTTATGCCAGCTTCCTGGACTCGATCAAGAGTTCTGCTCGGCGGTCGGCGGGCTCCTCGGTCCATCAGCCATTGCAGGCCGGCTCAGCTGCAGCCCCCAAGCTAGAACCTACTTATGACTTTCCAACGCAAGCCCCAGCTCTCGCACCTCACCACACAAGCGGACATCATCATCTCTCGATGCCCGGCCTTTTCCTCGGCGCCGCCTCGTCGATCCCGCTGCCAAACCTTCACCACAGCTCTCCATCGAGCTCGCATGGCCATCAGATTATACACGGGTGTGACCTCTGCTCAAAAGGCGGGGTTACTGTTCCGTAGGTGAAGCGCATCGTACTTGAATCGCTCTCGGCGCTGACACTCGGCGTTGGCCTCCTTATTACTTGTGCAGGTGCCATCGCGAGCCTCTACTCAACTCAGCTCTTCTTATCGGAGGAAACCCATGCAGCTCTTGCTGGAGCATCAGCTGCTTCTGTACCTACTGGTGAGTCGCCCATTGGGTTCCGCCGCGTGGACCGAAACTGACCTCGCTCGCGGTACAGGTCAATCGTGCCCAAGTAAGAGGCATGAACAAAGCCTAGCATCGCACAGCATCTGACCTCTACGACATCTCACAGCGTCTCAATGCAAGAATGGACCATGCTCGACGCCGAAGAGAAGACCAACGCCATTCTCCAGCACTCGTAAGCTGGATGTGGACCCTTGCGCCATGCTCTCAGATCTGACATGTCAAGGGTTGCTACAGCCACGACCTCTCACCCGGCGAGGCTGAGCGCTACTTCAATACACACATCACCCCCGTCGATCAGGAGCAGCATCTCGGCCCGGGCACTTCGACGTTCCTTCCGCATCGCTTCTTGGGCGGGCTTTCACACTACAGTTCAGCGCAAGAGGACGTTTACTACCCTCTTACACATCTACCGACCGCCGAGCCCTTCCTCCCCACTCCCTCGCTCCCCTCTCAGCGACCAGCCTCCTCCGCCGAATCGCATCCTTCGCTCGCCAGCTCACATCTCCACGTCCCCGGAGCAAGGCGACGCCCGTCTAGTACGGGCTCTCGTACCAGCCCGTATCCCGAGACTCACCCGCAATCTCGGCATCCCTCGCCAAACTCTCACGCTTCGTCGCCGAGCGCCGCGCGCTCACTTCCCGCCACGATGAACCCAGGACAGCAGTCCTCGTCTCATAGGGCGCGGAACGAGTACAAGCGTGCAGAGCCTCGTCCCCTGGTCGAACCGATCCTCAGTAAAGAGCAGAGGCAGGCCGATTTTCAACGACGGAAGAGGGAGGAGGCCGAGTTCTACGCTGTGAGTCGCTGCAGGGCTGGGGCGCCAAAACCCGTACTGACACACATCGCCGTACATAGAATCTACCGCCTCCGAGCTCTCAGCAACCCTTGTCGGGGGCCGCCGCCATCATAGCACGGCAGCGAGCTGCGAATCGTCGCGGCGGCGGAGGGAATCCGCACAGTCTAGCAAAGGATGGCGGTCGTCGGTCGAGGGGTGGCGCAGATGGGAGGAGCGATGGGATGGGAGAGGTGGAGGACCAGCTGGCTCGGCTCAGCTTGAGGCAGCGGAAGCAGTACCCCGAGGCGGCGAAGAAATGGGCCGAGAAGTGGGCTTGAGAAGTAGGGGAGGCGTAATGATGCGTTGCATAGACTTCAGTAAGAGTTTCGATCAGCTGAGAGGAGCTCGAGAGCGAGTTTCGTTGTGCTAGAGTGCGAAGCGACGTCGACTCGGCGCTGGACTGGCGAAGGTCGCCGAAGCAGCTCAGATAAGGCGCCTGGTTCTGTTGAATAGCAGAGGCTCAGCAAAGACTCATAGAAACATCGAACACCTGGACGTACCCTTAAGCTCAGCGACTGCCTCGAAAGCTCAGCTGCACGCGCGAGAAAGGACATCTCGAAGGCAGGCGCGCCGCTGGGCCCGAAGCTGCTGTAGGCGAGCAGCAGAGTCCAGTGATAGTCTAGCCAAATCGATTCCATCCAGTACGCGAGTCGAAAGCGAGACGAGCCGAATGTAGCGGAAGCCAAGGAGCGTGAACTCGCGTTTCGCTGCTCTCCCTCTCGCCAAATCACTCGTCGTCTCACCTCCATCAGCGCGGGACCTGATCAGCTACAGCACACTCTTAGCTCACCATGAGTGGACACCCCAGCAAGCGCAAATCACCACCACCAGCTTCCGCTTCCCCCTCGTCAAAGCGCCAGCGCCTCTCGCCGTCTCAGGCTCATCTCCCGTCACTAGGGCAGCATTCGACTACAGATTCGCCGCACGACTCGCTTTCCTCTCTATCACCTGACAACTCGCACGGCTCTTCCCCTGCATCAACGAGCCAGCCGCCGCTTCCTCCCCCGCCAAACGCACCTGCTACCAACCCAGGGGATGAGTACGGCGACGAGGACGGCGAGGGAGAAGAGGACGACGAGGATGACGATATGGAGGAAGTGGAAGGTGCGGGACACCACGTCGTCTCGGCCAAGACGGTACCATCGAAACAGCCGCGACCGCTGGCGCCGGCGACGAGCGCGAAGACGAACGGGATGGCCAATCGAGGCGGAGGAGCAGTAGCGGGCAAAGGAAGGAGGGGAGAGGAGGCGCTGGAGCATGCCGTAGCGGCTAGGGAGGAGGTGGAGCGTCGGCGAGTCGAGCTCAAGGCGGCGCCGGGAGGAGGAGGAGCAGGGGCTGGTGGGGCCAAGGGACTACCGGGAGCACAGGTAGCAGAGCCCAAAGTCAAGGAGGAGGAGGAAGAGGTGATTGTTGTGCACGGCGAGGAAGCGGAGGAGATTGCGGCTCCGGTACGTCGCGTCTCTCGCTTTCGTTGCGGGTTCTCAGCGCCCTATGAGTGTTCAAGACTGACCCTGCTACTCTATACTCCAACAGCCACGGAAAGAGCGACCCGCCATCGCCGAGGAGCGTGCCGGCATCATCCGCTTCGCCGTCGTTACGAACGACTGCAAGCCCGAGTCGATGATCCTCCTCACCGGTCTCAAGAACATCTTCCAGAAGCAGCTTCCCAAGATGCCTCGCGAGTACATCGCCCGACTCGTCTTTGACCGCGCCCACTACAGCCTGGCCATCGTCAAGCGAGGACTCGAGGTCGTCGGCGGCATCACCTACCGACCATTCGAAGGACAGAAGTTCGCCGAGATTGTCTTCTGTGCTATCACCGGTACCGAGCAGGTCAAGGTGTGTCATCGGCGTGTCGTTGGGATCGCAGCACGGTGAAGCTGACCCCCCCTCGGCGCTCATCTAGGGATACGGATCTCACATGATGAACCATCTCAAGGACCACGTCAAGTCGTCGACGTCGTGCATGCACTTCCTCACCTACGCCGACAACTACGCTATTGGATACTTCAAGAAGCAGGTGCGTTTTGGATGCTCGGCGCGACTCCCGTCCCTGCTAATTCGGCCGTACTTGTCGCAGGGCTTCACGAAGGAGATCCAGCTGGATCGCAGCGTATGGGCAGGATACATCAAGGATTACGAAGGAGGAACAATCATGCATGTGAGTGGTTGAAGGGTGAGAAGCGGCTGAGATGGGAAGCTGACCCTCGGCTCGCCTCACAGTGCTCCATGCTCCCTCGTGTCAAGTACCTCGACGCCGCCACTATACTTGCTGCTCAGAAGGAGGTGCGTCCGGCTTCATGACATGCCCTCCTCGCCTCGTTCCAGCTCGGCGGTCGACCTGACCCTCCTATCACCACAGGTCATCCTCTCCAAGATCCGCGTTCTCTCGCAATCGCACATCGTACACCCTGGCCTCGACTTCTTCCGCACCGCCCCTCCAGGAGCATCAATCGACCCGAGTCTGGTACCGGGGCTGAAGGAGTCGGGATGGACGCCCGAGATGGACGAGCTGTAGGCTGATTGTGCTCTTTCACTTCTCAGATACTGCAGAGCTGACCGTCTACATCGTCCCACAGCACTCGCCGACCAAAGCGCCCGCCACACTTTGCCATCATGAAGCGTCTGCTCACCCTCCTCGTCGACCACCCTTCGGCGTGGGCGTTTGCCAACCCTGTCAACGCCGCCGAAGTCACCGACTACTACGATGTCATCAAGGAGCCGATGGGTGCGTCGAGCTCTGGACCGAAGCCGTTCCGAAGGAGCGAAGCTGACCTCCTCCTTCCTCCCTCTTAGACCTCGCCACGATGGAGAGCAAGCTCGAAGCCAACACCTACAACACTCTCGCCGAGTTCATCTACGACGCCAAGCTCATCTTCAGCAACTGCCGCGCCTACAACGACTTGGGCTCGAATTGTACGTCTCGGCGATGCGCCTCCGCTCGGCCTTGAGCTGATCTCTCGCCTCCTCTGCAGACGTCAAGAACGCCAACAAGCTGGAGCACTACTTGGACGAGCAGGTCAAGGTGTACAAGGATGATTAGGTGTAGTTTCTAGCTCTCGACGTTCAATAGCAGTACCATTTCGTTCTATTGAAGGGGCTCGGCGTTTGATTGTGCTCGCGCTGCTCTCTGCCTTCTTCTCGTTAACGTCCTAAGTGCCGTCTTCGACTCGTCGACTCGCTACTCGTACAGCTATCGCTGCTACAAGCCTACTTACAGCAACGAGCGATCCATTCGTCCCCGCCTTACGATCGCCCATGGCGCTTAGCTCGTTTTGCCCACCTCCCTTCCCTAAAAGTTCAGCCGCCGCCTCTCGCGATTACGGCAGGCGAAAAGGACGTCTGTACGCAGAAGCAAGTAGCCGATGTGGGGGACGAGATTACCGGTCGGAGTCCCCAGATTTAGTACACGGGGGAGTCGAGGGGGCGAGAAGAAGCGGAAATCGGTCATCGCCCTTCTTTCTCTCTTTCCTCTTTGTTCGTCTCTCGTCTGCTCGACTTTTCTCGCCCGAATGTTCACAGGATTGCTACTTCAACCTCTGGTACTCGCTTTGGCGGGAGTGGCCGTTGCTGCTCCTACTTCAAGTGCTCGCTGTGCCGCCCTTTGGCAGAAGGCGCCTAAGGAGCTCGCATCCCTCGAGGTCTACGTCGCCCAAGACTACCCTGGTGAGCTCGTGGACTGTTCTGTACCTCCTTCATAGCTGACTGGTTTCCTACAGAGGGCACCAACTTCACTGAGCCCACCGGTAAGCTCCGCAGTCGCCGACGACAGAGAAGCCGAGCTGACCCTTCTCGCCGTCGGCAGCCATTTTGGGCTACAACACACCTGTCCCTCACCTACCAGCTTTCTGTCGCTTCGGAGCTTACATCCACACGTCCAACTCATCCAAGGTATGCCTCTTTACCCACCCTTCTCGAGCGCCGAGCTGACTTCGAATCGGCGCAGACTCAATTCGAGGTTTGGCTCCCTACCGACACCTGGAACGGCCGCTTCGCCATGGTCGGCAATGGAGGAGACGCTGGAGGCGTCAACTATCCTGATATGTGGGGTCCGATCAAGAACTGTAGGTCATCGAAACGTCCCGACTCGGCGATACTTCGGCGCTCGCGGGCGCTGACACTCTTGCTTCCACAGACGGCTTCGCTGTGGCATCCACCGACGCAGGACATAACGGCACGTCTGGCGATGGTACCTTCGCCATATCAGCGCCTGAGGTCGTCCGGGACTTCCAAGACCGAGCCGTTCACCTCACCGCCGTCTACTCCAAGGCTATCATCAAGGTGAGTGGTCGAAGGAGAAACAACTACTATCGAGTCTAGTCCGAAACTGACCGCTCCCTTTGCAATGCAGGCGTTCTATTCGGAGTCGCCCTCAACCTCCTACTTCTTCGGATGCTCCTCCGGCGGCAAGCAGGCGCTGCGAGAAGTGCAGCAGTACCCTGGAGACTTTGAGGGCAGCATTGCTGGAGCAGCCGCCCAGTGGTGGACTCATTTGAACTACGCTACAGTCGCCGTGAATGCGTACATAAACCGGCTCAACTCGACGGGCTTCCTCGGTCCTGCCGACTACGCCATCATCGGCAAGGAGGTCCTCAAGCAATGCGACGAGCTCGACGGAGTGAAGGACGGCATCATTCTCGACTCTCGCCTGTGCAAGCCCGACCTCTCCAGCCTCATCTGCGCCGGCGCCAAGAAGGAGGGTTGCCTCATCAAGGAGCAGGCGGACACCATGCACGAGATCTGGAGCAACAGGACTAGGGAGTCGACTGGAGAGTGGCTCTTCCCTGGATTTGAACCCGGATCCGAGGCGTCTCCTGCCTTCTCGGTCAACGGGGTTCCCTATGTGAGTGCTCGCGCGTCGGGGCTCGGCGGAGGCTCGACGCTTCAACGCTGACCGTGTCCATCCTTTGAATGACAGGGCCCTGGTCCCGACTTCTTCAACTATCAGATCCTCAACAGGACGTCCGTCCAGCCCTTCAACGTCTCCCGCTCCGAGCTCGAGGACAAGTTATTGCCCCTCGCCGACGAAATCGACAAAACGAATGCCATCGACGGCAATATCGCGCCTTTCCTCAAGCACGGCAAGCTTATCACCTACGTTGGAATGGCAGACACGCTGATTCCTAGCGGATCGACCCTTTGTAAGCCTCCTCATTTTCCTTCGGCGCAGGTCGGTGTCCACGAAGGTGCGCCATAGCTGACGACTGCTACCTGCAGGGTACTACGAGCACGTCCGAGAGACTCTTGGCTACCCTAAGGACCTCGACGACTCCTACCGCATGTTCCTTGGTGCGTTTGAGCGCCGTTCTTTCTCGGTGGAGACTCGAGCTTCGTTGACGCTCTTCGCCCCTCGCAGTGCCCGGCATGAAGTGCGCTTTCGCTCTCTTGCGCCTTATCACTTGATTGCTGACTTCTCGCGCTCAATTACCTCACTTCCTCATGTCCTCGTCGCCCTCGTCGCCCTTCACTCATCACTCTCCCCAACAACAGCCACTGCCGCGGTGGAACGGCGGCCTTCAACTTCGGAGGACCAGGCCAGCGCGACAACTCACTCAACGGTAGCTCGACCTCGGCCGTCTTTGATCGCCATCACGACATGGTGCTCGCTCTCATGGATTGGGTCGAGAACGACATTGCTCCCGACGTGCTCATCGGTAGCAAGTACGTCGAGGACGACCGCCGTCTCGGCGTTCAGTTCCAGCGCAAGCTCTGCCCGTGAGTCGCCTCTGCTCGCCTCCGCCGAAGCGCCGAGGTTCGAGCTGACCCTTCTTCTCACCTGCAGCTACCCCCAGAAGGGAGTCTACATCGGCGGCGACACCAACTCGGCCGATAGCTTCGAGTGCAAGTACTGAGCGGTGGCGCGAGGGGTCAAACGGTTCGCGGGACTCGGCTCGGCAGGTCTCGAGTAAGGGTTGAGAAAGAGCGGAAATCAAATTGGTCTCAGGTCATGATGCCCATTAGGCGGCTGAAGCTTGGCTTTGGCGAAGTACGACAGCGCCGAGCGGCGACGAGTCCAGCAGCCATCGCAGAGCTCTCCACTGGCTGCAGAGATGGCGATCAAAGTGCTTGGATAGCATCTACACGTCTATTTGATCATCTTCATCCCATCACTGCAAGGCAGAAGTCAGCGAAGGCGCTCCTCGAGGCAGCGCCGAGCCGAGAACTCACCTCCAACAGCTCCAACGACCAGCCTCTGACCACGTAACGCAACCTTAGCGGGTTCTTCCTACCCACCAGCTTGTCCATCTTGCGCTGGTCCTTCTCATCCCAATTCACCTCACTCCACATGATCTTGCACGCTTCTCGCGAGGGGCAGGCGACGAGCTGGGCGATCGATGAGTAGGGGAAGTCGAGAGTGACTAGTGAAATCTCGGTGAGAGAGATCGGAAGGCAAGACAAGTCAACGTCGATCCTGTAAGTGCTCCTACGATTGCCCATGCTGAGCCAGAGGTAGTCGAGCTCGGGGAGAAGGTTGATCTGCTCGACGACGTGCCGGAGGGTGTTGAGACTGGTGCTCCCGGGAAAGTTGGCCTTGAAGCTGCGTAAAGTGGCGAAGGGAGCGAGGAGGAAAAGGTTCAAATCGGGTTGTTGGGCGACCGAGATCATGAGGGTGGTGACGGTGGAGGCGAAGCGAGAAGGAAGGGCGTGGAGGGCCCCCTCGGATTGCGAGCCGAAGAGTTGAAGGGAGGAGAGGCAGGAGGAAGACGTCGGATTGGCTTCGTTCGACGAGGGCTCCTCGTCGGCGTCCAACGGGACGTCAAACCGCAGCTCGCGGAGCCCAGGCAGCGAGCACAAGAGCTTGGCGAACCGGCTCTCGTCCTCACTACCGTCCTTGGTGTTCACAAACTCGAGCTCCTCCACTTCCGATCGGCGACATGCCACGAGTTCGGCCAGCAGGAAGAGGTGTCCGAGCCGAAGTGCCGAAGCTCGACGGCCACTAATCCTGGGCAGCATAAGAGTACGATGCCCAGGGATCGAATCGCGGCAACTTGCGCGTCGATAACCTCCACCGTGCCCTCGTCTAGCTCTTCCCTCGTGTAGATGGCCACTCGGCGAGTCCGAGCGCCGAGGTGCGGGAATTGGAGGAGGGCGGCTTCCAAGAGGTGGGAATCGGTGGTCATGCAGCGAGCGTCGTCCGAGTCTGAACTTGCTCCGTCGCCCGACTCTGCCCCATCCTCATCGCTCGCCTCGACCCGGATGGTCAAGTCCCGGTACAGCTCCTCATTCGCTGCTTCATGCCAGGCTCGGGAGACGAGGGCGCAGGCAGCGACGTCTGCAGTCCTGAGACCCTGGGATAGAAGGGGGTTCGGATCATCGTGTACGCGCAGGTATTCGAGGATATGAGCGAGGACGTCGTGTGGAAGCGAGGGAGAGGAAGGGGGGTGTTGGCGAGTCCGGGAAGCGCGATTGCTGGGCATGGCGAGAGGGTCTGTAGCAGAGGAGAAAGACTGATCAGTCAACAGACTCACTGCCACCCTCGGCGCTTCTGCAGCTTTCCGAAAGCCTGGTGAAGGGCGACTTACCGGAGATGGAGGGCGGATTCGAGGGGAACCGCGTGAGAGCAGAGTGAGGTACAGGGCTGGCTTGACCTGAGTACAGCGAGTCCGAGCGTATCCTGTATGCTTCTCCCGCGTAGTCGAGCGAGAAGCCCAAGACGAAAGCGCAGGAAGCCAAGCGACGGGAGAGCGCTAGAGCTCAAGAGCTCAGAGGCTGCCTCCGTCCAATTCGCAGCACTTCCCGCCGACACTTCGCTAAAGGACAGTAACAGCAGGCGATCCCTACAGGAGCTCTATCACCCTCCATCGCCCTCTGCTATCGAATCGCCATGATCCTGCGGCCGTTGACGCTGCTCGTCGGAGCGATCCCCTTCGCTAGCGCTTTCTGTACGCTTTTAAGCGCCGAGCACGTCCGTCTGACCTCAAGCTGACCCCATACTGCCGTATAGACTTTCCTGGAGCTGCTCCTAAGGATTACCTGCCTGGCAATGCGGTACCACTCCTCGTCAACCGACTATCGCCTCAGGCCTTCGGTGGACGGTCAGAGATGAAGGGTCTGCTGTCGTGAGTCATTTGAAGCTACAGCTGCTTCGAAGGAGGGAGGCTGGAAGCTGCAAGGGGCCAGCTACGACTGGCGGTCGCGTCTATGGACGAAGGGTCGACGCTGGATGCTGAGAGGGTGATGACAGAATGCGATGGTGCGCGGGGGTATAGAGGTATCGGGACTGCACGCCTCGGTGATCCCTCGGCTGCTTCGTTGAATCGAGCCAGAGTTCGGCGCAACATCGTCGTCACGCTCCGCTTGAAGCAGCTCGCTGATCTCTCCTCACTCTTCAAAGATACGACTACTACGACGACGGCTTCGGATTTTGCAAGCCCAAGCCCGAACCGAAACAGCAGTCCGAGTCGTTGGGAAGCGCACTCTTCGGCGATCGCCTCTGGGATAGCCCGTTCCAGGTGACTCCTACCTTTCACACCTGCCTTCACGCAACAAGACTGACCGTGATGCACTCCTCCAGATCAATATGTTGCAGAACGTCTCCTGCCAGCACCTCTGCACCTCCTACCTCGACAAGACCTCCTCCGCCTTCCTCGCCGAGCGCATCGCCGAGTCATATTCGCAAAACTGGTTAGTCGACGGCCTTCCAGCAGCCGAGATGAAGCAGGACGAAGTCACCAAAGAGCTCTTCTACTCGGCGGGATTCGCCCTCGGCTCGCAAGCTAGTCCAGGAGAGGACGGCAACGAGCGGGTGCAGATCAATAACCATTTCGACATCTTCCTCGAGTATCACTCGCCTGATGGAGTGCGGAATCGAGTGGTGGGAGCTGTGGTGTGGCCGAGGAGGTGAGTCGAGACAGCCGATGGATCTTTGACGAGCTCGGCGCGCTGACTCTGCCCTCACCACAGTCTCAACTCGCTCGGAGCCGGCAGGACACCTTCATGCAGCGGCGAGCAACCCTTCGTCGTCCGCGCAGAGGCGACAAACGAGATCGCCTACACATACAGCGTCGTCTGGCGTGAGTCGCCAACCACTTTCGGGACTCGGTTCGACCACTATCTACGCGTGTTCGACCCTCGGATCCACGTCCTCTCCCTCATCAACTCGATCGTCATCGCCGCCTTCCTCTGCCTCATGGTCGGCATGATCCTCCTCCGCACCATCAACAAGGACATCACGCGCTACAACCAGGTCGATTTGGACGAGGACATCCAGGAGGATTTCGGATGGAAGCTCGTGCATGGAGAGGTGTTCCGACCACCGAAGAAGCGCATGTGGTTGAGTGTAGCGGTCGGAAGCGGAGCGCAGCTGCTCGCTATGTCGGCCGTCACGCTCGTCTTCGCCCTCCTCGGCTTCCTCTCACCGTCAAATCGAGGAGCCCTCTCGACCCTCATGCTCGTCGCCTATACCCTCTTCGGCTGCATATCGGGATACGTCTCGTCCCGAGTATTCGCCTCCTTGAAGGGTGAGGAGTGGCGCAAGAACATCGGACTCACCGCCGTTCTCTTCCCGGGGTGAGTTGACTCCGCGCTGGGCTCTTGAGGTCCCTCGCTGACCCGCTTGTCTCGATACAGCTTCCTCTTCCTCTTCCTTCACCTCCTCAACTTCTTCCTCATCGGCTCGGGCTCCTCGGGCGCCGTCCCCTTCGGCACCTTCCTCGCAATCCTCGCTCTTTGTGCGTTCAAGGGTTATAATCCTCAGTCGATGAACCCTGCTGATGTCCTCGCTTTGTAGGGTTCTTCCTCAACATGCCGCTGACCGTCGTCGGCGCATGGCTCGGCGTGAAGAAGGGGGTTCGTGTCTCTACGCCTCATCGCCGAAGAGTCTCGCTGACCTCTATCTCCCCACAGGCCATCAGCCACCCTGTACGAGTGAACCAGATTCCTCGGCAGGTTCCGCAGACCGAGTGGTGGCTCAAGCCATGGCCGTCCGCGCTCATCGCCGGCATCCTGCCCTTCGGTGCGTTGTCGTCACGTCGAAAGCTTCCGAGCTCCACTGATCCTTCTTCACTACAGGCGCCGGCTTCATCGAGCTCTCCTACCTCCTCCAGAGCCTCTTCGGCGCCAAGATCTACTTCGCCTTCGGCTTCCTCGCTCTGACGACGGTCATCGTCGCCCTCACCACCGCAACAACAACCATCCTCATGTGCTACTTCCACTTGTGCGCCGAGGACTACCGGTGAGCCTGTCTCGTCCTTCCGCGGTCGACGTTCGGCGAGCTGACCTTCTCCCTTCGCGCTTAATAGGTGGCATTGGCGAGCCTTCCTCGCAGGCGGTGGAAGCGCCTTCTGGCTCCTAGCCTATGGCCTCTTCTACTGGGCCACCATGCTGGAACTGCCCGGCATCGCCAACAAGGTCCTCTTCCTCGGCTACCTCCTCCTCATCTCGCTGCTCGACTTCTTCATCACAGGCGCGATCGGCTTTGTCAGCTGTTATCTCTTTTTAAGGGTGATATAGTGAGTCCCAGCTCATCATGCTCGTGCACCTTCGGGCGCTATGGAAGAGCTGAAGCTGACCTCTTGCTCTCCTTCGCAGCTCGAGGATTCGCGTAGACTGAGACGGATGTTGGAATCGCAAATATCCAGAGAGCGATTCAATACCGAGCGTGGCAGCCTGCTGCCCAGACAGCTCGGCATGGAGGAGGGCTCGGTGGAAGCGAGGGCTGCGAAGGCATCGCCGAACTGAGCAGCCACGGACGACGAGTGATGTGAAAGGAGAGCGAGCTGCTAGTCGAACGTGTTCTGCAGACCATATCGAGCTGCAGCTGCGCCAACTCACCCAGCTACTCTGCACCAGCTCAGCTCGAGCGCGCTCTCGCCCTTGCCCCCCCCCCCAAATCGCTCGCTTCTCTCGTCACTCCACCTCCGCCCTCAAATCGCGCTGGTCAGAAACTCAAGCCGACGAAGAAAGCTACGCAGACCCTCTCCCGCCGTTCGACGACCTACAGCGCCCGCCCGCTGCTCTTACAACTCGCTCGTCGACGCTCTCGCTTTCGTTGCTCTACTCTGCTTTCGGACACGAGCTTGCTCTTCGCGCATTACTACGAAGCTTAAGGTGAGTCCGTCCTGTGCTCGAGGCTTGGAGGTCGCTGGGAGAGGCGAGAGATGGGACGCGTCAGGCGAAGGGGGAGGCAGCAGCGGGGGTTCAGGGCTGTGGGCGTCTGGGGCGGAGGTAGAAGCTCGGGGATAGTCGAGCATACCTCTAGACAGATTTGAGCTCCTGCTAATCTCCTTCCCCCCTTTTCTACCTCGCAGAATCGACTGGAACGGACGCGCTTGGCTCGTCGCTCGCTCGCTGCTGCTACTCCTCAGGCGTATCGCTCGCCCCAAGCTCGTAAGTCGACTGCTGTTACACTTCTTCGTCTCCCTGCCCCTCGCCTCAACGAGCGCGAGTCTCGTCGAGGCAGAGTAAGGGCTACTCGCCAGGTCTCCACAGGTTCGAGCTGCTCCTCAACAGGTGCGGACCCCAGTCCTTCCATCACACAGGACAAGCTCAACCCCATCCTCACCTCCTCCTCCAACTCCTCCTCGAAGCTCACCCACGCCTCCCCTCACCGTCTCTCCCATCGCCGAGCCGCCGAGATGGTTCTCCCCAAGATCCCCGACGATGTCATTCTCGTGATCCTCGCAGCGCTCTCTGAGTCGGATGGACCGCTTCTCGAGCTGGACGACAGCTTCCCCAAAACCGCCTACAAGGACTTACTCGCCTGCGCCCTCGTCTGCCGGGTTGGAAGCCTCTCGCTTCTGAAGAGCTCTACCGTCACCTTAAAGTCGAGGTGAAGGTGGTGTCTCCCGTCCATCAACAGGCGGAGACCGACTCCCTCTATCTTGAAAGGACTCTGGTCACCAATCCCGAGCTCGGCAAGCTCGTCCGCACAATCAAGTTCGACATGAAGCGGCACTGGACCGAGCAAAGCGAGGGCATTCACCATCACCAATCGGAGGCGATCGTGGTCACTCGACTTGCTGGGCTTCTCCAAAGCTGTCAACAACTGGTAGGGATCGAGTTGTCGGGGAGCTGGGAGGCGTTCGACCGAGTGGCCCGCAACGGCTTCCTCAAAGTCATCCTCAGGCTTCCACCGCAACTCAAGAGCCTCATCATGTGCGCTGCGATGAACGAGGGGGCCGAGGATCCCTTCG
Source organism: Leucosporidium creatinivorum (assembly GCA_001600635.1). NCBI lineage: Eukaryota > Fungi > Basidiomycota > Microbotryomycetes > Leucosporidiales > Leucosporidiaceae > Leucosporidium > Leucosporidium creatinivorum. Next base: position 1,464,751 of record BCKL01000004.1, on the reverse strand, counting down.
GCGTTGCGACAGATGTCACTGGCTGGGAAACGAGTCTGGGCTTCCGTGTACTAAACACGGAGAAGGGGCCCAACTGCGATGCACCTCGCTGGGAGCTCGGATCCTTGAAACTCGCCGAGGATTTGAGACTCCTCAACCTTCCAGTAGTCGTTTCTCGCCACTCCGCCACGCTGACTTCTCTCCACATCGAGCTCGAGACGTTTACCGAACACGATGACCCCGCCTGCCTTTCCACCTTGGTCAATCTCCGCTTTCTGTGCTTCACGACCTTGTGGCCCACCGAGGTCAATACTTTGCTTCGAGCGATAGAACCGCTCCAGCACCTCAAGCACTTCGCTCTCGACGTTCATAGCTTCGAGCCGGATACCAACCTGACTCGAACGGAGTTTCAACAATATCGAGCGACCCCTCTCACGTCGCTTCCCTTCTCACTTACTCGCATTGAGCTCCACACCAGCTTCATCGGCGCCGTGTCGATGTACCGGCTCATTCGCCAGCCCGAGCGACGGGACTGCCTCATAATCTGGTTTGAAGATGATTGGACGCCGGAGCAGCGGGAGCTGCTGGATGAGGCTGTGGACATCAATGACGCGAGAAGGAGACGCTACTTCAAGGGCCGTTTCTGAGCTCGAGGTGAGTTCTCCTTCTCGGCGCTCGGCGCTCGGCTCCTTCCCTCGATTCGGCGCTGACCTGTCTCCGCTCCCAGGCTGTATCGAGGACAATTGAGGGTCGAGTGCTTTCCCCCTAGCTATGCCGTGTGCTGTATACCATCTCGCTTTGCTCAGCCTCATGCCGCCGAGAAAGCGAAAGCGAGGGCGCCTTCGCCGAGAACAAGAACTTGACGCTGTACTGCACGCTTTCCCAGGTTTGAGGGGCACTAACGAACCAAGATTGAGCAATGAGATTACCACAACATGAACAGCACTGAACTAAGCTCCCCTCACACCTCAGTAGCCCCGCTTGAGCCTGGCATTCTCCTCGCGAAGGCGGGCGTTCTCCTCACGGAGCTGCTGGAGCTCGACGCCGAGGTACTGCTTCATCAGGGCCTTCATCTCGGTCTGCAGAGAGATGTAGAGGTCAGTGCGAGTGTCAGAGGGATGAGGAGCGGAGGCGGTAACGAGGGAGCGAGACTGACCTTCTGAGCAAAGTTACCTCGAATGAGCTCGAGATGAAGATTCTGGACGTCGCGCGAGGTCCTGGAAAGCAGCGAAGGTATTAGCTCGATGTTGAGGAGGGAAGGAAAGAGGACCGCAACGCACTTGGACTGCATCTCCTCCATCACCTCCCGAACAGCCGCCTTGAGCAGGTCTCCGCCTCCCTCGACTCGTCGCTCTCCCACCGTGAGCTCCTCCCCAACAGGCTCATCTACAGGCTGACTCCTTTCGATCGCCAACTCCCTCGGCGTTTCTGTCCTCTTCGGCGCCGGATCCCGCCCTCCGCTCGGCGTCGCCGCTAGCTGAGGAGCAGCAAAGCCGACCCGCCTCTCCTTCTCCCTCTCCTTCTCCTTCCCAGCCTTGACACTCCTCCTCTTCGGCACCGGCGTCGCGTTCTCCCCCTCCTCCTCCACAGCCACCTTCTCCGTCTCGCTCTCCCTCCGCCGTTCCTCCCTTAGATACACCTCGTCCTCCAACTCGGGAAGCCTCAACCCCCTTGTCACAGCTCCGATAGTCTCATTCCCGCTCCTCGAGGACGAGCGAGAGGTCGTATTCGCCGCGCTGAGTGCTGGCGATGAGGCGCGAGAATGGCGACGGAGGGATACAACTTCGGCTGTGCGGGAGGTGGTCGATTGGCGAGAGGGGGGACGACTGCTTGAGTGAGAAGCGGTGGTGCTGGAACTGGCTGAGCGGCGGTCGATGGGAGGCACGTTCTCGGGCGAGTGGGAGTAGGAGGGGAGGTCGGGAGAGGCGTAGGAGATGGAGGAGTGAGCGAGACGGTCTGCTGGGGTGTGCGAATGCTGGAGAGAGGTCCGAGCTTCGCGGGCGATGGAAGCTGGGCAGGGAAGCGAGGTTAGCGCTGTCAAGACGATGAGCCACGAGCGCAACTCACCAGCGTAGGCACCCTTACTGCTAGGCAGATCCTCAGGCTCGAGGTCGAGTTGACTCGTCCTAACTCCGCCAAACTGAAGGGGAGAGAAGACCTCGTTGATTCCATCGAGCTGAGGAGCGGCGAGAATCTTGTTCTTCGGCGCTGCCTGTTCCTTGTCGGGCGATGCGGCTCGTTGAGACGCGCGCATGCGGTTGATTGATTCGGTGAGAATGGATGAGGCGGGCTTGGTGGGAGAGGGTGGTCCGGCGGTGCGAGACTTGCTTGGTGCGGGCTGCGAAGGGGAGAGGGTTTAGCTCGGCGCGGATGGGACCAGGACAGCGAAAACCCACCTGGAACGCGATACCCCCTAGCCTTCCTCCTCCTTCAATCTTGACCTCCTTGCATCCTTTCCTCGTCTTGATATCGAGCAACCTCACCAACCCCTTGCCGACGAAGGCAGCCGTTCGTCCATCCGGCGCGAGTACCATCTTGCCCTTCTCCACCGCTGCTCCGAGCTCGAACTGAACGATGACCTTTTGCTTCTCCGTGTCGATGAGCGAGAGGTGGCCTGTAGTAGACGAGACTAGGAGGAGAGGCGCGAAAGTCGAGAAGGCGAGGTTGCTGACGGCGGGAGGGAGAGGCGAGGAGGAGAGGGAAATGGTGCGCAAAGGGGCGGAGGGCTTGGAAGTATCGAAGAGGTGTACGATGCCGGTGGAGGTGGCAGCAGCGAGGAAAGTCCGACGGCTCGGCGCAAAGGCGAGGACCGAGTAGGCCTGCGTTCGTGCTCCTTTGGCGTGCAGGGTATTCTGGGTGTTGGTGGTGCGGTTGAAGATGATGAGCGAACTGCCTGCTGCTGATGCCAGAAGCGTGTCGTCCGAGTTGACGGCAAGGCAGCTCATGCTGGCGCCGAGAGGGTGTCCCGTGAGCGATTTGGTGAGCGTGCCGGCGCTCGAGTAGAGATGTACAGCCGAGCCTGCTGCTATTGCGACTCCCTTTTCGTGGAAGACTGCAGCAACGACTGGCAGTGACGAGTCCGAGTCGGTCTGCGCGAGCGATCTTCAGTCAACAAGGGCTCCAAGCGAGAGCAGCAGCAATTGGGGGCTCACCCGCTTGACATCGTACAGCTTATGACCACTAGGCTTCCAGACCGAGACCTGTAGTCCATCCGTGCTGATGCTGAGAAAGTGAGAGCCGCTGGCATGCCAAACGACGGCGGAGGAAGCGACGGGCGCCGAAGCCGCGAGGATAAGCGGGGGGTCGCTGGCCTGGCTGTAGCTGAATAGTGAAGCGCCCTGGGAGCCCGCGAGAGCAACTTGGGAGAGTCGCGCCATCGAGAGCCGAGCGGAGCAGGACGAAGAGAGAGTCCAAGCTCGAAATCGCGCTTCTTGCTCTTGCCATTCACGCGTAATTTTCGACTACGATCATCTCCAACATATTTCGTCTCGCTCAAGGGCTACCTCGGTGCAGAGCCCGGCCTCTACTACGCTACAACTCGACTGCAGCGGCAGCTCTTCGCGAATCGCTTCGCCAGCGGATTCAGCAGCACTACGTCAAGCAGGGCGACTCGGTACAGGAGGGCGCAGAGCTAGCGCATACGGAGCTCCGATGGCTAGAGGAAGCTGCTAGGGAAGAGAAAGGTGCATGGGAGCAGAGGCTGGCGGCGATGGTAGACGAGCTGGTCGAGCAGGACAAGCCGCTGGCGTACATATTGGGTGCGTGAGGCCTCGCTTCTAATAGGGACGTGTTTGTTAAACGCCTGTATCATGCTACAGGCAATCAGCCCTTCCACCCGCTCCCCGTGCCCCTCCTCGTCCGCCCTCCGACCCTCATCCCCCGCCCCGAGACCGAGCACTGGCTTTCACACCTCACCACTCTCCTCCACCCTAGTTCAACCAGACCCTTCACCATCCTCGACATCGGCACCGGCACCGGCTGTCTCCCTCTCGCCCTCGTCTGCGGTCTTCGCGCAACATCCAAGACGAGCGCCGAAGGACCGGATGTCAGCGCTGTGGCGGTGGACAAGGCGGAGACGGCGGTCTCTCTTGCAAGGGAGAATGTCAAACGATGCAGGGAGGTCGTTGGTGACCGCGTCAAGATCCACCAAGCCGACCTCTTCGCGCCGAACTTCGTCGACCGAGTTCGAAGTCTCAACGCCGAAGGAGCTGGATTCGACCTCGTCGTCTCCAACCCTCCCTACATCCTTCAAAAAGACTACGCGGAACTAGCTCAGAGCGTGAAAGGGTGGGAGGATCGCGGAGCGCTCGTTGGCGAGCTGGGAGGAGCGGCTGAGCAGCTGGGAGCTGAAGACGATGGCCTCATCTTCTATCGCCGCATCTCCAACATTTTGGACTCGCTGCTAGTGGAGGAGAAGCAGACAAAGAGTCCTGTGGTCGCTTTCGAGATCGGAGCAGGACAGGCGCCGGCGGTGGAGGTGCTCTTGAGGAGGAGAGGCCTTCGCGCCGAGAGCTTCAAGGATCAGTGGGGAGTGGAGAGGTTGGTGCTTGGGTACCGCGTGTAGCTTGAGCCTTTGTTGTAGCATAATCATCCTTATCTAGACTCGCGATGATTTGCCTTCGCTGCCCGCCTTCCCTACTCGCCTTCGCTTCTCCCTCGGCGCCGAGAAAGTCGGCAGATAAGATCGTCTATTCCGCGTGGCACCTACTGCTCACCTGGCGGCGGCGCCAGCAAAGACATCGGCCCCAATCCCAGCTCATCTCCTACCCTCTCACTGTCTGGTACAGGCGATTCGGACCGCCGTGGAGGGATGATATGGTCGAGGGTCGTGGCGACGGTAATGCCCTCCCGAGCGAGGTACTCGTCGTTCCAGAAGCGACTGTGATGCCGTGAGCCAGAGTCGCTGTGGGGGTGGTGAGCGAGGGATGAGCGTCGGCGAGGACGAGGAGAAGGGAGGAGGGCGAGAAGGGAGGGTCAGTTCGACTGAAGAATGAGATGAGCGCATCCGCAGCTCACCATAAGATAGTCACAATCGTCTTGCCCTTCCCTGCCTCTCCCCACTTCTGCGCCAACCGCACACAAGTGACGAGATTGACCGCCGAGGACGAGCCGAGGAAGAGTCCATCCTCGCGGGCGAGGTGGCGAGACATGGCTACTGCTTCGGCGTCGGTTACGCTTTCAAGAGAGGTTGTCAGTACCAAGCGAGCGAGTGCTGAGCGAAAGCACGAACCGGAAGGCGTCGTCAATGAAGGGGAGGGCGTGGGAGAAGTTGCGAGTGAGGCGGTTGAGTCCAATGCCCTCGACAATCTGGGAGAGGGGAGAGTGAATCAGAGTTAGCCATTTTCCCCTGCTTAGCCGCAGAGCACTGTAACGCACCGTATCGACCTGATACCGCCGCCGCTTTCCCTCCGACTCAGTCTCCGAGTACATGACGCCGTCGTGGATCTGCAGCAAAGGCTTAGCACTCATCTCCGAGCTCATGCGCTCTCCTACTGACCTTATGGAACAACCCACTCCCCTGCGGATCAGCCAACACAATCTGGACCTCCTTCTTCCACCTCTTCAACGCCTTCCCTACTCCCGCAATCGTCCCTCCCGTCCCCGCACCACTGACAAAAGCATCCACACTTCCATTCGTCTGCTTCCAGATCTCCGGTCCCGTCCCCTCCTCGTGTGCAGCGAGATTGGAGAGGTTCTCGAATTGGTTGGAGAAGAGGCCGCGAGGTGGGTCGGTGTAGTGGGTGGTCGATAGTGCGGAAGGAGCCGGTTGGGATGTGATGAGCAGGGAGGGAGGTGTTGAGGGGTCGGGGTCGGGGAGGTTGTGGAGGTTTGGTGGTGAAGACGCGCGGGAGGGGCCGAGCGATTCGGGAGTGGGAGGTTCGGTCGGCGCTGGGGAGGCGGGGCGAGGGGTAGAGGTGGTGGTGGAAATGAGGGTTTCTTTGCCGAATTCTTGAGCGCGCAGACGGGCGAGGTTGACGTAGTGTCGCTTGTCGACGATGGAGACCGGGCGGACTGCGAACGGGCTGTCAGCCGAGGTCACCAAGTGCAAGAGTGGAGAGGACTCACCCTTCTCTACCTCAGCTCCCAGAGCCTCCAGAAGCTGCACCTTCTCCTTGGCGACGTCATCAGGCAGTACGATGTCTGCGAACGAGGGGAGTGGTCAGCGCCGAGCTTCGCCCCCGCTTGTTCAGAGCCCAAGCTTACGAGCCTTGTACCCTCTCGCTCGAGCAATACCAGCGATAGAGATGCCAGTACTTCCAGACGTCCCTTCGAAGATGCAAGAGCCAGTGTGAGGGTGGATCAGGCCTTGATCCTCGGCTTGGGTGATAACTGGGAGGGGCGGAGGATTAGCGCTGCTCTACAGGGCAATCAAAGCTCGACAGGCTCACTCCGTAGCGATACACGATCCTTGACCGAGCCGAACGGGTTCAGGAACTCGCACTTGCCCTGCAGAACGAGATGCAAGGTGAGCCACCGCACGGATCCTCCGAACGACCGCCGAAGACTGACCAAGATCTCGACGCCGGTAAGGTCACTGAGCGAGTTGATTCGTACTAGTGGTGTGTTTCCTGCAAACCAACGCCCCGTTAGCCCTCGGCGCCCTAAAGAGATCTGCACACGAGCATCTCTCTCCGCTGGCAGCAACTCACCAATTAGCCCTTCTACACCCTCCACGATCTCCTCCCCTTTGACCTCAATCAATCTCTTCCCCGCCTTCTTTTGTATGCTCCGCTTCCAAGCATCCCGAGCGTAAATGGCCAGTCCCGTGAGCGACAGAGAGAGCGAGAAGCCGAGTGTGAGGCCGAGGACGAGAGCGTTACGCCCGCCGATACGAGACGGGCGTAGGAACCATGGGATCCCGAAAAACCAATCGATTCGCGCCACGGTGGAAGAGGGTACAGAACAACGAGGGAGAAGCGGGAAACTGAAAGGCGCGAGTCGCTGAGCTTCTTGAGTTCGCTGCAGTTCTTGGCTTCGAAGTTCATTCGCGCGGATCTCTTCTGTATCGCTATACACTCTCTCGGAACTCGCCTGCTCACCTGCAGCAGCGAAAGTCTCCGCCGAACGACGCGCTTTCTCCAGCTCGCTTCTCTCGGCTTTGCCTGCTCGCCAGCCTACGCTACAGAGTCAAAGTAGCTCCGCTTACTGCTCTGAGGCACCGTCAGCGTCTACCTCTGCTCTGGCTTAGCCTGAAATAGCCTATAGAGCACTCAGCAGAGGTCGCCGAGACTTTCTCGGACTTTGAGGGAGCTGAGTGGCAATTTGAGGCCGAGAACACCAGAGAATAAGTCACATAGTACAACAGACGTCCTACTGCGACTGCCGAGGCCCCGACACCTCTTCTAAACACTGCACAAGCCCAATCACCAAGCGCCGAACCCTTCCTTCTCGGCCGTGCTCCTGACTCAAAGCTTCGCCCTCCCCTGGGTACCCTCCCATCCCTCCACCTCACCCCTCTCCTCCCTAGCCACCTCCGCCCGAATCTTCTCAGCCAACGCCTCCCCTTCCTCGTCGTCGAGCTCATCTCGGCCGACGATGCTAGCCCATCCGCTCCGAGCGGCCGTGTAACTTGTGCTGTTGAAGTGAGGAGCTGGGACGAGGTGGTAGTGGACGTGATGAACGATTTGGGCGTATCCTTGCTGTTTGAAGTCGGGCGAGAGAGCACGGATGGTCAGCACCACTTCGACCGAGAGTTGAACGAAGGTCCTCACGTTGCTGACGATGTTGAAGTCCGGTTGGTCGACGGCTGAGGGGGACAAAGAGTTTAGCTTATGCGAAGTGGAGGTCAACGCAAGCTCACCTCTACACAGTGCCCGAGCGATTCGAGGCAAGGCTCGGCCGATTGCCGCCGAGATCTCGTCCGGCAAATGAGAGCTATAGCAGGGGAGCTCAGCGGGTCCCGCAGAGGGTCAGGGTGGGGTTGAACTTACACTCGAGCATAATGCTGGCGCGGGACGACGAGCAGGTGGCCTTCGCGAATCGCGAGAATGTCTTCCGCCGAAGCTATCGGTCAGCGAGCCGAAGTAAGTCAGGAAGCTCGGTCTCGCCTACCTAGAAAAGCAAGAACATGTTCGTCCTCGTAGACCTGTCGGTGAACCTTCGAATCAGCTCTGAATGGCTGCAGACGAGCAGAGGGCCCCACCTTGAATGCCGGCAGCTCGCCCGACAAGATGTCGCAGAAGGTGCAGCCTTCTACAACATGGCCCTTGTTCTCTGCCACACCATTGAATGCCTCTGCACGGCTCGATGCTGCGACAAAGCACGACAAGATCAGCGAAAGCGAGAGGAGCGGGGAGAGCGCGCAACTTACCGGCACCCGAGGATAGCAGTGTAGTGGATTCTGCCCGCCGAGCAAAGTAATTGATGAAATGTGAAGTCATTCCGAAGCCGACCGACGAGCGACCGAAGCTGTAGGAGGTCAAGAGCAGCCAGCGCGATTTGAAGCTCGCGTTTCCTGCTTCGCTTCTCGCCCGATTTCCTTCGTCATGTCGCGCCGTCCAACAGCCTCGAGTAAACCGGCAAAAGAGCCTCTCCCACCACTGGATACAGTTGTAGCCAATGCCAGCTATCAAGCAGAGGCGGAGCCGCTAGTCTCGCGTCGAACCGTCGCCCTCACGCTTCTCGTGCTTCAAAACGCCTCTGTATCTCTTCTGACGCGCCTGTCGCGTACACCGAGCGCAGGGAAAGCAGTCTACATCCCCGCCGTCGCCGTCTTTTCTGCAGAACTGGTCAAACTCTCCGTGAGCCTGACGATGCTCGTACGCGAGAAGCGGAGCGTCGGGCGGAGCAAGGGAAAGCGGGATGGAGTGCTCAAGACGGTCAGGATAGCTCTATGGGACTTGGCGGTCAACCAGCGGCCGGAGATTGTCAAGCTAGCTGTACCAGCAGCTCTTTACGCGCTGCAGAACACCCTCCTCGTGAGTTCGCGCTCGAATTCGGCGCCGAGCTCAAATTGAGACTAACGTCCTTGCTACAGTACACTGCACTATCAAATCTGGACGCTGCTACCTACCAAACGACCTACCAGGTAAGCAGCAAGCTGTCCTTCTTCGACGCGTCGCGCCCGAGAGCTGGACTCGACCTACGAACCTTTTCGCTCATCATCTCCGATATCAATCTACAGCTCAAGCTCCTCACCACGGCCATCTTCTCCCTCCTCTTCTTCCACCGTTCCCTCACCCTCACCAAATGGTTCTCGCTCTTCCTCCTCACCGCCGGCGTCGCCATCGTCCAGCTCGACTCTTCCCCTTCCTCCTCCTCCTCCAAGACCGCCGACACGCACAACCAAGACCCACGCGTCGGCCTCGCCGCCATCCTCGCCGCCTGCATTTCCAGCGGCCTCGCAGGAGGGTGGTTCGAATGGGTCTTGAAGTCCCCGGCCGCTTCCACTCCTTCACCAACACCACAAACTCCATCCGCCGACACTCCTACGACCTCGTCACCAGCTCCCGGAACTCCCCTCTCCGCCTCTTCCACCACTTCCTCTCGCTCCTCCTCCCTCCCTCGGCTGAGGGAGAACTCCCCCTCCCTCTGGGCTCGCAATCTCCAACTCTCGGTCCCTTCCCTCGTCTTCTCCCTCAGCGGCGTCTTCCTTTCGCCACAACTACAAGGCGTCGCTCCTTCCCAGGTTTGGGTGGGATTCAGCCCGCTCGTGTGGAGTGTGGTGCTGAATCAAGCTCTCGGCGGACTGCTCGTTGCGATGGTGAGTTCGATGCAGGATCTGCAAGACTCTAAGCTCACTGTACTGGAGCTGACTTCTCTCTTGAATGCTCTGCAGGTCGTGCGGTATGCAGACAGCGTCGCCAAAGGCTTCGCAACCTCGCTCGCCATTGTTCGTGAGTCGGCTTTCGCTTCGTATTGACCTCTCAGCGCCGCAACTGACCTCTACTCCTCTTTCCCCATTTGTTCCGCCACTCTTCTGGCTCCCCTTTCTCTCCGCCCGCCTCCATCAGTCTCCACCCTCGCCTCGGTCATCTTCTTCGGCTTGGTTCCCGGCCCTCTCTTCATCCTCGGCGCAGGACTCGTCATCTCTTCGACCATCATCTACGCCATGGACAAGGAGTAGCGATGCTTATGGCTCGGACTGTGCGGTAGGGCGCAGGTTACGAGGGAGGGAAAGGGCGGGGCGAAGGGACGGCGGAAGAAGGCTTAGGAAGGAGGCGGGAGCAGGAGCTAGGGTGTAAGATTAAGCGATAGGTGTCATGTCATAGATCAAATCTGGCCATATCACTCTCACTCGCGCCGAACCGAAGTTGACCGGACTCGACAACGTCTGTTCCTCAAATGCACAAAACGAGCTTACAGACCGGCAACGATACGACCGATTACCCAACACCCTCAAGCCCGAACCTCACCCTCTACAGGCCCGCCATATCAACATCCAGCCTCTCCCCCTCCCACTCCCTCGTCCCATCCTCTCTCGCATCCTCGCTTCCCCTCCTCGCAAACTCCTCCTGACACCTACTGAAGCACACCACCTGCCCCAGTATCGCAAGATACCTCCCCCTCTCCCCCATCTGACTCCTCAGCCACCCCTCGTATCTCGCCTTTCTCGCTGGATCCTCGCCGACGAAGCTCGGCGGGTGGAGCCTGAGAGCGTCGGCGGCGTCGGAGGGGGAGAGGTAGCCGAAGGTCGTGGAGACTGAGATGGTGCGAGAGTATGTCGGAGTGGGAGGCGGGTAGATGGGAGCCCAGAGCGTCTTGATGGAGCGGAGGTCGTCCGAGTGGAGAGGGAGAGCCGAGAGCCGTTTCGTGTCGAGCTCGAGGCGAGCAGAAGCGTCGAGCTGGGAGGAGGCGGATGAGGACGAGATCTCTTGGTACGCTGGGGGCTGTATCTCTGAGTCGATGGAGTCGATCACTCCTCGAGAAGCGGATGGAGAAGACGCTCTCGACGGCGACTTCGAAAGGAGAGGCTCTGCAGACGGGCGGGGAGGTCAGAACTGTACAGAATTGTACGAGACGACTAGGAGGAAGAGAATCTTACCTCTATGCTCGTCCGCCTGTAATCCCTGATTCGACCGACCGGGCGAAAGGGAGCGAGACGAGCGGCGGAAGGATGTCGGCGCCGTGGGTCGGGAAGACGGCGAGACCCTCCCCCTGCTTGGCGTCACGTCCTCGACACGTAGACGCTTCCGAGGCCCATGGTCCTCGTTTCTGGCTCCTCCCCTTCTCCTCACAAGCTTGCCCTGGCTCTGCGCTTCCGGCTTGACCGGCGCGAGCCTAACCCTTGCCCCAAGGATCCGCTTCCCGCTCAACTGCTCGACAGCTTGCTTCAACGCAGCCTCCGAGGGTACGTTGAAGTATGCGAAGCGATCGGTCGTGCCCGTGAAGACGGAGATGCCCCAGGCGTTGGGTTCGTGCCGAGTGACGAAGCGCTGGACGTCGTCGAAGGAGGCGGAGAAGGGAATGTTGTGGATGAGGAGACGGAATCGCCAGGTCTTGGCCGACTGGTCGGATCGGCTTTCCTGAGGTCTCTCCACGACGAGAGAACGACCTTGGAGGACGAAGCCGTGTAGCTTCTCCGTAGCAGCTTCGACAGCGTCCGAAGAAGCTAGACCAGCGAAGGCAAACTTGCCGTAGGAGTTCAAGTCGAACCGGATATGGATCGGGCGGCTCCCGACTACCTCGTCGAACGCCTTCTCCAAGTCGGAAAGAGTGGTGGAAGGAGCGAGGTTGCCGATGTAAAGTCGAACGTCCGCCTCACGACGCGGCGCTTCAGCACCGCCTGCGAGCTCGGCGAGGGTGGGAGGAGGGCAAGGAGGAGAGAGGTTGCGCGCTGCTCGAGGGGCGCAAGGGGCGAAAGGAGCGGAAGGAGTTGGAAGCTGCTGAGTGGACGCCGGGTCTCGCTTGAGATCGGCTTCGGCGCTGAAGTAAAGTCGGTAGCCGTTGACTGCACACAATCGGCGTCAGCTTCAAAGAGAGCGTCTAAGTCTGCCCTACCCAGCTGACTCACTGAACATGCGGTCCCTGAACAACGCTGCTCGGCGAGCTGCTTCCACCGAGCGAAACCTGACGACTCCCGAACGATCTGCCGAGCTCAAAGAAGCATTGACGAAGCCGTACATCCCTCCAAAAATTGCGTGCAAGCCTCCCACCTCCATGTATGGCGGCAGGTTGCTGGCGAGGACTCGGTGCAGCGCCTCGGCGTTCGTGGCGGAGAGGTTTGAGGTAGCTTCGAAGGGAGGCTGCGCCGCGGAGGCTGTAAGGGAGAGAGATTCGGGTGGTGGAGCGATAGGTGATGGGGTCTGAGGTGCTGGAGAGGGTCTTCTTGGGAGCTCCGCCGAATCGTCGGTAGGTCGTTTTGCTGTCCCAGGAGCTCGTACGCGGCGTTGACATTCTCGAGAGCATCCTCGGCGAGTCCAGCTTTCAGCCAGAGTTTTGCTCTTCCTAACGACATCCCCAGCAGCTTCCGAGCGGTCGAATCTGCGACGAGCGAGGAGGTTTCAGCTGACGCCGCTTGCAGCGCTCGGCCCTCGCGAGGACGCACCTTGCCAGACGTCTGCGCTCTCCTTCCACTCTGCCAGCAGCTCAACCGCTTCGAAATTCCCCAGGTAGCTAGCAAGCTGCTCGATGTAGCCCGCTCGCTTCGCATCGGGCGAAGCTCCGCACAAGAGGAGAAGCTGCAGGAGGAGCGAGCGAGTGGGCGAGGGAAGTGATACAGCGACGGTGAGAGGCGAGAGCTTCGATTTGGCGTCTGTGATGAGTGCACAGATCAGTCTACTGGTCCTTTGCACGATCAAGCGCGGGCGCACCTTCTCCGTCCAGCTGGCCAGCTCCAAGCGCGTCACGTCTGTCGAGCTGCTGCAGCTGTTCGAGTACAGCGTAGACGTCCTCTGCCTGTACACCTTGTACCAAAACGTCTTAAGTCGCTTGGTTAGAACCTTAGCTCATCGCGGTCGATTGGAAAGACGAGCTAATGGACGGAAGAAAAGAAGGGTTGGACTTCGAGCGGCCGTCTCGACTTTGACTCTGTCGAAAAGGCTGTCGCTGGCTGTCTGAGATACACGTCTGATGAGCTGAAGAGGGTATACGTTGCTCAGACTTCCCGCTACGGCCCAGGCAGGCCCGAAGTCGGCTCCTTCGGCCTCGCCGAATCTGCGCCGAGCTTTGCAACTCGAGTCGACATCGTCACAGAGCAAGCACATCGAGGTTACAAGCGTCAAGTATCACATCAAACTCCAGCTGGAGGAGGTCCCATTGCCCAGATCTTCGCTCCCTGCTCTGCCTCGGCGTTGTCGCTGTCCGACTCCTCGTCCTCTCCCTTGATCTTGACGTCGTCGCTCACGAGCACCTTCTTCCCGACGTGCTCGAACCTCCAGTTCCACAAGACCTCGTCGGTAGCGTGCCACTCGATGAGCTCGATGCGAGTGCGCTTGGCGAATTGACTGAATCGCTTGAGGTATTTGGCTCGGACGGCGTTGACATCGTCGCCTGCGAACAAGGAGAGCGTCAGCTTCGCTCGAAAGGGAGAAGATGTGCCAGCATACGGATCCTCTGACGATCTCTTGCTGGGGCGTGTTTCCTCGGGTCGACACGACTCGGAAGTGGCCGAAACGCTCGCTCCTGATCGTCTTGCCATCCGGCTCAGCGAGGAAGAAGTCGTGGCGAGGGTGCTCATACGGGTGGTCGAAGGTGAAAGTTAAGAGATGAGGTAGGCAGACCCCGATCTTCTTGAGCAGCCAGTCCTGCGAGAAAGGGTCAAGATTAGCGACGCTCGGCGATGAGTGAAGAAGCCGTTCTGAACCTCACTCACCGCCTCGAGAGCCCAACTGCCAGACTTGACCGAGAGATGTACAAGATCAGGGCAAGCGCTGAGCACAGCCGTGATGGTCGCCTCTCTCAACGGACCGATGGCGTGGACGAGAAGGTGAAGCTTGCGAAGGTGGCGAAGCTCAGTCGGCGGAGGGGTGAAGAGCGAGGCGAGGTCGGATCCCAGAATGCCGTTGAGACCGAGGCTGCAAGTCAAGGGCGTTAGTGAGTAGTGCAGCGAAGGGCAAGAGCAGCTGTCCGCGCGCCGAGCAAAGCAAAAGCAGCCCACCTTTGCAAAGTGCTCCCGCGAATGAAGGTGCGCACCGAAGGCGCTACAACGAGTTGCTCGTCGAAAAGGTAGTGACTATGAACGCAAAGATTAGTATGCTTCGAGCTTGATGTGATGGAGCAGGAAGCTGCACTCACAAAGTGCGGAGCTCCCTGAGCAGCGAGGCGGCGCTCCCAAAGGCTGCTTCTCCACGATGTCGAGGGTGTTGAGCCTCAGCGAAGTGTCGAGAATGTGGCGATACACGGCGTTGTTTGTAGGTGTTTGGAGGCTGATGCGCTCGAGGAGGGGGAACGTGGGGTAGGTGCTCGCTCCAGAAAGGCGTTTCATCTCGGTGAAGAGGCGACGAAGGTACTGGCTGTTCAGGGGCACACTCCTGTCCTCTTGCGAGTCGCAGTCGGGCTGGATCGCAAGCCACACAAGACTATCCTTGGCGGCGAGGAGGACCTTCGCGAGACCTTTGTCCCACGCCCCGTTATGCTCGTCCACCGTCGGGATGTTCTTGTAGCTCGGCGGTAGTCGCGAGCGGCGTTGAGGAGCCACTGTGATAGGAAATACTTGGATGAGCGAGGGGAGAGCGATCCCGTGACGAGCGCCTTCGATGTCGAGGCCTCGGAGGCGAGGAGCGAGGGGGAGAATTGTCGGGAGCGACTCGGCGCCGGCGAAGTCGATCGAAAGCGTGTGGAACTCGGGAGAATGCTGGAGAGCGTTGACATAAGAGCTTGGGATGGGCGCAGGCATGTGGTAGGATACCGCGAGGAGCTTCGGCATGCGCTGTTGTGTGTTGAGGGTCAGCGAGTCCCGATGACGGAGGCGACAGTGGTTCTACTCACCTCCAAGCACTTGGTGACAAGCTGTACCCCCTCGGGAGTAGTCGCGTACAGGTTCACCGTGCTGCGAGGCCACCAGAAGGCTCAAATACCGTTTCCGACGCCGAGCGCGGCCGCTGAACTCACCGAACGTGGCTCAGCGCGGCCGCTCCGAAAGCCTCAATCCCACGGATCCTGGCCACAGTATCGTCCCTAGGATACAGCGAGCGATCGAGACGGTCGCCGAGACCGAGCTTGCGAAAGATGACGGGGAGGAGGGCGCAGCGGAGGCGTTTCGAGACGCTGCTGAGGCGCAGAACGTCAAAGGGGCAGGGCACCGTCTGAGCGTAGAGGGGAGGAACCCAGTAGGAGCGAGTCTCTGGCCACGGTTCGAGGAAAGCGGCGATGTCGAGCAGCCTGCCGGAGGGGAGAAAGAAATCAGCTCTCGCTCCAGCTGTAGCAGAGCAGGAGTGCACTCACACATGGTCGGGCAGCAGCTCGAGAGTAAGCTTGTCCTGATCCTGGCTCATCCTGAGCGAAGCGGGCGACGAGCGAAGAGCAACGAGGTGATGGGAGGAGAGAAAGAGGCGGAGTGCCGTGCGTCGAGAGGGAACGAGCTCGGTTCGGTTCGGAGCCGAGTCTCTCTGTAGCTGTGTGGCTACTCCCAGATTCGATTGATAGAGTCGGCCCTCCTACATGCTATCTCGAGCTACAGGACAGCCTGCACCAGCCTCGGCTCGCCGACTCGCCCTCTCAGAGTTCCGTTTGTTGTCCGTGYAAGTAGCTATGACCAAGGAACGACGTCCAGGCATATACTAGGGGTGTCTACAGCCAGGGTGAAGAGTTAGAGGAGGCTTCATAGAGGGCAAGGGTCGGCTTACAGTCTCATCGAATAGTTCGGCGATGGTAAATCTTGCGGTCTGCAAGCCCACCGACTCGAGACGGACGCCCGTAGTCCTGTAGATGGGGCAAAAATGGTCAATTTACATGCTGAGCTACATCAGACCCCGCTCCAGTCTCTGCTGGGGCTCTCGAGGACCTCGGGAGCGGGGCGAGCGAGCCCCACCGGCATCCGCGCTGCTCTGCTTCCGCCAAGGAGCTCTAAAGAGGGACAGCAGAGTACAAGGCAGAATAGAAGACTCACCCTCGTCCATCTAGCCAACCCACGAGCTGGCTACCAATCTGCAGCTCTCGTTCCCTCGCCAATCGTCCTCTTCCGCCGAGCCTGCCTCTTCCCCCCTGCTGCTCAGTCTGCAGCCTCCGCTACCTTCCGATCTCCTCCCTCCTTCGCAAACAAGCTAATCCTCTCCGCCAGCTTGACGTCCAACCCCGTCAGCGCTCCTCCGCGATCATGCGTGGTGAGCTCAATCTCGACCTTGTTCCAGACATTGCTCCACTCGGGGTGATGCTGTGTGAGTACAGAGAGTTCAGCAGTGATTTGTAGCACCCCCTACGAGCAACAACGACTCACATTGAGCTTCTCAGCGGCCAGCGCGCACCTGCTCATGAAACCCCAGGCTTGCGCGAAGTCTTTGAACTCAAAGGAGCGCTGTAGGCGTTGCTGAGACGGCGGCTGAGCTGCATATCCTTCCGCTTCTGCTGCTAGAGGATTGGCCAGCGGGATAGACTCGGGTGACGACGAGATGAGAGTCCAGCCGGAGGAAGTGAGCGTGGAGAGCTGTTCCGGTGTAGCAAAAGTGTTGCGAGCTGTAGCGTTGGTGCCCATGGTACGAATTCCGAGCGCGGTAGTGAGGCGTAGCGACGAGATGCAGTGAAGCGAAGTCATGGCGGGAGCCGAAGGAGCGACGTGCAGCGTGGACCGAGGTTAAGAGCGTCTACCTCAAGAGTTCGAATCGCCCTTATAGTTCTCAGATTTACATTATACAACGCTACACACCTCCCTCAAGCTGATTCTTTCCTCTTCTCCCGTTCTGCTCGCTCGCGCTTCATTTCCTCCAGCCGAGCCTCGAGTTGTGGCACCTCCAGCAGCTTCTGTTCGAGTAGTTGCTTCTCCTATAGGGGTTTGAATAAGTCAGCTCGCTCGACCGAGACGAGAGAGTGGGAACTCACCTCTTGAAGAGCCAGTCGCTTCTCGGCGTCGAGCGGACCGAAAGCGTAGCCGCCCTGGCCATTGTACTGCAGGGTGAAGCGTCAGCTGAAGCACTCTAGCCGCAGCAGATCCGTTTCGACTCGCCTGCAGGATGAACTTGTGGTACTTCCACAGCGACGGGCGGTGCGAGACGGTGAGGAGAGTGATGCCGAGCTCTGCAGAAGCGGCCAATCAGCACGGTTCAACGCACGAAAAGGGTGCAGAGCTCACCAGTCGCACGATCATAGAAGATCTTCTCCACTCCGAGGGTGACTGCACTGGTGCACTCGTCGAGGATGGCGTACTGCGACCGAGGAAAGACAGATCAGCAGTCACCCTTGCCACAAGAGCAGAGAGAGCTCACCTTGGGGCAGTGGTAGAACAACCTCGCCATCGCGATCCTCTGCTTGTCTCCTCCGCTCAAAGCATCCCTCCACTCCCTCGTGACGTCCCATCCGCCCTCGCGCTCGACAATGTTGGCGATATCGAGGAGGGAGAGGATGTGCATCAGATCGGCGTCGGTGACTCCACCTGTGAGATGTAAGGAGAGCGTCAGCTGAAAGATATGCGAAAGTACGACGAGCAACTCACGCTCAATCATCTTCGACCGAGGGTGAGGGTAGATGATCTGGTCGCGGAGTGTGCCGAGGGACAGGTATGGGCGCTGAGGGATGTAGGTAAACTCGTTCGCTGGCGGCTTGGTGACGGTTCCGCCTGTTACAAGGGGATGGAGATGGTCAGCGCCGAAGCGAAAAGCGCAGCGAGGCTGAGCGCACCGTAGATGGGCCAAAGGCCGCCGAGGATGCGGAAGAGGGAGGATTTGCCGGTTCCATTGCCTGCGCAAGAAGGGTAGGAAATGAGCGAGAGCTCTCTCGAAGGTACAGACGAGGGACTGACCTCCGACAATGAGAAGGTGGTTTCCTGGCTTGACGTAGAAACTGAGAGCCTTGATCAAGATGTCTCCGTTTGGCGTGACGATAGGAACATTGTCGAAGACGATCTCATCATCCGAGTGGATGAACCTGCCTCGGCCTTGCAGAACTGCGTGATGGCAAAAGTCAGCTCGGCGTTGAGGGACTCAGGGAGACGAAGAATCGAGACGGACCCTTGGCATTCTCCTCGGTTCCAGCCGAGCTGACGAGCTTCTTCTGGTACTTGCCAACCTTGATCTCCTCCATGGTGTCCAGCAGCTCCGAGACGCGCTGTGTGTAGCCCGAGAGCTCGGACAGCTCCCTAGCAGGCGGGGCATCTCGGTCAGCGCTCGAAGCCAGAGAGCCGATGCAGGGAGCAGCGCACCTATAGGTCGACATGAGACGTCCAAGAGCATCGGAAGCGGAGAGTAGTAGCCTTCGGTTGGTGACGAAGCCTGCAGAGCAAGTCCGAGATCGGCGACGCTTCTCACAGCCTCTCTGTCCCGCACTCACCTTCGGTCCTGCTCCCAAAGTCGACAGTGCCCACCACTCCCGGAATCTTGAAGAACACGGGAATCGCGCAGATGAGCAAGCCCAAGCTGCCCCAAGCCCACTTGATGATGCCCTCCTCGATCAGCCCATGCAGCATCCTCATCCTGAACGTCCGATTGACGTGCTTGATGAGCGCAAAGTAGCCGCGCTCGATAATATTCTTCTCGACGACCGAGCCGCGGTACAGGGCGATCTCCTCGGCGTTCTCGAGTAGACGGGAGTGCGAGAAGCGGAACTCGCCCTCGAGTCGTTGCTCCTCGGCGGCGTAACGGCCGAACGGTGGGGTCGCCCATTTGACTGGCGGAATATTAGAATCAGCAAGGCGCTTTGTGAGAGCACGCAGCGACACACGAAGAGCAGCGGAAGCCTGGATGACGATGGTGAGGCCGATGAGTCCTTCGGCGCCGACGTTGCGCGAGAGCTGGTAGTTGTAGATGATGACATCGAGGATGGGTTTGGCGATGTTGGAGCTGGTGAATTAGAGGAGAAGGGTCAGCGGCGCTCCCTGACTCAGCGCAGTAGGGAGAGACCGCACTAGATTTCGGCGAGCGAGTTGGAGAACTTGTTGATGTCGACAGTGATGAGCTGGTCGGCGTTCTTGATTCGATCATCGAGATTGCCAAGAGCGTAGAACGTCGTGTCCTCGAGGTACATCTCGTGCACCTGCTTCGTGAGGCGAGTGCGGTAGGCGATGGCTGTCGAGGACCGAAGGGGTCAGCACGAGGCGACGGCGGTTCGAACGATGCACAACTGACCCAGCTTGCTCTGCATGTAGGTGAGCATCGAGTTGGTGTAGGTTGCTGGTACAGCGACCGCCTGCAAGGGTGAAACTGGTCAGCCCTCGGCAATTCACCTCTTCACTCCACCTCGGCGCCGCTCACCATCCAGAGAAAAATCCGCCACAGAAACTCTCTCGGCTTAGCGCGCACCAGCGCTGAGACGATCTGGCCATCCAGCGAAGCGACGTAGAGGGAGAGGAGGGTACGCAGGACGAGGAAGAGCGAGTGGATCATGAGGAGGGAAGCCTCCTTGCTTCTCGCAGACGGGATGACGATGCGTAGGATCCGAGATAGTCGCTCGAAAAAGACGGCGTCGACCTGTAGTAGCATAGAGCGAGTGAGGTACAGCGTCAGCCTCTATCCCCCTCCTCCTCGAGCACCCCATGGGGTCGAAGCCGATTGCACTCACCTCAACTCGGGGACCTCGCTTCCGCTTCCTGCCTTTCCCAGACGTTGCTGTAGTCTTCTCATCTATCGCCTGCTGCTGCTGCTGCTGCTGCTGCTGTTGAGCTGTAGTGGAAGCGCCCGTTGCTGCCGTCTTGCTCTTCTTCTTGCCGCCGCCCGTCAATCCCGAGTAAGTCTGTACATGCGAGGAGTCAGCTACGACACTACAGCTTGAGATAGCACCCCACTCACGTTCTGAATCACGTAAAGCGTGAACCCAGCCATCAGCGCTCGTCTGCCACGCCGAACCCGTCAACACGGTCAGCTCCCGGCCTCTCGCGCTCTTCTGCACCTCGATAGCACAAGACTGACTGGTAGCGAGGCTGATGAGCCAAGTAGTGCGCCGACGCTTGTACTGCATGAGCTTTTAATGTCGACTGAACGGGCGCCATCTCGCTCGAGCTGTTCTCCGGCTGTCGGTGAGGTGGTGCGCCTGCGAGAAGAGCTGTGGGAGGGTTGATAGGGCTGCTGAGAGGGTACAGAGGTGGTGTCGTGACTCTACGGACGCTGCAGAAGTACGACTGAGGTGCAGCGCGATGAGAACGGAGGCAAAAAGTTGAGTTGGCGGGGAGTTCAGAGCCGATTCACGCTGGAATGCTGCAAGTCGATAGAAAGGCCTCCCGAGCACAGGCAAGCGCAAAGCAGATCTACTGAGGTGTCCACTCTCTGCTCAGTGCTCGCATCTCGGCGCGGACCTCCTCTCTCGGCTCTCCAACCTCGCCCCTTGCGAGCTGCTCGAGCGGAACCATGCGAATATATCTCAAGTGCTACAGAAAGAATAAGGTCCAAATCAATGCTAAGCTATGCTGTTCTCCTGCCACACCATCACACGAGCACCACCTCAACGCGCTCCTCCAGCCGCTCCCTTCCTCGGACTCGCCCTCGCTACCTCAACCTTGGCTCCCCTCTTCCCAGCGCCCACACTCGACAGCGCGCCCTTCTGAACGACAACCTCCACCCTCGCCTTCCCCCGCGCCGAGGTAGGCGGTCCTTTCGCCCCCGCCGCCACCTTCGCCGAGGAGGTCGGCTTAGTCGCCTTCCCCTTGAACACGGGTTTAGCCTTCGACGCAGGCTTGCTCGTTCCCGCTCCTACTCCTGCACCAATCTTGCCCGCCGTCTTCTTGCCCGCCACCACCTCCTTCAGCTTCTCCACCGCCTTCTTGACCGTCGTGTTGGCTTTGGCCTTGCCCTTCGCTCCTCCAGCCGCTACACTCGGCTCCGCCTCCACCGAATCGAGCCGAGGTCGTCCCAGCTTCTTCTTCTTGGGCGTAGGCTCCTCCTCGCGCGGGACCTCCTGCTCCTTCTTGGGCAGCTCCTTCTTCTTGCCGCCGAGAAAGCCGGAGCAGACCGTTGCGCCGCAGTAGCAGCGTTGGCGGGAGAGGTCCTCGCCGGCTTCGAGGGCGACGGCGGCGATGGAGGCGGCGGCGTCGGCGAGTTCGGGAGGTGGGGGAGAGGCGTTGGGGTTTGGCTTCATCGCCGAGAAGTCTTGCCAGCCGTAGTCGTCTGGAAGGATGGAGAGGGAGGTCAGCGGTACTGCAGGAAAGGATGAGCGAGGAACAAACAAGTGAGCTCGGTGCCGGCGGGGATGTCGTAGATCGCGAAGATGCCCATCTAACGAGGCGAGGCGAGGGTCAGCGAGAGCTCTGCTGTCGAGCAGAGAAGAACGCACCTGGAACTCCTCCATGCTCGCCATCTTCCACCTGATTACTCGCACGTTGGGTCCGCATCTGCGAGGAGAGGACAGAGTGTTCAGCCTGGGAGCGCGCCGAGCCTGTGGGAGGGCTGAAAGGACCGCCTCGATACTCACGAATGATTGATGAAGCGCGAAGTGTTGCCCTTTTGTCCCTGTGAGTGAGCAGAGCGTTAGCACAGGGCTCTCGACAGCGAAGGCTGAGACTCGGACGAACAGCGTCGATGACCTCGTGTCCATCGTAGTCGAGGAAGTAGTAGCTCTTGGCGCCCTTGTAGGTAGTGAGTACACGCTTGTACGACTCGTCTCGAGAGATGATCTGAGGCGTAGCTCCGTGAGCTCGGCGCTCGGTCGACAACGAAAGCCGAGGGGACGCACCTCGCCGCGATACTCCATCACGAATTGCCCGGCGTAGAGAGGGACCGTGGTCTTGAGTCCAAAGCCTCGATCTCCAGTCTGTAGGAGAAGTGGGTCAGCGAGCGCGCAGAGCTGAAGAAGCGGGCGACCGACGCACCCAAACGACCTTCAAGCCCTCCTTGCCTTCGGGGACCGACTGACGCTCTCCCAGGGGTACGTTGGAGCACCTCGCGCCGCACGGACACGTCTTCTTGTCGCAAGTATACTGCATGAGCCTGCGAGCGAGCAAAGTCAGCGGTCGACGCGGCGAACAAAAGAAGGGCTCCGCGAGCCCTCACCGATTCATGCAGTCCTCTCGGCAGCCCAGCATGTCGGGGTCGGTGGGAGGCTCGCAAGCGCAGACGACGGGATGCTCCGCCTTTTCCGGCTTGCGCTCGAAGTAGAAGTCTGCGAAGTTAGGGAAAGGATCAGTGGACGCGCGAGAGAGAGCAGCGAGCGGGGCCAGCGCCGCGACTCACTCTTCTGGATGCTCCTGTAGGGCGGTGGCTTCTGACTATTCTCCAAGCGCTCCCTCTCTGCCGCCATATATTCCTCCTCCTCCTCCTTGCAGGGCTTGCTGCCTTTGCCCGGCCGAACGAGCGCCATGCCGTCTCGCATGACATCGAACGAGAGACGAAAGTCCCTCTCCTCCGCCAGCATCAGCGCGCCGTGGTACATGGGCTGGGGGAAGCTTGCCGGATCCTTGATCGTCCTCCATTCGTACTCGCCTTGACGAGGCTTGAGCGTAGCCTGGCGAGCTGGCGGTCGTCTGCGCTCGGGGGGCGGAGGTGTCGCAGCCCTTTGCTCGGGCGCCGGCGCCGTGTAGTACAGTCCAGCCGACAAGAAGTCCTTGCCCTCGTCCCATACAGGGATGTTGGCGTAAGAGAGGCTGGCCCGAGGCATCTTGCGAGTCGGGAGCAGGACGGGAGCGACGGCGGCCCTCTTGAGCTTGGTGGACGCGCCTTTGGAGCCGTCTGATGTCGGGGAGGGGGTCGGTAGGGCGGCTGCTTTGACTGGCGAGCGGAAGTCTGCAGCTGGTTCCGCTGGCTGCTCCATCCGAGGCTTCTTGGCCGGCGTCGGCGCGAGCGAAGTGAGCTCAGAGACCGATGGTGGTCGCGCTTGTTGTTCGTCGGGTTGTGTCCTGTAGGCGCTGGGCAGCAGCGAT
The DNA here is from genome assembly GCA_001600635.1 of Leucosporidium creatinivorum. Lineage (NCBI taxonomy): Eukaryota > Fungi > Basidiomycota > Microbotryomycetes > Leucosporidiales > Leucosporidiaceae > Leucosporidium > Leucosporidium creatinivorum. The sequence continues at coordinate 1,441,902 of BCKL01000004.1, read as the reverse complement.
AATGCCTGTGCAGTAAGTCGTGCTGCCAGTGAAGGCTTGTCCGTCGACATTGGCGGCGGCGAGCGAGGCGAGCGAGGGTCGAGTGAGGAGAGGGAGCGAAAGAGCAGCGCCGCGCGCGTTCGCGAGGTGAAGAGATGCAGCCCCTTGAATCGAGTGTTTATTCACTTCTCGGGCTCGGCTTTGTTACAAGATACGACAAATTGCCTCTAGGACAATCTCTAGCTCTACCGCCAACTCATCTAGGGTTGAGTGACGAGCGCTCGCCGAACCGCCTTCCTTTGTTCGATTGCAGCTAGCCCATCACGCGCTGTGCGGCCAAAGCGGTCAGGCTACGAATGGTACCAAGTAAAAGAGAGCGCTTAACAAGCACACCACTTCGTTAACCACTCGAGGCGCTGTGAGGCCCCCGCTCGTTGGCGCCGAAGCTCGGTGCTCGTCTTTTGCTGTCACTTTACTGCACGAGATTAAAGAATGTGAAGCGGCACGAAGCAAGCGGCCGTATTCTTGTGTGAGAAGTCATTACTACAGAGCTGCTATACAAGGACGACTTTGGCAAGCCGTCACCTTCTCGAAGTTGAACCGAATCACCCGCCGAGCAAAGTCCGATCCACCTCGTCCTGCACCTCTTCCTCGTCTTCCCGCTCCTCGCTGAGGCCTCGTCTGCCTACTAGTAGTATCTATCGTGTACTAGCACGCTCCACTCAGCCTCCCGCCTGCCACAACCCGCCTAATCACCGAAATCGGCTCGGCGCTCTAACCCATCACTACGGAGGCTCTAAGTCAGCTCGGGCGGTCGCTAGGAAGGTGGCAATAACGCACTCGAATCGGTAAAGAAGGCCCGACCGCTCGCTTTGCTCTTTATCGTACAGCAGCGAGTCAGTCACTCGAGAGTCGTCGTGCTGCAGGCTGGACTGCTCGGCGCTCCCTCGGAAGGCTCGACACCAGGTATCGCGAGCTCGGCTGCGCCAGCGGCTACATCGACCCCCAAATACATATTTATTTGACGTCTAATACACACCCTCGGCGATTCTACTGCTTCATTCGGCTGCAGGCCTTCTCGGCGAGGAGCTGTCTCGGCTTTGGCATCAAGGTAGCCTTTCCAGGCTCTTTCTGAGCTCCACAAGCTCGGACAGGCTATATCGACATTGCTAGCACCCACACGACCGCTTGAGCTCGACAATTGCGCCAGCCATGGAATGCCCAGGCTGACTTGGAAAGGGTGAAGCTGGATTGGCGCGGGTTGCCTCCGACCACACCGCCTCACCTCGTAAGCTCGGCTTCAACAACGTACAGAACCTTCAGCGCTTCGTTCCCCTCCGTTCTGCATGTCACCAAGCCCTCCTCATCACCCTCTCGTTCGTCTCGACGTCTCAAAAACCTGGATGCCGTCGCTGGTGCTAGAGAGGCATCTTGGCCCGGCCGAAAATTGCAGGGGGGCGTGCATTACATGTTATCGAATGTTGTGGTGCTCTCAGACCCCCGCCCGAGCTTTTCTGCCGGTGCAGGATCGCTCACGAGACAGCGACGGCGCGCCTCTTTCAAGACGCTTTCTGAGCTCCGCCGAGGGGAGTACGCTGACCAGGATTTTACTCGCCTGCAGCTCCTTGAAGCCTTTGTCATTTCATCATGAGTGACAAGCTTACTCGTATCGCTTTGGTACGTCCAGCTGCTATTGAGCGCCCTTTCTTCTTTCGCTGACCGCATGCTTTTGTGATCCGCAACAGGTCAACCCCGACCGCTGCAAGCCCAAGAAGTGCCGCCAAGAATGCAAGAAGTCTTGCCCCGTCGTTCGCATGGGTGAGCAGCTTATCAAACGCCGAGCAGCGGAGATGGAGTGTGAGAGCTGACCGCAGGCGGTATCCCGCTACTCCCTTGCAGGCAAGCTCTGTATTGAGGTCGACCCTTCGAAGAAGATTGCCTTCATCTCTGAGGAGCTCTGTATCGGATGCGGTATCTGCCCCAAGAAGTGAGCAGCTCGAAGAAGGTGTGCGCCGAAGTAGCATTGAGCTGACCCTGCTTCTCCTACAGGTGCCCCTTCGAGGCCATCAACATTATCAACCTGCCAACGAACCTCGAGTCTCAGGTTACTCACCGTTACTCGGCCAACTCGTTCAAGCTCCATCGCCTCCCGACCCCAAGGCCCGGCCAGGTGCTCGGACTCGTCGGAACGAACGGTATCGGAAAGAGTACCGCCCTCAAGATTCTCTCGGGAAAGCAGAAGCCTAACCTTGGACGTTTCGAGGTGAGTGTCGATGTTGCGAGTGGCTGCAGTCGAGCGTACGAGCTAACCCCGCCTTCCCAACGCAGAGCCCACCCGACTGGCAGGAGATCCTCAAGCACTTCCGTGGATCCGAGCTCCAGAACTACTTCACCAAGGTTCTCGAGGACAACCTCAAGCCGCTCATCAAGCCCCAATACGTCGACCACATTCCCCGCGCCATCAAGGGCAAGCAGACCGTCGTCCAAATGCTGAAGGGCAAGCTCGAGCTCGACAACCTCGACTCGGTCGTCGCCGCTCTCGATCTCGAGCCCGTTATGGAGCGTGAGGTCTCGCAGCTTTCCGGAGGAGAGCTCCAGCGTTTCGCCATTGGAATGTCGGCGGTCCAGAAGGCCGACATGTGAGTTGTGGCTAGGTTACGAGTCGTCATACGGTAGCTGACTAGGTCTCTCCATTTAGCTACATGTTCGACGAGCCTTCGTCTTACCTCGATGTTAAGCAGCGTCTCAACGCCGCTCGCATCATCCGCTCCCTCCTCAGCGCCGAGATCTACGTTATCTGCGTTGAGCACGATCTTTCCGTCCTCGACTACCTCTCCGACTTCATCTGCTGCCTTTACGGAATGCCTTCGATGTACGGAGTCGTCACCATGCCCTTCTCGGTTCGCGAGGGTGAGCCTTCTTCCATCAGTCGTCGGCATTGCTCGAAGCTGACCTCGCTCTCAACGCACAGGTATCAACATCTTCCTCGATGGAAAGATCCCCACCGAGAACCTTCGCTTCCGTGAGGAGTCGCTTCACTTCAAGATCACCGAGAACGCCGAGGAGTTCCTCCAGGAGAAGAACCGCCGCTACACGTACCCTGCCATGTCCAAGACACTCGGCAACTTCAAGCTGAACATGGAGGCTGGATCTTTCACCGATTCCGAGATCATCGTCATGCTCGGAGAGAACGGAACCGGAAAGACCACCTTCGTCAAGCTCCTCGCCGGAAAGCTCAACCCCGACAACGCCGACGACCAGCAGCACCTCAACGTCTCGATGAAGCCCCAGACCATCGCTCCCAAGTTCCCCGGAACCGTCCGCGAGCTCCTCCTCAAGCAGATGCGCGCCGCCTACATGCACCCTCAGTTCAACACCGACGTCCTCAAGCCGATGAACCTCGAGCACCTTATGGACCAATACGTCACCACCCTCTCTGGAGGAGAGTTGCAGCGTGTCGCCATCGTGCTCTGCCTTGGAAAGCCCGCCGACATCTACCTCATCGACGAGCCCTCCGCCTACCTCGACTCCGAGCAGCGTATCATCGCTTCCCGTGTCATCAAGCGGTGAGTTGTAGCTTCTCACTCTGAAGGTTAGACTGCTTACTGACCCTCCATTATGCAGCTTCGTCCTCCACGCCAAGAAGACCGGTGAGTAGCTTCGTCTGCTTCTGCCGCTCGGCGCTGACCTTCTCGCTTTTCCACAGCCTTCGTCGTCGAGCACGATATCGTCATGGCCACCTACCTCTCCGACCGTGTCATCGTCTACTCTGGAACCCCCTCCGTCGAGTCCTTCGCCACCGCGTACGTCTCCTCGTCGCTCGCCGCCAGGCGAGCCTCCGCTGACCTTCTCGCGCTTCTGTCGACCACTACAGCCCCGAGGCGCTCCTCACGGGAATGAACAAGTTCCTCAAGTCCCTGGAGATCACTTTCCGCCGCGACCCGACCGTAAGAGCCCTCTTGGACTAGTTTTTTGCTTCTCGCTGACCTCGGCGCCGTCCCAGAACTTCCGCCCTCGTATCAACAAGCTCAACTCGCTGCTGGATAAAGAGCAGAAAGCGAGCGGTCGGTACTTCTTTACCGATTCGAGTGCGTTATTGCCACCTTCCTAGCGACCGCCCGAGCTGACTTAGAGCCTCCGTAGTGATGGGTTAGAGCGCCGAGCCGATTTCGGTGATTAGGCGGGTTGTGGCAGGCGGGAGGCTGAGTGGAGCGTGCTAGTACACGATAGATACTACTAGTAGGCAGACGAGGCCTCAGCGAGGAGCGGGAAGACGAGGAAGAGGTGCAGGACGAGGTGGATCGGACTTTGCTCGGCGGGTGATTCGGTTCAACTTCGAGAAGGTGACGGCTTGCCAAAGTCGTCCTTGTATAGCAGCTCTGTAGTAATGACTTCTCACACAAGAATACGGCGCGCTTGCTTCGTGCCGCTTCGCATTCTTTAATCTCGTGCAGTAAAGCGACAGCAAAAGACGAGCACCGAGCTTCGGCGCCAACGAGCGGGGGCCTCCCAGCGCTGTAGCTGCTGTCGACTTCGCAAAGCAGCAGCTCGGCCTGTGATCATGTGCTTCGGCTCTGTACACTCTCACGCGACTCGCTCTTGTTTCGGCCGACTCTCGCTCGCTCGCTCGCTGGCTCTCACTTTGATCTACTGCGAGAAGGGGATAAATGACACAACGAAGGAAGGAAGGGGAACTAAGAAGCAACACATGCAAAGAAAGGAAACGCTGACCGACATACAGGTCGTGGTGGTGGTGGTAGTGGTGGTGGCTAAGATATAAACATGAGAGAGCGCCGTCGCCTCGGGCTCGATCTCCTCCTCGACTCGTCCGCCTCCCTCCTTCATCAACCTCTTCACTAACAGGCCATGGAATCTCCATCCCTACCATCCATCTGCATCCCCAGCATATTGGGGTACTGCCGCTCGTCGAAGCGCCTAAACGGCTCCTGCTCGGCCTGCATCAAAGCGATCGACTGCGAAGTCGGCTGCATCGAGTACGAGTAGTGACCAGGAGCCGCCGCTCCGAGGTCGGTGATGTAGGCGTACTGCTGGCGCGGGTCGTGAGGTTGCGAGTAGTGCTGCTGAGGACGGAAGTCCTGCGGTGGCTGACCTTGCACCTGCCTCTGGCGCTGGTACTCGAGGTGCTGCTGACGATACTGAGTCTGCGCCTTCACCGACCTCGCCTGATCCGCCTGCGCCTTGGCCTGAGCTTCCCCTCTCAGCTCAGCCTCCGCCTTGGCTTGACGCTCGGTCGCGAAGGACGAGGGCGTGTTGTCGGGAAGAGGAAAATTGCGACCGGGGTAGAACTGGCGAGGGCGGATCGCTTGTGATGGAGTACCGTGGGAGACGGCGAGAGCCTCGGCTGGAATGGTGATGGGGATGCCTTGAGGGGAGAGCTCGTAGGTGCGAGGAGGAGCGGGAGCCTGCGAGGTGCTGGGGGAGATGGCGAGGACGGGAGGGCGAGGAAGAAGGATGGAGGGATTGCTGTAGAAGCCGGAGAGGACGGCGTGGGCGTTCTCTGCGCGGAGAAAACGAGTTAGCAAGGGCCATCGCGCCGGGAAGGGAAGACGACGAACTGGCATTGGGCGAGCGGAACGAGTCGAGCTGGTTGAGAAGGCGGTCGATGAGAGCCTTGAGCTCGGGGACACCTTGGAAGTCCTCCCACGCCTGCTTGATGGCGAGCTGGCGAATGAGGGTACGGCCAGCGACGGTCCAGCACTGCGAGGCGAGAAGGAGTCAGCGGGAAGCAAGATCTCGATTAGATTGAAGGACTCACGAAGGTGAGGAAGGGCAACAGCTCGGTAGCAGTGCCGGAAGCTCCCGCCTGTCCGACGCTCGCTTCCACTTTCCTCGCTCCATCCATGCAGAGCATCATCGACCTATCGCCCTGCGACAAGCTGCACAGCGGTTCGTGGGCGAGAATGCGAGCGACGTAGGGCAAGCAAGTGATGAAGGGGGTGTAGATGTCGTTAGGATGGTCGGCGGGGAAGCCCGAGGTCGAGATGAGGAAGTCGGAGATCTGGCGCTCGAGCAGCTGGAACTCGTCGCTCCTACGAACGGCCTCGGGCGTCCTGTTGACCTTGACGCCCTCGCTGAAGCGCGGTGAACGGTTGTTGATGATGGAGCCGCAGCCGAGGAGGACCGTCGCCTTGAAGAAGAGCTGCACGCCGCCGACGAGGTGGGAAGGGTGCGAGATGAAGAAGTCGGGGCTCTTGATCGAGGTGGACGCCCAGTCTTCGTCTTGGTCGGCGCGGTCGCGAGTCGCCGATGGAAGCATGGTGGAGATGTCCTCTGTGGGTGGGAGAGAGTCAGCTCTCGCTATTCGACCGTGGTAAGAGGGAAGGCAACGCACCATCCTGAATGACCATGGCCCATCCCGTGTTGGCGGTAGCGAATCTCTCGGCGGCATAACACCACCAAAAGGCCATCCTACGATCCGTCACGTCGCTGACATCGCGAGGGATGCGGACGACCTCGATGGGGGCGTTGGTGTAGGCGCAGTACTCGTACTTGTAGTTGCGCGAGTAGGCGGGCATCTTGTTGAGGCGGAGAGCGACGGCGACGCGAGCGCCGAGGCCGGTGAGCTGCCAGATGTCTTGGAAGCGACAGATGCGATGCGCGTAGTGGGACATCAAGATCACGGCCTGTGAAGCGGTAGAGTCGGCGGTAAGCTATCAGATTACAGCGAGACGCTTGTAAGGCACTCACCTGCAGCGTATCGAAGAAACGATCGCAGGTGATGGCTCCCTGGTGCGCCAAATCCCTCGCGCGAGCAGCGTGCCAGTGCGCCGCTTCGGTCTTCTGCACTCCGCTCTGAGGGATCTTCTGTCCATCCAAAATCGACTCGCCGTGCAGCTCGACGGCGAGAGCGACCATGGCATGCAGGAGGGCGTCGTGGGGGTACTCGACGTCTCCGGGGGGGCGGGCGAGGCGGTGAAAGAAGTGCTTTTGCGAGAAGAGGGAGGTGCAGGGGTGGCCGGAATTGAGGTACAGGACGACAATCTTCTTGAGGGCGAGCGGTGAAGGGAGGTAGGGCGAGTGGGCGGAAGGGATGAGAGGGGGGAGTTCGGCGCAGGGAGGGGACTTGTCGGGGACGTAGGAGGTCGAGGACGAGTAGCCAGAGCCGGGCGAGGTGTAGCTATTGGCGCCGGGTGGCGATCCACTACTGGAAGCCGCGGTACGGTTGAAGTCGAACTCGGGGCTGGCGTAAGGAGCGGGTCCCATCTGAGCGTCCAGCCCGAACGAAGGGCCGCCCGCCGGCGGGCGAGGGGGCAAGCGCCTGACTTCCTCCTCGAGCTCTGCGACCTTGTCCTCGAGCGTCTGCACCATCTTGCGTGAAACGCGAGTCTTCTTGGTCCCGAGAGGCAAGTCCTCGTACTCGCAAGGGAATTGCTGTTCGTCCCTGAGAAGCCCGAGAGATGCGTGAGGTTCAAGCGAGGGGAAGCCGCCGACAAGATGACCGGGAATCACTCACCCTTCAGCAGCGTGCTGCGTGCGAAGTTTTATACATCCTGCACAGACGGGGCGCTCGCCCGTGCACTTGACCTTGCGGTTGCGGCAAGCGAGGCAAGCTTGACCTCGTGGGATCGAGTTCTGCCAGGAGGGGCATCCTGTAGTGCGGCAAATTGCACAGCAAAGTAGTGCAGGTGATTTGAGATGATCGTAGGCGATTGTAGGCGATTAGCACGACGAGAAAAGAGACGAAATACGGGGCAAGAGTCAGCGCTCGAGATGAGGATGCGTGCGAGAGCAAGGGTGGCGTACCGCGCTTCTTGGGAGGCTGAGACTCATCGTTGGGGGGTGAAGCCGACATAGGGCTTCTTACTGCTGTAGCTCTGTAGGTTTCCAGTCGTACGAGGCGGAGCGAGCAAACGAGGAGATGGGCGGAAGGCGAAGAGCGACTTGGAGCCCGTCGCCGTGCTCTGGGCTCGGCAGCTGGAGGAGTGGGTTGTGGTAAATTGAAAAGCTTGTTAGGGAGAGGGTAGCCGACTTTATACGCTTTAAGTGTTTCGTACCCCCGAACTGGCTCCCGGTTGCTCCTACCGTCATGCAGATCTCTCGGAAAACGGTTCCACGGCATCATCCTCCATGCTGCAGACTCGACCGAGTTGCCTTGTCTCGCTGTACTACACCCTTTTCCAGCCTTGGCCTCTCGCCGGTGTGCGCAACGAGTTACGGAGAGTGCTCAACGCCGAGCCTTCGGCGAAGTCACCGTACTCGGCTACAACAGCGTTCGGCGGATCGCGGGTTCGGCAGACATACGAACGCATGTATCAGCTCGCCGTACGTCTATCTAAGATCCACGGCGGAGCTGCAGATCTTGTGCACGGCCGCCGCGAGAGCAGCTGCTTCGCTCTGGTCAGTTCGTGAACGCTCCCGAAGCAAGCTGGCATCTCGGACGATTTATAGTGTAATAAGAGATTTATGCACTGTTAGATCTGCTGTTCTCCCGCGCAATAAGCTACACAGGCAAGCGACCCGAGTCTCGCAAGCTCGGCAACCCTTCGCCACTCGGCGTAGTGAAAACCCTTCAAAGACCGAGGTCCTGTGGTGAGAAGCATGCAGGTCAGCCATCCGTTCTCACCCTCGTTCCCTTGGCGTTCGGAGCTCACCTTGACAATCATATCCCGCGCGATTGGGTGGTAGAACGACTCCGAGTCGAGGAAGGTGTTCTTTGCGAGCTCGTAGTCGACCTTGGCGAGGGCCTTGTAGGCTGTTGCGAGAGCAATAGAAGAATGTCAGTTTGGCTGTAACGCTCATCATGGCCGAAGCTCAAGCGAAACGGGACGAAACTCACTCGGTCGGCAGTACTTCATCCTTCCCACAGTCTGCACCCACTTGGCCGCCTCCTCCTTGTAGAACCCCGACTTCAACGCAAACAACAACCACCTCAACTTGATCTCGGGGTTACTCGTCTCATTAACGCCATACGCCTTCTGCACGGCTTCGACGGCCGACTCGGGGAAGGGCTCGTACTTGTGCAGCGTGTCGAGGAGCATCGAGATTTGGTTGGACGTCCAGCCTTGCACGTCTGCGGCTGAAAAATCGGGGAAGGTGTTTTGCTTGCGAGCGGTGTCCCAGCGGGCGGCTAGGTCGTAAGCGTTGTCGGCGAGCGAGGTGTCGTACTCGATCTGAGAGGGGAAAGGCACTCAGTGGTGCCGGAGGAGGGAGTAAGCATGTAGCGCACCTTGACGGGAAGGTCGAGTCCCTCGCCGTTGAGCCAGGCCTGCGAGATTGAAGGAGTCAGCGAGCGCCGAGCGGGGTTCAAGGCGAAGAAGCTGACGTCGACATCAAACTCCTTGCGCAGGATCTTCTCCTTCTCGGGGAACTGGCTCCAGTATTGCCTGTAGATAGTCGAGTGGTCAGCTCAGCGTCCACCGTGGAGGGAAGGGGCGGGACGAGGGCAGCTCACCAGAAGTGCTCGAGCCAGTCGCTAGTGACGATGGAGAGGCCGCTGAAGCGCTTGACGTAAGCTTTGTGGTAGTCACCGAAAACCTCGAGTCCTCCGACCAATCGCTCGAGGTACAGCAGCATGTTGGCACCCTCTGTTTCGGCGAAAGTTCGGCGTCAGCTTTATTCGGCTCGGGATCGCTCTAGACGGCCTCCCATGCCCCGTAGCACTCCAGGAACGACCTACTATCATAACTGACGGTGCTGAAGCCGTCATCAGGATCTTCCCCGACAGTATAGGGAATGTGGAGGCGTTGGAAGCGAGGCTCGGAGCTCATCTGCTTCAAGGCCTCATCGAGGGCGAGGCGACCGACGATATAGTCGAACTCGCGAGCAGCAGGTCCATGCAGTGAGCGAACGAGAAGGCGTTCGGTGTAGGCTGTTAGAAGGAAGCGGGTGAGCAAGACCTTCGCTGAGCTTGCGCCGAGACAGCGGGAGGTGTCGAAGCGAGTAGAAGGGACCCACTGGTCCAGCTCTCATTGAGCCAGAATGATTGCCAGTTCTGTACATCAGTAGATCAGTAAGGTCAGCATCCAAGGTCGTGGAAGGCCAGCAGAGGAGGCAGACGAACGGCGCATCCGACGAGGTTTCCCTGCTCAAGGCACGCGAGTTAGCAACCGGCTACTCAACTACAGCTACAAATAGCTTACAAACCAAGAGTGTGCAAGTTCATGGGCAACAACATCGACCCTGTATGAGCCGAATCGTCAGCGAAATGCTCGGCGACCTCGGGGGCCTCCCTGGACGTTTCTGGAAGCCCCCAGCGACCCGGACTGACTCGGAGCGATCCCCAACAACTAGAGCGGGTGTCAGGAACGTCAGATTACTGTTCTCCATGCCTCCGAAGGGCGCGGAGGCCGGCAAGACGAGCATGTCGAATCGGTGCCAGCTATAAGGCGAGGCAATGCCCTCCGCGAGAGACACAAACTTCTCGGTATCGCGCTTGAACTCCCAGGTAGCGGCCTGGTGGTTGTGCGAAGCGGGAGAGGCGAGGGAGGCGAGGAAAGGGCGATCCGAGGCGTTGGGCGTCGGCGTTCCCGGCGGGATAGGGCGTGAGGAGATTTGAGAGGCGGAAGGTAAGCAAGACTGGAGCTTCACAGCATGGTAGTGAATCGGTGTACCTCAAGCACCGAGGGCTGAGCCCACACTCCAGTCCTAGGTCCGAGAGACTGCGAGCGCCGAGAGGGTCAGCTTCTGCCCATTTGGGCCGCATTGTGGGCCCTACTTACAGCAAAGGCAACTTCACCGCCGGCAATAGCGATGAGATAACTAGGAATAGGGATTTTCTGCTCGTAGGTGTAGGTCCTGGAGACCTTGGGGTCGATCTCGGTCGAACTGATCTCCTCGCGAGAAGGCGAGATGCCGATGGCGGACATGAGGATGGGAAGAGGTGATGCGACGGATGCGGTGTATGTCGATTTGATGGCGGGGGTGTCTTGGCAGGCTGTTGGGGGGAGCGAATGAGACGAGGTCACCGACGGGAGCGCCGAGCGAGCCAGTCCTCGGCGTAAGTTGCGGAGAAGGACTGGTCTATAAGCATGGAGGGCGGAGATACAACGTACGAAGCAGCGAGCGAGCGTGGATGGCCTGCAAAAGGGTGAAGACGATGAGCGACCACTCCGAAAGTCGGCGCCGAAAGGTCGAAGGCGAGACTGACCTGGCATTGCGAGAACAAGAAGGGGTACATGCCTGATGCTGTTTGCTCTGCCTTGAGCCAGCCGAGGGCTGTGCACTCCTTGGTTGTCTCGCAGGTGATGACCAAGTCGATCGTCTCTCCCTTCTTGAGCTCCCTCGGCAGTGTAATCTTCAACGCCGAACCCATAACCTTGTGGCGAGGAGGGAGGTCGAAATCGAGGACAGTACCGGAAGCAGTCGTAACGCCCTTGATGGTGAGGTACGAGCTGTCCAAGACGACGAAGGAGGTGGCCTCGAGGCAGCGCATGGTATGCTGCACGGATCCGCCGATGGTCTTCTCCTTCCAGTCGACCGACCAGTCGAGATGAATATGCTCCGTGACGATCTCATGATAGTTGGATTGCGTAGCGGGCTGCAGAGAGAAGCCGAGATTAGGGAGAGACGAGCTCGAGAGGGAGATGAGAGACGCACGTCCTCCGAGCGGGGAACGGGATCGGGAGCCATAATGTAGGCGAATAAGCTGTCCGATGAATAAGATACGATGAAGGGTGCGACTCGAAGTAGGCCAGCAAGCAGAGGAAAGAGGCGAGAGAAAGAAGAAGAGAGGCGCGTGGTGCTCAGAACCTCAGCGAGCGGCTGATCGACGAGATGTTGCAGAGCTAAACTGGGCTACAAGCATGCAGAATGATGTTCGGAAGGTCCCGAGACCTCAGCTCTGATGTCGATCTGGGTCAAAGCGAAGGCCGGCCTCCTTTTCAGCAAGTCCGAAGCCTGTCTGATCCAGCGCTGAGTCTATAGGCATACTTTGCAAGATCTACAGCAACGGAATCGTCTTCTCCAGCCAGGCGGCGAGATCCTCCATCTCTTTATCGCAGGAAGAGTGCTCCATCCCTGCTCGGCGGAGCCAACGAGGTCAGCGAAGCTCATCTACGATACAGAAGAAGGGAGGCGGACGGACCCTCGTAGCTGTGAAACTCGACGCTCTTGACACCCGAGTCCTGAAGCTTGTCGGCCGCTCCCTTGCCTGTTGCCAAGCTGGAGGAGCGAGGCCAGGTGAGCCGAGGTCTACAATACGGTGAGTGCGGATGCTCACCTGATGATGGGGTCAGAGGTACCATGTGCTACGAAGAAAGGGATGTTGTTTGCCCAACTCTCCTTCATCTGTATGAGCTGAAAGGTCAGCTCCACCTCGGCGCCGACAGAATCGCCGAGCTCACCTCCAACACCTTCCACTGCAGCGGCAGGTATCCCGACAGACTCGCCACTCCACCGACTCTATCTTCGCCCGTCAACCCACCGAGCACAGCCAGCGCAGCTCCCTGAGAGAAGCCACCGAGAACGATGCGCTCATGCGGGATTCCAGCCTCCGTCTCGGCGCGAATGAGGGCAGACAGGTCGGCGAGCGACTCGGCCATCCCCGCTTCATCTTCTGTGCCGTCCTGTGTTCGTTCGGCGTGGTTGGAGCGCAAGATGTCGAACCAGGCCGTCCCAGGGCCGCCGCCCTGCAGCTTGAGCGAGCGAAGCGGTCTGCGAAGAGCAGAGTCAGCGAGCGTTGAGCAGGATAGCAGTGCTAGGCTTACGCTTGTGGTATCACCCACTTGACATGATCCAGCCGCGGTCCCATACTCGCCAAGGAAGCCTCCCAAGAGGAAGCGAAGTCTCCGAAGCCGTGGTGAAAGATGGCTGTAGCTGTATGAGCTCCGTTAGATGGTACAATTCGAGGTGCGAAAGAGCGCAGCTTGAGCGATTTCGATGCCATCAGATCAAGCGACGAGAACGAGCGGAAGCGAGAGCGACGCGAGCTCGACGGCTCTCGCTCAGCCCACATCGTCAGAGAGCGCCGACTTGTCAACTTACAGCAGCGGAGTAGCTCGTTAGCTATCTAACAGAGCTTGCGCAACTCCCTACAATACCCCCACCTTGCTACAGCAAGTCCCAGCGCCTTCCGAGCTCAAGAAACCGCAACCTCAGCATGAGTGAGTCGTAACTCCGTCAATCTGGTTCATAGCAAGCTGCAGAGCTACAGGAGTAAAGCTGTGTAGTATCAAAGCTCTGCGCAAGCTTCGTAGCGCCTTCCGTAGCCTCACTTAACGGCCCCAGGCGATGGCTGAGCGGCTCAAGCTGTTTGGCTCGCTGGCGGCTGACTGAGCTGCAGGAAGCTGCTCGGACTTGCACAAGCTGCCTGCGCTTGCTTTTACTCCATAGTACAGAGCTACTCTAGAGCTGGCAGCGCTGCTTGTAGAGCCGCAGGCCCGAGTCAGCTGAGCCATGTGCGCGCCCTCTGCGCGGAGGGCATTGCAGCTCACTCTGCATCTCAGTAGCCTTCTCGGAAGCACAGCGCTGACATTCGCTCTGATTCACTACAGCCGCCCCGAAGAAGAAGGGCAAGACGGGTCGCGCCTCTGCTACTAACTCGCCAGCTCTCCACTCGGCCGCTTTCCCTCCGCTGGACGACGACGAGGAGCAAGCGTACCTGCTGAAGATGGAGGAGAACGATAATGACGGCGACTACACCGCTGGAGGAGCCGGCAAACCCAAAAGGCCAGCGTCGGGCAGCAAGAAGCCCGTCTCGAGCTCGTCGACTTCGGGCGCTGCTGGCAAGCAACCCGCGCCGGCCAGCGCAGGAGCAGCGAAAGCTGGACCAGGAGCCAAGGAGAAGGGCAAGGAGACCAAGCGGAGTGGCAGTATGAAGCTCGAGGATTCGGAGGAGGCGCTGTTTACGGCTGAGAAGCGTGGGGCGCGAGGGAGGGCGGGCAGCAGCAAGAAGGTGGTGGAGGAGGTTGAGGAAGAAGAGGAGGAGTTGGTCGAGGAAGATGGGGAGGAAGAGGACGACGGCGTGACTCGTTGTGTCTGCGACGAAGACAGTGAGTGGAACCCCGCCTTTCGCGCGAAGGCGTTGCCGAGCTGAACTTTTGCGTGCTGCAACAGACGACGACCTCTCCTCGGGACTCATGATCGAGTGCGATACTTGCAAGTGCTGGCAGCACGGACCTTGCGTCGGCCTTTGGAACGAGAAGGTGAGTCTCGGCGCTCATCTGAAGCGTGTTCGAGCAGTTCGCTGCCGCCTCGAGAGGTGCTACAAGCTCTGCAGGACTCCGAGCTGACTTGTATCTTCCTCGACCACCCTGTAGGACTGCCCCGACCGCTACTTCTGCGAGCTGTGTCGACCGAGCTGGCACGGTCCCGGCGGGTTCGTCCACTCGCGGACTCTCTTGACAAGCGTAGGGCCCTCACTGACACTGTGCTTCAACCTTCAGAATCCTCCGGAAAGCTCATCGCAAGAACGCCGGGCCACCACCACCACCAGCTGGCCACCGTCGCTCCCCCTCTGTCACCTCCACCTCCCACGCCCCTTCACAAGCTCGCAACAAACCCCGAGAATCCGCCGACGCCGCTCTCATATCCGCTTTCCTCGCCAACGATGCACATCCCTCCGCCGCCGAGCGCGAGCGGGACTCCCAATCGCCCTCGCCTCCTCCGCCGACCAAATCGAAGAAGGACGAGCCGATAGCTAAGAAAAGGAGCACGATGAACTCGAGGGATGCGGCTTATGATGATGCTATCGCGATGAGTATCTTGGGGCCGGGGAGCGCGGCGATGAGGGCGAGGTTGGCCAAGTCGTCGAGGGGAGGCGACGGCAGTAATGCGAGTGGGAGTGGGGCTGAGGAGGACGAGGAGGACGAGGACAGGTAAGCTCCGACTGTGCGTGAGCTGTGTATACGATGCTGACCTCGACTTGACCCCCCATCGCAGGCCAAACAAGTCACGGCGATCTCGTTCGGGCGACTCACCCGTTGCAGACGACGAGCATGGCTCGAAACGCCGGCGGATGTCGGTCGATGGCGATGTTGAGGATCAGATGGATGTGGAAGAGCCGGAAGAGACGCTTGAGGATGCGAGGAGGGAGTACGAGGCGAACGAGGCGAGGAGGCAAGCTGAGGCCGAAGCTGAAGCTGGTGAGTTCTGGTTTCCTCATCCTCTACTCCTCTCCTTTTCCATTCCCCTCTTTCTCAAACTCGCTCTTGTTATGTTTTCTCGCGCCTCCCTCGCCTGCATACGAAGCTGACCTTCCCTCCCCTTCACCGTTTCACCTCGCCAGCCGAACGCGAACCCTCCCTCCCTCCACCACCACTACCGTCTGCCCCCGCTCGCGCCAAGCACCCCAATCAGTACACCTACCGACCGAAGAACGGAGCCGGCGGCGGCGGCTCTTCGCGTACCGCTCGCGCCTCACCCGTCAAGCGCACGACGAAGGATTCCTCCTCCTCTAAGGGCGACACCGCCTACAACGGTGGCGGAGGCTCCACTTCCGGCGGAGCAGCCTTCCTCGGCGGCGTTGTGGAAAACCTGATTCGCTCGCAACGGCCTCGAGATTGGACGCCTCAGGAAGGAGGATGGGGCATGCCCGACCACCTCAAGCATCTCTCGCACATTCTTCCGACTCCTACACCTACACCACTCATCGTCCCCGCTCCTACCACCTACTCGATGTCGGCGCAAGGCGTCGAACAGATCTACGAACAGCCGACCAAGGTCCGCTTCCCGAACAAGAGGATGACGATGCCCGAGATGAAGAAGCGGGCGAGGAATGTGTTGGAGTATCTGGGGAGGGTCGAGGTGGAGATGAGCGAGCGGGCCGAGAGGAGGGCGCTGTTGAAGAAGGCGGGGGAGGTGCAGGAGAGGGAGCGGCGGAGAGAAGCGGGCGAGGATGTTGGGGATGAGGTCGAGTCGAGTGGGGCGGGGGAGAAGAGGGAGCAGAGCGAGACGGTCAAGGCGATGGATGCGCTCACGAGGGAGCTGCACGAGTTTCAGCGCAAGTTTTGGGGCGAGGTGGAGTAGCTCGGCCGAGGTGTTTCGCGTAGGATTCGATCTTTCTTTAATCGTTGTAGCTTTCTCATTAGTAGTGCAGTTAATCTCTCGTGTTCCTTAAACCTCACTCTTCGCCGACTGAAACAACTGGAGAGCGAAATCTAGTACAGCACACACGCTCAGGAAGAGAAGCGGCTCCAGTCAACTGGACTCGAAGTCCTCTGTGAGCGGGGAAAGTCAGCGCCACCTCGGAAGTTGAGAGAAGCTGAGGAAAGGTGGAGCTCACCTGCGCCGAGGTTGGAGTCATCACGATGACCTCGCTGCGCCAGCCGGTACGCCATCTCGGCGATCAAGCGCTTCCTTGCCTCCTTCTCTGAGGGCCCACGTATACAGAGAACTCGTTGACTGGCGTAGTCCAGCTTGATGTGGCTCCCGAGCGAGTGGACATGACGAGACGAGATGGCGAGCTCGGGTTGACGTTCGAGCAGGTTGGCGCAGGTGCAGTCAGAGTCGAAGAGCCTTGCCGCCGTTGCTGTAGGCGGGAGGAAAAGAACATGAGTCAGCTTGCGCAACGCGCGGTGTCGCTGGCGCCTTCACACGCACCAGAGGATCTTCCACCCTCTGCAAGCCGCTGCCGCTTCTTGGCCCACGTCTCGTCCAGAGACTCGCCGATCTCGCGACGAAGGTCAGGCAGAGTATCTAAAACCTCCTCCGAGAAGACCGAATGGACCCAAGCCCGAGCTGCCTCCATGCCGTAATCTTGAGAGAGAGCGCCGAGGTACGCCTCGAACATGTCGCCCATGGTGGTCTGCGCTTCCGCCAGGGGCCCTTGAGGTGTCGGATTCGGTCCAGTATTGACGTGGAGGGAAAACCCGTAAGCCCAGGCGATATGGGCGATCGTGTCGTTGCGGGTGAAGCGTTCGGCGATGGTCTGGGGGTGGCGAAATCACGGGATGCAGGTCAGCGTGCGACCTCTGAGAGATGTTAACCGCGCAAAGCAAAATGACTGACTGCATACTCTCCGGCGGTCAGCTCAGAGAACCGCACATACAGCACATCGAGCACAAAGATGCTGAGGAGAGCGTCGCCGAAGAGCTCAAGGGGTCGGTAGCATTGGAGATGCGCTTGGCGGTAGGAAGTACCTCCCGGATGATCGATATCGCGGAACGACGCCTTGTGAGTAGTGAGCTGCCGCCAGAGCGCTTCGTTGCGAATTGGGAGGGCGAGAGGGAGCTTGCTCGTTCGGAGAGGGAGACCGGGAGGGCGCCAGTAGGAGGGAGGTGAGGGTGAGCATCGGGGGTCGTCGAGAGTTGGAATGACGAAGCTTGCCCCCTGCTGCTCGTTGGACGGTTCGGAAGGAGCTGCTGGCGAGGAGGAAGCACGCGCAGAGGACGTGCCGAGGCGCGTGCTAGACTCTGGTGAGCTTGAAGAGGAGCGCTGCATTCGATAAAGCTCGAGATCTTCCTCTACATGCCGCTCGCAGTGGAGACAAAGATCCAGCAGAGCCGAGCGCGAGGTCCAGCTCGCGATGTTCTTCAGACGTTGAGTCTGCCCTCGCTCGTGGGGTGTAGCTTCCGTCGGACTTTACTAATCGTCTGCAGCTTCCAGCCAGTCGAGCTTGAGGGCGGAGGCGAGGAGACGAGAACAGCGAGCGATTTGGGAGAGGGCAAGGAGCGGAGGCTCTCGAGCTGAGCTATGCAGAGGAGCTGGCTGAGTTGGTGCAGCTGCAGCCCGTGATGAGCCACAGTGCACATTAGGGTAGCACTCTGCAGCTCGCTCACACTCCAACTCACCTCACCGTTTCTCAGAGCTGCTCAGCTCGGCGATGCCTTCGCAGCGGCCTCTCCGCCGAGCTCCAGATCGGGCTGGTTGATCACGGTCGCTCTCGAACTGACATCACGTAAAGACTTCTTGTAATTCACGATGCTATACCTGATCCCCAAGCCACTCTTCATACGCTTAGGCCTTGGCCTGATCCTCGGTCTTCTTGAGGGCGACAATCTCGGAGAACTGAGTAGCGGGGACACCGTTCTCAATGAGCCTGCAAAGCGAGCTGAGTCAGCGCAGAGCTCGAGAAGGTACCGAAAGAAGAGCTCACTTCTTGAAGACGGCCGAGAAGTCCTCGAAGAACTTGGACTCGTCCTTGGCGTCTGTTGGAGCAAGGCAGGTCAGCAAGACATGCACCTGTAAGCAGAACTAGCTACGTACACTTCTCGGTGTGAGGACGGAATCCCTTGTCGGTGACGAGGGCGTAGTCGGTGAGGAGCTGGGAACGCCGAGATGGTCAGTGACAGGTTCAGCGTCCAAGAATAGCTCCGAGGGATAGCTCACCATCATCAGGCTCTTGGTCTTCTTGTCCTCGAGCTGAGGGGGTCCCTTCCAGTTCCTCTTCTGCCACTTCTCGTCGAGCAGGAGCTTGTAGTAGTCGTTGGTCAGGGTAGTAGGGCTGTAGAGGGAGCGGGTCAGCGAGCGGCAAGACTTTATCAAGCGCCTGTAGCGTACGAGAAGGTCCAAGGTCTGTAGTGGGAGAGAACAGGTCAGCTTCTGCGATTGCGAGCGAGCGCCGAGAACGAGCTCACCCATCGAATCCAGAGCGATCAATGTGGCAGCGACCGAGAGCGTGAGCTCCAGAGAGGGCGACTGTTGAAGTGACGGGGAACATGTCAGATCAAGCTCCACTACGCCTCGACAGCCATTCGGCGGCCAACTCGGCGCTCGTTTTTCGAAGCCCGAGCCGTCCCCGACCGAGCTGTATCGCGCGGACTCACCAATCTCCTGATCGTTGAATCCCTGGCGGTAGAAGATGTCACGAAGGTGGTCTCCACCCTTGTCTCCATCAGGCAGGCGGCCGTCGGGAGTGCAGTTCTCGACGTTGCCATCCTTGCGACCAGCGCGCCACGGGATGATGGGGCCGCCCATCTCCTGGATGGCGCAGACTCCAGCGAGGGTCTGTAGGAGGTAAAGTCAGCTCCAAGTAGATGGCCGGGGCGGGCGAGCTGCTTACCCAGAGGTCCGAGTAGGTGATCTGGGGGAACTTCTGCTTGATGGGCTCGAGGAGGTTGCGAGCCTTGTCAAGTCCAGCGTTGGCTCCGCTGTAAGATGCGAGAGAGTCAGCGACTGTCTCTAGAAGCGCCGAGCGGGGGAGCTCACTGGTTAGCCTCGGGAGCGAAACGCATGGTAGCTCCGTTGCTGCCTCCGTTGCCGGTGTTCTTGTCGTAGGTTCCTATTGGGAGTGTGCGATTCGACGTGGTGGTGGTGTAGATGTAGAGGAAGAGCAGGCGGCGAATGGGAGAGCAGATGAAGGCGTGGGTCAGCGGCCGGGGTACTGTGGGGTCGAGGCTGATCTGTAGCTCACCACTGGCGTGCCATGCGAGACGGACAAGAACGGGGCCGTAGCTGCCATCTGTAGGGAGTTGCAGCGGATTAGCTTGAGCCCACCGGAGCCAGAACAGCCGTCCCGCGCTTCGGAGCCGATCACGCACCATCGTAGTCCTCCGAATCGAGAGCCTCGGCAATGGCGTTGTACACCCTGTTTTCGTGAACATGTCAGCAAAGTCCTAGGTGATACAGCGGCCGACTCACGCCTGGTAATCGACAGCAGAAGGCATAGCGGCGCTCTTGACCTTGGTGGGATCGGTGGATCCTTGGTTGAGGGCGTAGTAGGCTCCTCCTCCAACAAGTCCAGCAGCGATAAGACCGTACAAGAGCGAGTTGTTGCCCGCCTTGGGAGCTTCCGTCGCATAGCCGCGACGAGCGGCCTGCTGGCGCATGGCCGGCAGAGCCTGGCGTGTAGCAGTACGGGCTACAGGCGAGCGAAGAGTGCGAGAGAAGAGTGACATTCTGTAGCTGTGTCGAAGTGAAGAAACGACGAGGTTGTCGCAGAAGGCCAACCTGTCGAATCGGCGCGCTCTGGAGAGCCTTACCAATTCGAGCTGGCCATTGGCGCACCCCGGCTTCCTGTACTTGAACGCGCCGAGGGCAGCAAGCAAGACCGTAAGTAGATCTGTAGTGCATTGGTAACCCTCGATAGGCCTGCAGAATCATGGCAGCGCTCGGACCCCCTTTCCAATTCACCGGCTCGACGTCGGCTGCTGGCGCCGTGGAGCCTGTTCACAAGCAGTGCAGCTATGATGGAATCCGACGATTATCGCAGACTACCCGATTCAAGTGCAGAAAGCGACGACAGCAGCCGTAGATTCCTCTCGTGTGCTCGGCGAAGGCTCGAGGAGTGAACTGAACCTCTCGGTCGCAAGCTGGGATGACCAAAATCTAGAAGCCATATCTATGAGTAGGAATAAGAACAAGAAACGATCCCTCGACACCCCCTCCAATCCCTCTAACTCGCCCTAGGCCCGAACCGACTGCGCCGAAGCCTTCGACTCCTCATCTCCGTCGGTGCTGTCCTCAGTGTTGCTGGTGATGGCGAAGGCGATGAGGGTATCATGATGAGGGAAAGTGAGATTGAGAAGGTAGTAAACCAGAAGGGCTGTCGGTAGAGGCAAGGTCAGTCGCGATGCTCGGCGAAGGAGAGAAGAGAGGCAGCGTACCGGGGACGTAGCCTGACACAAATCCTGGAGCGTAGAACCAGAACACGTTGCCGACCTGGATGTTGGGGTTGACGGTCTTGATGAGACCAGGCTGTGAAGGCGAGATAAGAGGGCTGTCAGCGAGCGCCGAGAGCGAGGACAGCGCCGAGCTCACCATAGTAGGCGCAATTGTGACAATGCAGGTGACAAGAGCTCGCCAGTTGATACCCTTCCAGTAGGTGTAACGTCCATGAGGATCGTAGAGAGCTGGAATGTCGTAGTTGCACTTCTTGACGAGCTGCAGGCGGGAACGGAGCGATCAGCTTCGTCCACGGCGCGCATTTAGACAAGCCACTCACCCAGAAGTCAGCCGTGATGATGGCTGCAAACGGTCCCATGATGACCGCGTAGGCAGACCTGCGCAAGAGTGAAGCTGGTCAGCTGGACGGTCGGCGCTCAGATGAGCGAACGAAAAAGGCTCACATGAAGTTGAGGAAGGAGGTACCGCTCGAGAGGATCTTCCAGGGTACAAAGGCCCATCCTCCTACCACGGCGGTGATGATTTGGCCGCGAGTGATGTTGATGTACTGCGAAAGCGGGGCATGATTAGCTTGGGAGACTTCGCCGAGCATCGAGGGTCGACGGCTTACCTTGGGGCACAGCGAGGTCAAGTCATTGGCAGCGGAGAGCGAGTTGGCGGTAATGTTAGCTCCGATTGATCCCTGAGGAGAAGAAAATGAGCGGCACGTTCGGCGAAGATTCGGAAGCTCGGCGAGTGTCGAAGCCGAGGCGCTTAGTCGAGCAGGCGAGGCAGGGGCGGCGAAGAGTCAAGCACTCTACTCACAATGATCCAGCCGAAAGAGCAGAACCACACCGCAGCCCTATTGTCCCAGTTGGACATGATGTCAAAAGGACTCCACAGCGGCTCGCCGCCGTAGACGATGACACTGGCGCTTGCAGCTAGAATGCCACAAGTAGTGATGAGAACACTCGAGACGAGTAGACTAGGGATTTGCCAGATCTGTGTGCGAGGCGTGGTCGAGTACCTGGTCGAGCCGAAGCAGGGTCAGCCGAGCGCAGAAGTCGAAAGCGGCTGTTCAGCGGTTCGATCGCTTACCTCGTGTAATCGGGTGCGTTCACAGCGATAGTCGCCCAGTTCCCGCAGAGAGCGGCGAATCCTAAACACCACGCCGAAGCGTAGTCACGTCCTGTGGCCGTTGCGCCCTGCGCGATGAGGGGTCCTCCTCCGCCGGCCTGGTGGACCATCGTACCCATGGTGGCGAGTGCAACGACTGGGACGTAGACGCATTTGAGCGCGAAGAGCCAGCGGAGGTTCTTGGGGCTGTAGAAGACAGTCAAATCAGCGCCGAACGCTCGGTCGATCCCTGAAGAGCGCACTTGATAAAGAAGAAGGGCAGCTGGATGAGCCAGTAGAGGAAGTAAGAACAAAAGTCCATTGTTGTGATTCCAGCCGACTCGGGAAGGTGGTTGCTGAAAGCAGAATGAGTCAGTCAGTCGTCAGAGATTATCGCCGAACCTCGAACTCACGGGATGTTGAGATAGCTAGGCCACATCGCGCGAAGGCATTGCGTGACGGCAGATCCGCCGTTATAGCATTCGATGCCGAACCAGGTCATCGACAAGACAGCTCGCGAGATGACAGGAAAGAGGGACAGCCAGTAGCCGAACGACGAGCGAGCGGCGACGGGGAAGGGAATGCGAAGTCGAGAGCCAATCGTGCCGTTGAGGACGATAGGGATGGAGATGACAATGTTGGCGAGGATGACGCATCCGATGGCCTCACCCACGCCGAGCCCGGCGGGAATCAGTGACGAGCCTACCCGAGCGAGCGCCGAGTCAGCGAAGGAAGCGCTTTGAAGGCAGAGAAGAGGCAGGCATATCCGTCTGGAATGTTGCCGGATCGGCTACAGCGCTGAGCCAAAAGGTCCACCCTGTCAGCAGCGAGGGAGGGAGGTTCGGGGGAAGTGAAGAAGTCGGCCGAGGTTTCGGAGAGTCAGCTCCAAGCCTCCAACGACGAAAGCAAGAGCAACGTACAGGTAGCTACACCCCATGTCCATTGCGAACGAGGTGTAGGATCGAGGTCTGCGTACAATAGAAGACCGTCAGCTTCCTGCAAGGCTGCGAATCTCCTTATCGTTGTTCGGCGTCCGAGCGATCCCCCAGGTTTGTACTCGAGGCCAAGGAAGCTCACCGGCGTTGGACCAGACGCCTTCGGGTGCCATGGACGAAGCCTGCTTCGGTAGCCGAATGCTGAAGCCTTGGGAAGCTGGGGGTTGCTCGCCCTCGGCGGCGGAGGGCGCGTTCTTGCGCTGAAAGAGACCCATTCTCGGCGTTCGTTCGTGATTGCTGGCTGGGTGTTGGAGATGAGGGAACGATGTGAAGGGAAGGAGAAGAAGCTTGAGGTGACAGCGCGAAGAAAAGGTTGCTTAGCGGAAGCTGATTGCTGGTAGGGGAGCGCTAGAAGCTCGCGAAGTTCGACGATCAGCGGCAGTTTCCCTTCCGCCGAAGGTTTCGCTCTTGCTTCCCTGTGCTCTTCGATTCGACTATCACGCTACAGATATGGGACTGAACACTATCGACCTCACCACCTTCCTCGAGGGTAACATTTCGCCTGCAGAAGAGCAGGAACTCGCCCGCTCCTTCGTCGACCTTTCATCTCGGTGGGGATTCTTCTACGTGCGCGGTTACGAGTCGATTGTGCCCAAGGTCCTAGTAGACAGGGTGTTCGAATACGTGCATGCTTCCACCAGCTTTCTTGCACCGTCTGAAGCTGACACGAAGCGACGAACAGAATGCGCGCTTCTTCGACCTGCCGCAGAGCACCAAGGACCGCCTGGCGTTCGTATCGAGCAAGGCGAATCGTGGATACCTGGCGCAAGGTCGGGAGCAGCCATCTCTATCTAAAGATGAGGAGCAGATCGCCCTCGAGCGCGCCGAATCCGGCGACCAGAAGGAGGTTCGTCTCTCGCAGGTATCGGTCGCGCTCTTGTGGGGCGGTACGCTGACCGTGTTCTACTGCAGACATTTGAGATTGGCAACGACTCTGATCCAACTTACCCTGAGCACTGGCCCGAGGAGGAGGAGCTGCCGGGATTCAAGGAGGTGAGCTCGGTGCTGCTGCAGCTCTGCTCCGCCTGAGCTGACATAGCTACACCAGACGATGAACACTTTCCACCAACTCTGCGACAAGCTACATCTCCGCATCCTCTCCCTCCTCGCCATCTCGCTCGGCCTCGCTCCTGACTTCTTCGTATCAGCCAACAACGGCCGAGCTCACAACCTTCGCCTGCTGCACTACCCTCCAGCAAAGCGTAGTGGATCTCCTAACCGCTTAGGCGCGCATACGGACTTTGGAACGGTAGAGATGATATTCCCGACCCTCGGCCGAGCGGCTGCCCTTCGGCGCTGATTTCCTTGCTTCGCAGGTAACTCTGCTATGGCAAGATGGTACCGGTGGACTTCAAGTGACGGGTCCTGACGGCGATTGGGTCAATGTGACGCCAAAGGAGGACACCTTTGTCATCAACATGTGAGCTCTCCCTTCTCGGCGACGATCCTTCCAGCTTTACTGATCCTCCTCCTCGTCTCACTCGCAGCGGAGACATCCTACAACGGTGGTCAAACGACAAGCTCAAGTCTACGGTTCACCGTGCAATTCTGCCCGCCCTTCAGCCCGGCGAGGACCCCGAAGAGCTCACCAAGACTCGGCGCTGTAAGTTTCGTCGCTGCCTCGCTTTGTATACGAGCTATGAGCGCTCGAGGCAAAGCTGACTTACATCCGCCTTCGATCTTCTACTGCAGCCATCGCCTACTTTTGCAACGTGAGCTCAGCTCGAGATCGCTCGTTTCCTCGCCCGCCGATTGTGACTCTTGCTTCAATCCTTGCAGCCCAACTCGGAAGCCATCATCGAGTGTATTCCTGGACTCGGAGAACCAAAGTGAGCCTCCAGCCCCCTCCTCTCAATTCCTTCACCTCACGACTGCCGCCTTCTCGCTCGCATCCGCCGAAACGATCTCAGACTCGCTGCTCGCCCCTCGAGAGATATCACTGACTCGTTTGCCCCTCAGATACGAGCCTATCACTGCTGGAGAGTACTATGCCGCTGCTCTCGAGGCCGAGATCGGCGTATAGAGCATCGCTCGGCGCCGTCTTCGGGCTCGGTGGAAGGCTTCGCAATGCAACGGATGCCTCAAGTTCGTCAAATCGATATCGTGCTACTCGTGTAGCGTGGACGCGGGTTAAGAGATGACCGCTACGGGGTGTTGGCGTTTGAGCCTTCGCCGAGCTCGTCTCTCAAGCGGTCTAATTCTTGCTTCTCACGCGAAAGAGAGGGATTGCGACGTTTGGCTCTATTTACAGTACTGATTGAGGATCGTGTTTGGCTACTTGGAACGTGTCGAGCTCAGCTTAGAGAGCGCGAGGAGTGGTCTCGGCGCCGCCAGCGAGGGGGTTGGCTCCAGTGGCGGTCGAGCCGGTGTGGGAGGCGGTGTGGGAAGGAGTAGCCGAGGTGGTGCGGTGGGCAGAGGTAGCGCCGGTGTGCTGTCCAGCAGCAGCCGAGCCGGGAGCAGGGGCGGTGGTGTGCTCGGCCGACTTGTGGCCGGTAGCGGCATCCTTGACGGCCTCCGCCTTCGAGCCAGCGCCGGCCTCCTCCTCCTTCTTGAAGGGCTGTAGAGAGAAAGTACTACAGTAAGCACGCTGTCCTCGTTAAAGAGCTGCAAGAACGCACGTCGTTGTTGTCGTCCGCCTTGGCCTTCTTGTCCTCGAGGGCGCCAGTCTTGCGGTCGGTACCGTGCTGGGCGACCTCGGGCTTGTGCAAAATCTTGCCCTTGATCTCCTCCATGGTACCAGCGATCTTGTCTCCCGTGTTGGGGTGCTTAAAAATGGAACGAGGTGTCAGCGCCGAGATCTGAAAGAAGGCGCCGAGGAAGACAAAAAGCTCACCTTTTTGTAGTTGGGTCCGAGTCCGACCTGTCCAGCGTGATGCTGGATAGGGAGTCCATCCTCTCCCATCTCTTGAGGAGCAGCCTCGGCAGCGCCGTCCTCGGTCGCTCCACCGTTGGCGTGGTCGGGGTGCTGGAGAGCCTCCGAAGGACGCTCCTTGCCGGCCCAAGGGTCACTTCCGAGACCAGCGGCGGCCTCCGAGTTACCTCCAGCGGCCGACGACGAGGTGTGGTGCTGGCCGGTCGAGTGCGAAGTGGGGACGGCTCCCTGAGAAGCTCCGCCGGTGGTAGGGATGGCCGAGGTGGGTCCAGCGTTGGTAGTAGTGTGAGCAGGGATCGATGAGGTGTTGTCGAGGCCAGTCTGCTGCTGTCCAGCGCCGAAAGTCTGCTGGTTGGAGGTGGTGTTGGAGATGGGGGCGGACCTGTAGAACAGCGAGATGTAGGGAGTTAGCTTGTGTCAGAGCAGGAGTAAGAACTGAGATCTTACATGATGTGTGAGGTGCTTTAAGAGATGCGTGTGGTGGGAGAACAAGAGAGAAAGGGAGCGCTCAGGATGACGACCCCGCTTGCGCCTGCTCCGAATAAGTTGGTCGGCTGACATCACTGACTGCTCGCCCGCCGCTCATCCTCAAGCCATCGCTACAGGGAAAACCGTTCGACAAGCAGCAAGAAAGGAGCAGCGAAAACGAAGGAAAAAGAACAAGGAGAAGGAGCAGAGAGCTTGGACTGAGCTTCCCGCCCGCAGCCGCTTGGCGATCCACTCCACAGCAACACCGACGAGTACTTGGCTGCTGGGCAGCTTCGGCTGGGTTAGTTCGGAGATCAGAAAGCCCGTTGGGCGAGCCTGAGCTATGCAACTGAAGCACGGAGGGATTCGAGCTAGGCGCGAAGAGGAGAAACCTTCGCCGAGCTGTCGCAGAAGGCAAAGCACGGCCTACGCCGTCCGCTCTCGCTTGATAAGAAGTGCTAAGAGGTGTCCGCAGCCGTTGCGATCAATTGGGTAAAAGTGCGAGGGCGGCGCTGCCTTGAGTGGCAGATGAGACGACTCGAGAGACGAGCTCGACGAAGGGCTGAGCTTTGAGCAACCGATCGCACCTCTCATTCTTCGTCAACGCAGCTCCATGACCATGAGATTGATACTCGTTTACAACACTCTGCGCCTATCTACAGAAGCCCTCCCCCTCCCCACTTCGTCGAGCAGCGTGCCGGGGCAATAGCCCTCGCCTCCACACATCCCGCACCCTCGCCGACAGACGCTCATGGATCTTCCTCCCCGTCCTCCATATCCACCACCGTCTCTCCCAAGCGCTCCACCGTCGCCTCATACGCCTTCAACCCTTTCGGCTCTCCTCCCTCGGCGCCAACGAGACCCATCAACTCAGTTCTCCTCCTCTTCCTCGTCGCCTCGGTTTCCTCATCGTCTCCCTCCAATTCCACGCCCGAGTTGGTGCCGAATCCAGATCCTGCCGTCTGGAGAGCGCTGAGGGTGAGGTCTCCGGCTGACGCGAGCACTCGAGTTTCGATGGCGGTGGCGGGGGTAGAGGTGTGGTTGGAGGCAAAGGGTACCGTTGAGGTGGTGGTGGGGAAGGCGGCAGCTTTGGTTTGGAGGTACCCCTCGTGCAACGCCCTCAACTCCGCCGACCACCCCTTCTCATCATCCCACTCTACGTCTCCCTCTCCTTCTGCACCAAGGCTCTGACTCCTCGCCCTCCTACCCGGACTTCCACTCCTCTCTTCCGCCCTCGGCAAATCCCCGAACCTCCCATCCACCAACGCCTCCATCTCCTCCTCGGCGCCGAGAAGGGACATGGCCGTCTTGTCTGCGCCTTTTCTTCGGGCTTCGCGAATTGAGTTGGAGGGGAGAGGAGGGAAGAGGAATGTTGGGGTTGGGATGAGGAAGAAGGCATCGGAGGAGATGAGCGAAGTCAGGATGAGGGCGAGGTCGAGGCAGGGGAGAGGGGCGGCATGGGTCGATTCGTCGGCGTTGGACGCGGCGGGGACTGCGTCGGTCTCGGTAGAGTCGGAAGAAGAGTCTAGGGAAGGAGCGAGGACGTCCGGGAGGGTGAGGAGGTATTCGAGGGTCGCTGAGGGGAGGGGGAGCACAAGACGACAAGTCAGCGAGGGGTCCTGGCTCCGCGAGAGCTCAGCACAGAGTCAAGAGATAGCTCACGAGGATCTACCGAGATGAAGATCTGCTCCATTGTAGGCGGTTGAGTCGTCCAGAAGGCGTAGAGCGAGAAGAGGGCGGCGACCTGGCGAAGGGGCGCCGTGGAAGCTTGTAAATGCTCTGTGGGAGCAGCAGGATGTTAGTATATGTCCTCATAGCTTAGCTCGGTATCAGCACTGCCCCGTCTCGAGCTTCAGTCCGCCAACGACCGAGCGTGACTTGCTCGCTCCGACGCGCTCTTGGCTCGCCAGCTGCAGGACTCACCAGTAAATCCTCGCACTACAGCTTCACCCCAAGGCTTGTACATTGGCCCTTCGAGGATCCCGGTCAAATGTAGCTTTCCCCAGCCTTGCTGCTCCCACAGCTCGCTGAACAGCTCAAACGGACTCCTGCTGCCTCCCTCTGCTCGCTCTGCGCGCCAGCCCTCCTCGAAAGCGGTAAAGAGAGCATCCACGTCAGGCCTGATCGTATTTGCCCAGGTTTCAGATGCGAAGAAGAGCGGGCTTTGGAGACAGAGTCCTGGGTCGTAGCCTGGTCGCAGGCGAACTGTAGCCGTTTCGGCGGGCGGTTCTTGATGTGCAGCGGCTCGAGCTCGTCCTCGCCCTCTTCCTCGAGGTGGCATTCTGTACAGCGCGACCGAGGTCGGTTTCGAACAGACGAGGTGAGAGCAGGAGGGAAAGAGCAGCTCGTCGCCGACGCGCTTCGACTCTGCTCTGAGATAGCTTGAGACTCGCTCGGAAGCTCTCTGTAGCGTTCGCTGTACTCTCTCGGCTCGCTCGGACGTGTAGTGCTGCATTGATAAGCTTTTTGGATTTCTCCGGCCCTTCTCTCAGCTATATCAGGCCTGATACAGCGTCGATCGGGGCATCCCAACGATAAACTAGACAACAAGCCATCAGTCACTCGTGAAACGAGCAACCAACGCTTACCATCCGGCGGCGGGGGCAGCTCCAGCGGCGGGAGCCTCGGGCTCGGCAGCCCAGTCGGAGGGTCCCTCAGCAGCCCAGTCGATACCTATTTGCGGACCAATTGTAAGGAGATGGAATGAGTGAGCATTCATGCAGGGAAGGGGGAGAGGACGAGCAGCCCCCGATGACACTCGGCTCGAAGCTCGGCGATCGTCTGAGCGACGAAGACCAAGCTCGAGCGAAGATCACGGCGGCCGCTCGTCTGGAGGAAGACATAGAGAGATGAACGAACCGGCCTCGGTGGCGGGAAGGGTGGCAGCGGCGGCGACACCGGCGGCGGGTCCAGAGACCTCCCAGTCGGGCTGGGCCTGCTCAGCGGGAGCGGCCTCGGCCTCGGCGGCGGCGGCCTTGGCGTCGGCGACGGTCTGGAGGTCACGCTCAACCTCTTCGGGGTCGCGGTACTGTGGTGGGGAGAGACGGAGGTAAGCCTTTGGTCAAACGAGCGCTGCGACCGCCGAGCTGCGCCTTTCAGCACCTCGGCGCTGCTCAGCTTCAAAGTGAACACGCTACTCACGAAGAACATGTCGACCATGACGGGCCAGGCGTCGGGGGTGCGGGCGACGGTGCCGCGGAGGCGGAGGACCTCACGGGCAAGGAGCCACCAAACGAGTCCGATAGCGTGCTTGGACTTGTTGTTGGTGGGGATGGCGCAGTCGACGTACGAGAGGGGCGAGTCGGTGTCGCAAAGGGCGATGACGGGGATGTTGACGTACGAAGCCTCACGGATGGCCTGGTGGTCGACACGGGGGTCGGTGACGATGATGAGGCGGGGCTCCTTGAACGAGCGAGCGGTGATGGAGTTGGTGAAGGCTCCGGGGACGAAGCGACCAGCGATCTAAGAGAACGAGGAGGGTCAGCTCGAGTCGCCGAGCAGAGCGTCTACGCCGAGAAGCAACGCACGGCCTGGGCTCCGGTGTTCGAGGCGAACTTGAGGACGGCACGCTGTCCGTAGGGGCGGGCAGAGATGACGACAACATCGGCGGGGTTCTCGATGGCCGCTATTGAGAGAAGCGAAGGGGGTCAGCGCTCCGAGCTTCGGCGATGAGCTGTCGAGGCTGCTGAAGGTGACCTACCGATGATGCGGGCAGCAAAAACGATCTTCTCCCAGGTCTTTCCGACGTTGATGAGGTTGATTCCCTGTTGAGATAGACAGCTGGGTGAGCTCTCGCTGCTCGGCGCGCGTCTCCTCCGCCTCGGATCCCGCCAACTCACATCAGCGCGGCGCTTCCAGACGTAAGGGATCATCTTCTTCTCGACGTTCTTGGTTCTATTGTAGATCGTAGGGTCAGCTGGCTGACCCTATCTCCCTCGGCGTTCAAGCGCTCCCTCGCCAAGTCCAGCGCAAAGCATCAACTCACCCAATGTGGGCCTGAGCCTGGAGGAGGAGGGAGATGTCCTCCTCAGTGGCCTGGAGAGCGGCGGGAAGACGGGAAGCGGGGGCCATCTGTAGCGGGACCAGCGATAAAGGAGGGGAGGAGAAATCGTCAGCTCCTGCGCCCAAGTCGTCTTACGCCTGCTGTGCTGCACCCCAATCTCTGCCCCGTTCTCATCCTGTACACCGACATAATTTCCCCCTGCTCTTGCTGCCTTGTACCCTCACACCTGCTGCATCTCTCTCCAGCGCCATTCCTCTCTTTTCCAACTCTCCCGTCTCCTCCCTCTGATCTCCTGCAGCTCCCTTCGATCCGTCGTGTAGTCCGGTAGATCGTCCTAGTCGTCTGGTGGCGAGACTCACTTTGTTGGGATGTGAGGACTTGATGGGAGCACTGGGAGAAGAGCCCAAGAGCCGCGCTCGCGCGAAGTGAGTGGCAGGCGACGATTGGAAAGGAGGCGTCTCGATTGTGTATCTCGATAGTAGAGCCACAGCCCCCTCGCTTGTTTAAAGTATTCAGGAACATGTGTATACGAGCTCAAAAGCTACTCTGATAGGTCCTAGCTCTTCGCTCCTTTCCCTCCCTGCTCGGCGGTGGCTTTCGGTCGCCCTCGTTGCCCTTGCCGAATTGTGAGGGGCTCTCAAAAAAGGGCCCGTCTATTTGCAAAGCGTCTTCTCTACCTCGTCTGACTCATAGGCTGATCCGGAGATCGCTACAAGCAGCCAGAGCTCGCCGCCGAGTGAGAGTGAGGATGGGTGAAGCGGGGCCGAAGCGACCCTCTATTGCAGCAAGACAGCTTTGTGCGTCGACTTGCCCTGCTTCAGCACTACCAGACCACCAGCGAGAATGTCCTCTTCAGAGATGAGACGCTGGTGCTGCTTAGCGGGGATGCGAACGCCGTTGAGCTGCAGAGTGCCAGCTTCGATGGCCTTGCGGGCTTGGGCTGTGAGATACAGGATCAGCAAAACTTTCTCGTTATAGAGCAGGCAGAACGCACTCTTGGAGGTGAAGAGACCGCTGGCAGTGAGAATCTTCTCGAGGGATTGGTCGAGGAAGTCGGCCTTAGGCAGCCGGACGAGAAGGGAAGGGATGGCGGACTCGCCGGGAGTCGAGAGGTCGGGCCGAGCATCGAGGGCATCGACAAGCGAGGGTGTGTTGAGCTCCTTGAGGTCCGAGCTGTAGAAGAGCTCGGTCGCGGCGAGAGCTTGCCGGAGGCCCTTGGCTGTACAGGAGGAAGGGTCAGATTCAGGGCTACACGAAGGCAGGGAAGGTTATGGACCACTCACCTCCGTGAATGAGCTCGGTGGCCTCGGCGGCGAGCACCTTTTGCGCGACTCGCTGGTCGGGGTGGGCCTGCGCCGAGAGAGTAGTCAGCTTAAGGCTCTCAGAGGCGTGGACATCATAACTCACCTTGTGATCTGCCATGATTCCCGCAATCTCGACAACGCGGATGAAGCTGAAGATTTTGAGGTACTTGTGCACCTCCTCATCAGTCGTCCGAAGGAAGAACTGCGATGTGAGAGAAAGGTCAGCGGGGTCGTGTCCGACTCGACTATGCTAGCTCACCTGGTAGAAGTCAAAGGGAGAGGTCATGCGAGGGTCGAGCCAGATGGCATTCCCGGCGCTCTTGCCAAACTTCTCGCCCGAGGCCGTGGTGAGCAGCGGCATGGTGAGGCCGTACGCTGGATCGACCTGGTCTCCTCCGAGTCCGAGATCGACGTCCTGCGATACCGATACGACCGACTCCTTCGACTTGCGAATCATCTCGATACCGCTCATGATGTTGCCGAGCTGATCCGAACCGCCGAGCTGGATCGTGCAGCCATGCCGTTGGTGCAGGGTAAGGAAGTCGAAAGCTTGAAGAAGTTGGTAGGAGAACTCGGTGAAGGAGAGCCCTGATGTTGACTCGAGGCGAGACTTGACGCTACGATCAGGAGAGCGAGGTCAGCTTGCGCCGAGCCGAGAAGAAGGCTGGTCGACTAACCTCTCGCGTGAGAGCATCGTCGATATCCGAGCCGTCTTTCCCACCGTGCTCAAAAACTTGAGCAGTCCCATCCCTCCCAACCAGTCCAAGTTGTTCTCCACCCGAATCGCGCCCGTCTCCTTCTCGAGGAAAGCGAGGTCTCTTCGGCGATTCCGCGACTGAGCAAAGGGTACGCCGTGGTTCAGAAAGTCCGTGAGCTGCTTGGTGATGGCCTTGACGTTGGCGTCGAGGTCTGCTGATGACAGGGCGTTGCGCTCGGTCGACCGTCCAGAGGGATCGCCTACGGAGCCCGTCGCTCCTCCAATCTGTGGGCTTGTAGTCAGCTCCACTCCAGCTGAAGCAGCAGCGAGCTCACCAATGCGATACCAGTGTGCCCTTGCAAGCGGAAGTGCAGCAGACCGATGAGGGCTGCGAGATTGCCGACATGGAGAGAGCGCGCGGAGGGGTCGACGCCGAGATAGACAACGGCAGGCTCGTCGACGTGCTTCCGAACAGCTCGACTGTGGTACAACAGATGTCAGCTTTTTCTGCTGGTGCCCTACTACTGCCTCAGCGCACCTTGTCAGGTCGGCGACCATCCCTCGCGACTCGAGCTCCTGGATTACATTGGCTCGCCGGCTGGAAGTACTGAAAGAGCGCAGAGATGTAGCCTGAAGTGTTGGCCGTATGATGCGGTGAATAAGCTCGCGCGGTAGCATGTTGAAGGAAGAGGTAGGAGTTCAAGAGCTGAGCTCGACAATTCGCCTCTTGTCCTTCGCGAATTCGTTCATTTCTCGTTTCAATACGTCTATACCCCTCAGTACTACCTCACAGCGATACCCAACAGCTCTACGTGCTCGCCTGCAGCTCCCATCTCTCTGCGCTCGCCAAAACAACCGCTAGCTCCTTCTCCACACCTCTTCGCCGAGTGAGCCGCTTACGGGAGCTTTGCCCTACTACAGAAATAGCTAACCAGCTCCCGTGTACTCCCACAGCTTCTCTTACCGCTGATAGGACATCACCAAGCTCGAGCGCTCGTCCCGCTCGGCAGCACCTTTCCGCAACCATGTCGAAGCTCCCGGGAGGTGTCCAGACCAGCTCGGGTGTAGCAGGGCTATCCGAATCGTCTGGCAAGAGTCCAGCAAAGTCTATCGAGCCCAGTAAACGCATGACCCGGTCGGCTTCGTCGCTCGCGGCGGTGTCGGCGATGGTGCTCTCGCCCTTCACCGCCGTCACCACGCCCTCGGGGTCGCCATCCAAGTCCTCGACACACGTAGACTCCCCGGCTACAGTACGTCGGACTTCCCGAACGCCGGAGTCGTGGTCGCTGGTCGACGAGGACAGCAAAAGTGAGCCCTTCTCCGAACGCCGAGCCTGCTCACCGCGCTGACTTGGCCACCCACAGGCTACATCAACATCGTATCGGCGCGATCGCACGAGCAGAAGCTCTCTCGGTGCTCATGGCTCCATGCTTGGGAGCATGCTCGAGCTCTGCATGTCGGCATTCGACAGGGCGATATAACCTGGGACAACTACGCCTATCGACCTACCCCCGACCTCAAGAAGATGATAACCCACCTGCAAGACCGACTGCCTATCGGCACTCGACTCGAGGCGCCCCGCGAATCCCTCTACACCGAGATCCCCCTCACCGAGTCGGTCGACGAGGTCAACGCCGCCTTCAAGCTGGGGACGGTTCACTTCACCGGCGAGCTGAACCTCGACCTTCTGTCTAATCGACCCGCTCTCAAGCTCTGTCCTGCGAGTGCCGGACTCGGAAGGTAAGGCTCGTCGCCGTTTCAGCGCATCTCGCCTCGACCTTTCGTTGGAGACAGGCTGACCTTCTCCTCCCCACAGTCATCTCTACCGCCAGTACGGATCGGACCGCTTCTTCCGCCTCAAGCTCGACGACAAGATTGCTCGAGCAGGAGCCCCTTCGCGAGGCGACTCGAAAGCGGATCGGCTCGCCGTCACCGTCAAGGCCTTCCTCGACCACCCTCTCCGCATCTTCGGACGGCAGTATCGACCCTTTTGCCTCAAAGACGGAGCCCTCGTGTACTGGTGCGAGTCTGGAGTAGGGCTGGAGACCGTCTCGTTGGTTGACTTCTCCGAGAAGGTGAGCTTGCCTCACTACTTCACCTACGAGCCAGAGGCTGAGCCTTCGCCCCCGCAGTACATCAACACCTCGATCAACTCTTCCATGTCGGTCGCCAAGTGGTCTGCCAGGTTCGAGCTCGGTCTTACGAATACGGTCCGTCAGAGCTTCGCCGAGATCTCGTCCTCAAGTTCGAGCTGACCCCGAATCCGGCTGCAGATCCCCACCGTCACGTTCAAGCGGAATGAGGTGTTTCGGACGCCCGACCTTCTCTCGGACAGCCTCGTCATCTCCCACGCCGCGATGGTGCAGGTCTGCAGCTTGTTCCAAGTCGATGCTGCTTCAGCCGACGAGTGCATGCCGCACGGTTACGTACCGAGTGAGTCGCTCCGACCATTCAGACTCGCAGCCCCCATTGACCGTCTTGCTCCTCACAGGTGCGATTCGAGGGAGCTACTGGTCGGTCGGCTCGAAGACCGAGCGAGTGGACATGGTCTGGCGCCTCGACTACTCGACATGTCCACCCGCTGGACGTCCTTCATCATCGTCCTCTCCTGTTCGGATCCAAGCTCGTCCTCTCGGTCCTGCCAAGCTCAAGCCGGCGAGCCTCTCCTTCTCCTTCGAGCTCAAGAAGAAGGACGGGTCGAGCATCACGACACAGTACCGAGCTCGAGGGACCGAGATTGATTACGTTGATGCTGAGATCGACTCGAAGGCGTGCGGGATCGTCATGACGGACGGTTGTTCTCTCAGTGAGTTTCTCGGCCGACTCTTGAGCCTCCGCTGATTGTTTCGTCGCTCTTCGCAGTGTCTTACGCTGTACGCGTCGACACCACGCCTTGAACTTTCGAGATATTGTGCTGACCCTCCTTGCTCTGTAGGCCATGGAGGAGGTGCACCGGATCCTCGTTGAGGTCAAGGGCGAAGGAGAGGTCGGCCGAGGTCTCCCTGCTGCCGCTCAAGGTCGACTTGGACCCGGCAAAGGTGCGTCGAACGATACGCCTACTGTAGAAGAACTGCAGCTGACTCAATACCTCGATACAGGTGTCTGGGCGATCGCACCAGACCAGCCTTGGGGCACCTCGGCGCGCTTCATCGAGGTCCGCGACTCCCAATGGAAGTTCAACGACCAGCAGATCGAAGTCTTTACCTTCGAGCTGCACTCCATCCCCTCGGCAAAGACGTCAGCGAAGCTGGTGAGCCTCTGCTCGCTCTCGAGTACGGTTCGCCGAAGCTGACTCCCTGTCCCTCCTCGCAGGGCAAGCAAACATTCGAAGTGCTCGCCCACTGCGGAGTACCCAATAGTGTCTTCCGTTCTCTTCTGCGGACTCAACTCGAGCAAGGTCAGCCTTTCATCTCCCTCTCGACCTTCGAGCTTGCGACGGCTAACCCGTTTTTCTACAGTGACCGACCTCCTCTATGACTGGAGCGACCTGCCAAAGCTCCTCTACCACATCGAGAAGACGACCTCAGTCCTCGAAGATCGTGTGCACAAGGCTCGTCTCACCTGCGACGCCGGCGTGCTCAAGACCGATTCCTTCGACGAGGAGGTGGACCGAGGCGCAGACGACACGGCTGGCTTCGTGCACGACGGACGACTCGATGGATCCTCCGGAGCTCCCAACACCATCAACGAACTTGTCGTCGAGCTGCTGGTAAGCTGCAGCCTCATCGAGCCTTCTCCGCTCCAGGCTGACCTCTGCCTCTGGCTCGCTAGCAAGCCGGCTTCGACCCCGATGGCACGCGCAAGAACTCGAGCCCTCTCCTCGCCGCCAAGCTCGCCTGGATCGCCGAGGATCAAGTACGCCAGAATGTCAGCTTCAAGCTCACTTCGGAGCAGTGCCGAACCGCCCTCGTCGTCGCTGATCATGTGCGTCGCAACGCGCCTGAGAGAACCCAGTCTACGCTGACTCATGTCTGTCGACTCACAGCTCGGCGTGCTCAAGGAGGGAGAGATCTTCTATCAGGCCTCGGAGCCCATCGTTCACCAGCGCCGAACAAGTCACGTCGTGCTCGGCGACGTCCTCATCACTCGTCCACCAGCAGTCCAGCCTTGCGACGTGCAGAAGATGCGCGCGGTATTCTGCGCCGAGTACGCCTCCGTGACCGACCTCATCGTCATGTCCTCCTTCGGCGAGCGGCCGGCATGCTCGATCCTGTCGGGCGGCGACTACGACGGCGACAAGCTCCTCATCATCAGCGACCCTTCCATCGTCAACTCTTTCGACCCGTCGAAAGCGGACCCCAAGTTCGCCGACCCACCCTTCGCCGACGAGGACTGGTTCGAGGTCGACAAACGCCGAGTAGCCACCACCATCGCCCCTCTCATCGCAGCTAAGGACAGCGGCGCCATCGCTCAACAGCTCATCTCGGGCTTCTATCAAGACGTCAAGTTTGGCATGCTCTCCAAGCTGCACACCAAGCTCGCCTTTACGCTCGGCCTCGACCATCCTGATACGTCCACCTGCGGTCACCTCTTTGCTCGAGCGCTGGATGGGAGGAAGCAGGGCCTCAAGCTCGAGGCCAAGTGGCCGGAGGTACAGGCGAGGTTTCGCGCCTCGGAGCCGCTCCCCGAGTGGACCTACCTCGAGGATGGCAAGATCAACGCCGAGCTGGGGACGACGAAGTTCGCTTTGCGAGGCAAGGGACTGGGGAAGCATGTCATGGGTAAGCTTGAGCTACTGTTCTGGTGATCTGAGAGCTGAACCGGTCTTGACGCGCAGACGAGCTCGTCTCCGAAGGTCGATCCGCTCTCAAGCGAGCCAAAGTCACCTACCACTCGAGGTTCGAGGGCTGGGTCGCTACCGTCGATGATCATCTCGCTTCCCTGTGGCGCTCTTCGTGGGAGCTCGCCTGCGAGAGGCAGCAGCAGTCGAAGGGAGATGATCCTCTCTACATCGACCTCTTCCGAATCCTTCGCCACGTCCAGGTGAGTCGTCGTAGCCCTTCTTCGCCGACTGAGAACATGGCTGATTTCGACTCGCGCTACAGACTGTTTTCACCGACTACAAGGCCATGCGGACGTCCTGGATGCGCGCAAGGGAGCGACGAGCGCAGACCGAGAAGGGCTTGCAAGCGCCCGGCTCACCTTCCAAGTCGCCTACCAAGTGGAAGGGAGGGTCCTCGGCCGAGCAGAAGAAGGACCTTGTCTCTATGACTAAGTTTTTCTGGAGTCTGTTGACGGACGGCGAGGAGTTCGCTTCGCCCGAGCTGGCGGGAGTCAGAGGGGCGGAGACGGCGAGGGCGTTGATGGTGAGCTCTTGTGGTACCGCTCCTCGTTCAACTGTGGGCTAATTCTTGCTCTGTCTTGCAGGCTTCCTGCGCCTACATCGAGCCTCTCGAGCCCACCTCGCTCGACCTTCCCATCCAAACCACTTCGGCGCCCCGAACCCTCCTCGACCGTCTCAAGGCCGCCTCTCCGGCCAAGTCGACCACCTCCACCACCTCCACCACCACAACTCTTCCATCTCCTTCGCCCAACCTCACCACACCCACCGCCTCAGCGCCGATGCAAGTGGACGCCGCGGAAGATCAGGAGGACGACTTTGGCTTCTCGCAGCTTCCCTCCCAAGTCCCCTTCACCCAACTCGCCCAAGAAGCGCTCGACAAGCCTCGATCTTCGTCGACTCCCGCTCCCGTCACCACCACCAGCACGACACCCATCTCTCCCTCCAAAACCGCCTTCTCGACGAGAAGCTGGTCCCAATCCTTCCAGGAGGCGGGCAAGAACTCGAAGACGACCTTTGTCTTTGACGTTGCGCATCGAGATATATTGGCGCTGAAGGCTGATGCGCTGGCTGTAGCGAGTCATGGAGGAGCGAAGGGTGCCAAGGGGATTCAGGCGAGGAAGTTTGCGCCGGAGATGGTGAGTCGTCTGCAGCGTTTTCTATCGCGAAGAGCTGTGCTGATCTTTGTTGCGCGTGTTAGGCCGACGCCGTCTCCATCAACCGCCGCCTCGCTGGCATCCACAAGGCTCACTCGAAGATTCGGCCTATCACGCTGCTCGCTCCCGAAGACGTCGCCGAGAGGCCGTCGCCGTCCAAGAGGGCCAAGACGCTGTAGGGCGTCTCCTTAACACTCGTTAGACCTCCTCATATCTCCGATCGGACGCCGTCTACCTCTCGACAGCCTCACGAGATGCCATCGCCGCTGAGAGAGCGACGCCACTCTTCGCCGAACGACGCTCGCCCTATCCCAGCTTTCTCCACCGCCCCCCCCCCCCGCCCCGACCATCTCATCCAACTCATGCCTTTTGACACACCCTCCTACCACCCCCATCCCCCACCTATCCGCCCAACGCTAAAGATCAACCGCTCCCTCCTCCGAGCCCGCTCGACCGAGCGCCGGCGCCTCCCCTCGTTTCTACCTCGATACCCCATCGCTACCATACCTTTCTTCTAGTATACCTCAACTTATTCCTCTTGTCTTGACTGTAAAACGAGTCATTGAGACCGAGTGTTGGCTCAGCCGAGGGAAAGCGAGGCTTGGGCGCGCTTGGGCCGAGATGAATTTTGACATGCTCTTGAATATCCTGCTTGACTTGAGACGATCTGTAGTGCGTTCTGGAGTATCCCGAAGAAGCTAGGAGACCACTCCCAGCCCTCTAGGACACCCTACCCTTCGCCGAAGAGCTCGACTGCCTTCGCGCGCTTCGCCCCTCGCCTTCGGTCGATAAGATCGCCAAATTTGGATCGGGTCTGCTGTAGCTCAGTAACGATCGTAGGTCTTGCTTTCTGTACTCTCTTCTCTCACCTTAGATCTGTACTGATCTCTGACACTTAGCCTAATCGACGCCTGCTTCGCTTTCGCAAGGTTGAACTTCAACCTCTTCGTCGTCCTCTCTTCGCCTACCGTCCTACAGCAGCTCGACTAGCCAGCGAGATCCACTACATCAGCACAAGGGCTCTGCCCCTTCTCCTAAACGTCCAACACCTCCCTACAACTTAGATCCGCCTCTCTTCTCCGTCGACCAAGCCGCCGCTCTCGCTCGCTCGCTGCAAGATGCCTCACACGATGGGCGACTCGTCGTCTTCGTCGTCGCATCTCGACATTCAATTGGAATCTCCAGAGCTGGTCTTACGAGGATTTACTGGCGAGGAATTGGAGCCAGCGGTGCTCAAGGGCGAGTTGATCCTCAATCTCTCGGAGGCGACCAACTTGAAGGAGATCCAACTCATCTTTACCGGCACGTAAGTCGGTTTCTAATGCGCATTATCGATCAACAGGCTGTACCTCGGTACATCCTGTAGCAAAGGCCGCTCGCTCCTGCGTCACTTTGGGAAAACGCGCCTTCGTGCGGATTATCGACTAATTAGAGACTAGCAGAGCTAACTTCCTACATCTCCTACAGGGCCAAAGTGACTTGGCGTGATTCCTCTACTCATCACTTCGACCACCCACTCTTCTTCCACGACTTCTCCTTCCTGAACCCTTCCTCCTCGTCGACTCCTCATGCCGCGAGCAAGCATACGCCGGTGCACAACCTCAAAGCCGGTCGGCATTTGTTCCCCTTCTCGCTGCATATTCCGGGATCCCTCCCGGCGTCGTTGAGGACCTATTCGGGCACCGCCGTGATTGAGTACAAGCTCAAGGCGATTGCGACACGGCCGGGCTTCTCGGCGGATTGGAGGACCAAGAAGCTCGTTAGGATCTCGCGAGGATTCGGAGTTGATGCTGTGGAGTACAATCAGACGCTCGAGATTGGTGAGCTGGCTGGGCTTCTCTGCCTGCTCGCGAATCGAGCTGATCGTCTCGCCTCTTCCCCGCAGAGAACACCTGGCCTGGCAAGGTGAGCTTCTGCAGAGGTCCAGATGATCTGGAGAGAAAGCTGACATTGCTATCTACAGGTCATGTACGCCTTCACCATCCCTCACAAGGCCTACGCTGCCGGCGAGACGATTCCCGTCTCGGTCAAGTTCTCCCCACTCGCCAAGGGAGTTCGCATCGTCTCGCTCGTTACTACCATCAGGGAGCACACGTACGTCTTTATTTAATCTTCGGCTCGAGCTACCTCGCTGACCCTTCCCGCCTCCCCAGCACCGTCCACTCGAAGAGCAGCTCGCACTCCGAGGCTCGCGATGCCACCGTCGTCAAGTACAACTTTGTCCCCGAAGCCGGAACATCCTCCGCCACCAACTCTGGCACCAGCACTCCTCACCATCCTCACCCTCCCGCTCGCATCGAATCGAGCGCCTCCCTCTCCTCGATGAACGCTCCTCAAACCCCCACCACTCCCGGTTTCCCCGTGCACGGCACTGGAACGCCGCTCGGTGGAGCAGAGGGAACGGCGGGATTCCCTGGCTTTGCACAGAGGCTAGCGAGGAATAGGCTCGGCGATTTGGCTGGAGAAGGAGAGGATGGGATTGAGGCTACCGAGGAGGTGGACGATGGGCAGGATACGGAGGTCGATGTGGTTGTGGATGTGCCAGTGCCCGTTTGGACAGCACCTTCGCATACGGTGCATCCTTGCTTCATCAACCACAAGATCAAATGGAGCGCCTTCATCAAGTTCGTCCCCTTTCCTCACCTTCTGCCTCCCTGCAAGCGCTGAACTTGCTTCCCCTCTACACAGAAACCCCGACGGACACGTCTCGGAGCTCCGCTGCGCCCTCCCCATCCACATCCTCGCCTCCTCCCTCGCCGAAGAAGCTCGTCTCGCCTCGGCAGGATCTCGCAATCTCCTCTTCGGCGAGTCGGGAGTTCTCGCCCACTCGGACGTACCCCAAGTCGACCTCCCCTCCTACCAAGACCACGTCATGGACCGAGTCGCCAACGCCGAAACGGCCAGCTACTTCTCGCTCGCCTCTGGATTCGCGCCGACGCCTTGGAGTCAGCGCGGCACGCCAACGGGCACGCCTGGCGCTGGCGGAACGCCCATGGCTTCTCCCCCTCATTCTCGACCTCCCTCGCGCCCTCCTTCCCCCCATCGCGCCAACAGCACCGGCCATGGAGCCGCCTTTGCCTCCTCCCTCTCGATGGCGAGCTCCTACGGCAACCACAGTCGCAACCTCGCATCTCGCCGTAGTTCGGGAACAGTCACTCCCGTTACTACTTCGCCACCAGGCGAGATGTTTGACGAGGAGCACCCCGAGAACCACCGAAACTGGATCGACTCCGAGCTCATGAGCACGCTCGCGCTCGATCACACTTCTCCTCCCGGCTCAAACCCTACCTCGCGACCTGGCTCCCGCCCCGGATCTCGTCCTCCTTCTCGTCCCGCCTCGCCCGACCACCACTCCCGCTACGACTCGTCCGCCGCCGCTGCCATTCCCCTCCCTCAAACGCCAGCAGGCGAGCACCCTCCATCACTCTCGCGCAGCTTGACCGGCGGCGGAGGTGGCTTCTTCCACCTTCACATTCCCAAGCCTCTTCGCCCACTCACCGCCTTCTCTCGCAACGGCTCGAGCAGCAACCTCTCCGCGATGGGCCGCGAGTCCCACTCCGGTTCGAGCTCCCACTCCTCCAACGAGCACCACCCCAGCGCTTCAGCACTCTCCAACGCTCTCGCCGCCCACGCCGCCAAGTCCTCCCGCCACACCCATCAGCCGAGCCTCGACATCCACACCCACTCGGCCATGTCCAACTCGCCCATCTCGGGTCCTTCGGCCGCGAGTTCGCCACTCTCCTCCTCCCCTGCTGCACCATCGCCACACTGGCCGCCTTCCAGCAGCTACACTACTACCACCTCTTCCTCGCTGCATCACTCCTCCAATGGGCCTTCTCGACCCGGGTCGCCTTCCCCTTCCCACACGCCTAGTCGGCACGAGTCGCACCATTCGCATACGCCCAATTGGGAGGAAGAAGACCCTCTCAACTCGGTACCGAGCTATGAGGTCGCTGCGAGGGGGTTCCTCGGCGGTGGAGTCGTGCCCATCTCGTTTGGCCTGCCAGGGTACGATGATGAGCAGCCGAATAGTGGGCAGGCGTCCCCTGCTGCAGGAGCGGCGGAGACGACGGATTGAGGCGGGAAGGTGGATAGATGGTGCAGGACGTTATAGAGCACTCGGCGGTTGATAGAGGAGACGGGGGTTGTATGATTAGGCAGCTGTTTCCGTGGACATTTCCCTCCCCTCTCCAGGCTTCACATTATAGACTTCTCTTCTGCATGGCTGATATATGATGCTTATCATACTTCCTGCCATCTAAAGACGAGAGAGCGAGCTGAGCGCCGAGAGGATTCGCTCCTGGGCGCTGAGGCTGTACAAGGCGCTGGAGAGGGTTCGGGATGAGCTTAAAATCCTTCGTGCTAGGTGCTGGAACTGCTGCAGAACCTACGGCGTCGGACTCGGCGGGAGCAGCTCGGCTCTTGCCTGCGAAGGGCGGACTCGGCGGAGATGATCTTCGCTCTTCTCACAACGGCCGAGGAAGCAGGTAGGTCGCACTGTATACTCGTATACTCTACAGAACTCCTTGCCCGAGCTCCCCACTCCTGTACAGCTTCATCTGACCCCTCGCCCTTGAAGTTGACTCGCCGCCCAGCTGGACCGCTCTCCTTCCCGCTTCTCGCTACTTCATCATGGCATCTCCCTTTCCCGCGCCCGCATCAAGCAGCAGCACCAAGAAGGTTCGTCCCGGCGTAGAGCTGAGGGACTACAGGCTCGACCGCTCCGACGGCAAGATGTGAGCTGTTCTTTCGCGCTCCACCGCTTCATTCCAGCTGATCTCTCGGTTCTGTACGACAACAGCTTGCCCAAGGACGGAGAGAGGAACATCCTCGTCACTTCTGCTCTTCCCTACGTCAACAACCAGCCTCATCTCGGTACGTTTCGAAGGGAATCAGCTCGAACGCCTTTCTTGGCTCAAGCTCGGCGTTTCGAGCTGCTGAGAGAGCTTGGCTGACCTGCTGTATGACTTTACAGGAAACATCATCGGCTCCACCCTTTCGGCCGACGTCTTCGCTCGTTACTGCCGTCAGCGCAACCTTCGCGTGCTTTACGTGAGTTTCAGAGCAACAGTGTGGAGCTCGGGGGACGGTTGGAGAGGTGCAGGGGGGCGTTGGAGGGTAGTAGGATACTAAGTGGAGCTATCCCGGTGCTCGTCGGAGCTGCGGTCCGAGCTGGATCGACTGGTCGGCGGTCCCTCGGCAGCTGCTGGCGCAAGACTTCCCGACGAGGCTTGTACAGCAGTTCTGGAGCATCAGAGTCGCTCGGCAATGATCTGCAAGAGTTTTGACGATACTAAAACTGACTACTGCATGCCCTCCTGCAGATCTGCGGTACCGATGAGTACGGAACGACGACCGAGGTGATGGCCGAGAAGGAAGGACTCGGACCCCAGGCTCTCTGTGACAAGTGTGAGTGCTGCTCCTGAAGTCTACCAATCTCCCTGGCCTTCGAATGGGCGCAGAGACGGCGTCAGAAGCGAAGGCCGGAGGCAAAAGGCTGACTTTCTCTCCCCTCTTTAACCTCGCAGACCACAAGCTGCACGCTGAGGCCTACGAGTGGTTCGAGATCGGGTTCGACCACTTTGGAAGGACTTCGACTGAGAAGCAGACCGAGTTCGTCTCTTCTTCTGGTCGGCGTCGGTCGCCGAACACAGCTAAACTCGGCTTCTCTCTTCCTCGCGATCCTCGCTACTCGTAGGATCTGCCAAGACATCTTCCTCAAGCTCTACAACAATGGATGGTTCGAGGAGCACGAAAACCAGCAGCTTTACTGCGAGAAGGACAAGCGCTTCCTCGCTGATCGCTACGTCGAGGGAACTTGCCCCAAGTGCCACTACGATGTACGCTTTCACAGTCTTCGATCTCGATTCGAAGCTTGGCTGACGTTTTGTATCTCTCGCTTCTCCCTCATCCCTCCCTCTACCTCTCAATCGCCCGCTGACTGCCTCTCGGACCCCTCCTCTCCCGACATTCTGCTCGCCCTATCGTCCCTCCATCTCACCTCGCCACCAACAGGGCGCTCGCGGAGACCAGTGCGAGCACTGCTCCGTCACTTACGAGTCCCCTCTCGAGCTCGTCAACCCCAAGTGCTCCGCCTGCGGCGCCACCCCTACCGCTCGCCAAACCGCCCACCTCCACATCAAGCTGCAGGACCTGCAACCTCAAATCGAGGCGTTCGTCAGCAAGGCTTCGAGCGAGGGAGATTGGAGTGCCAACGGAATGGCGTTCACCAATGGGTGGCTGAAGGGAGGGCTGCAGCCGAGGGGAATGACTCGTGATCTGGAGTGGGGAGTTAAGCTGCCGAAGGAGTTGGGAGAGAAGTGGGAGAAGAAGGTCATGTATGTGTGGGTGAGTCGTGCTTCCTCGAATCGCTGTC
Source organism: Leucosporidium creatinivorum (assembly GCA_001600635.1). Taxonomy (NCBI): domain Eukaryota; kingdom Fungi; phylum Basidiomycota; class Microbotryomycetes; order Leucosporidiales; family Leucosporidiaceae; genus Leucosporidium; species Leucosporidium creatinivorum. The sequence goes on along the minus strand of BCKL01000004.1, from coordinate 1,397,716 downwards.
GACGAGAGCCGAGCGGCTGACGCTCTCCCCGTTCGCAGTTCGATGCTCCCATCGGATACCCCTCAATCACCGCCAACTACACCGACGACTGGAAGCAGTGGTGGCGCAACCCCGATCACGTTAAGCTGCACCAGTTCATGGGCAAGGTGAGTCTTCGCAGTCATCCCGCGCCGAGAGTCCTCGCTGATCTCGTCTCCATCGCAGGATAACGTTCCCTTCCACGCCATCCTCTTCCCCGCCTACCTGATCGGAACTAACGACCCTTGGACCATGCTTCACTCGATCAGCACCACTGGTGAGCATCCCTCACTCTCGTCGAGGCTTCCAGAACTGACTTTTCCCGTTCTTGCTCGCAGAGTACCTCCAGTACGAGGGCACCAAGTTCTCCAAGTCGAAGAACGTCGGAGTCTTCGGACAGAACGCCCGCGAGACCGGCACTCCCGCCTCGGTGTGGCGCTACTACCTCCTCCAGAACCGCCCCGAGACATCCGACTCTGAGTTCACCTGGGATGACTTTGTGTCGAAGGCCAACGCCGAGCTGCTCAACAACATTGGCAACTTTGTTAACCGTATGGTCAAGTTTGTCAACGCCAAGTACGACTCGATCCTCCCCGACCCCAAGGAGGGCAAGCTCGACTACCTCTCAGCGCCATACCCCTTCGCCGAGGAGGACGCCGCCTTCGTCTCGGAGATCAACGCTTTCATCACCTCCTACAACGAGTCGATGGCGCACCAGAAGATCCGCGCCGGTCTCGCCACCGCCATGCAGATCTCGTCGCGCGGCAACCTCTTCATCTCGGAGAACCGCCTCGACAACACCCTCCTCGCCAACAACCCCGCCCGCTGCGCCGAGGTCGTCCTTATCGTCATCAACCTCATCTATACCCTCTCGGCCCTCCTCCACCCCTTCATGCCCTCCACTTCGGACGGCATCATCAACCAGCTCGATGCCACCCCTCGTTCCATCCCCGACGAGTTCTCCATCGACCTCCTCCCGGGCCACAAGATCGGAACCGCCGCCTACCTTTTCACCCGCATCGACCCCAAGCAGGTGCCCGTCTGGCGCGCTCAGTACGGAGGAGCAGCGGCTCAGGCTGCTCTCGCTGCCGCCGAGGCCGAGCCCAAGCTCTCCAAGAAGGCGCAGGCAAAGGCCGCGAAGGAGGCCAAGGCAGCAGCTAAGGCAGCGGAGGAGGGCCCTGCTGTGCCCAAGACCGAGGAGCAGCTCGCGTTGGAGGAGAAGATCAAGAGCCAGGGAGACGTTGTGAGGAGGCTGAAGACTGGCCAGGCGCAGGAGGGCGAGAGCGTGGATGAGGAGCTGGCCAAGCTCAAGGGGCTCAAGGAGGAGCTGAAGGAGATCACCGACGCGTTGAAGGCGGCTAGCTTGCAGTAGATTCGAGCGCTCGGTGGAAAGTAGAATGAATGTTTAAGCTGTAACACAGTCGTGAGAGGTTCAGCTGGCTCTGATTCAAGCTAGCAGAATACGAAGCTTCTTGCTGGTCAACGAAAATCGAGATGAGAGGTCATCGTCGTCGGCGCCGAACCGCTCCTTCGTCTCCCGCCATGACTTCGCTTCGCTGCATCTCGTCGCTACGCCTCACTACCACGCACGGCATTCGTACCATGAGCGTCAACGCTGCAGCTCGCAACACTTTTGCTACACCAAAACAGCTCTCCACGCTCACTTCCTCCGGCTGGACTCTCATCTCGTCGTCACCCGAGTCTATCCCGCTGGCCAACCCTGCAGCAGCAGAGGCGGAAGGATATGCAGCTCAGCCGCCGTCTCAGCAACGCCTACAGCGCTCCTTCGAGTTCAAAGACTTCTCGCAAGCTTGGGGCTTCATGAGCAGGTGCGCGCTGGCCGCTGAGAAGCTCAATGTGAGTCGTTGTTGCTCGCAGGGGGTGTTACAGGTTTTTACTGATAGCTATGTCCTCACACAGCATCACCCCGAGTGGAGCAACGTCTGGAACAAGGTCGAGATTGAGCTCACCACGCATGACCGCGGTGGAGCGCTGACGGGGTTGGACGTCAAGCTGGCGGAGAGGTTTAGCTTGTTTGCGAAGGAGGGAGGAGATCGGAAGGTAGCGGAGGCTGCAGACTGAGCAGCAGGGGGGAAGAGGCAGGCTCGGCGGAGGAGGACGATTGGCGAGGGAACGAGAGCTGCAGATTGTTAGCCAGCTCGTGGGTTGGCCAGATGGAAGAGGGTGAGTCTTCTATTCTGCCTTATACTCTGCTGTCCCACTTCAGAGCTTCCTGGCAGAAGCAGAGCAGCGCCGAAGCCGGTGGGGCTCGCTCGCCCCGCTCTCGAGGTCGTTGAGAGCCACAGCAGAGACTGGAGTGGGATGCGATGTAGCTCAGCATGTATACTGACCATCTTTTCCCCATCTCCAGGACTACGGCCGCCCGTCTCGAGTCGGTGGGCTTGCAGACCGCAAGAGTCAGCATCGCCGAACTATTCGATGAGACTGTAAGCCGACCCTTGCCCTCTATGAAGCCTCCTCTAACTCTTCACCCTGGCTGTAGACACCCCTAGTATATGCCTGGACGTCGTTCCTTGGTCATAGCTACTTRCACGGACAACAAACGGAACTCTGAGAGGGCGAGTCGGCGAGCCGAGGCTGGTGCAGGCTGTCCTGTAGCTCGAGATAGCATGTAGGAGGGCCGACTCTATCAATCGACTCTGGGAGTAGCCACACAGCTACAGAGAGACTCGGCTCCGAACCGAACCGAGCTCGTTCCCTCTCGACGAACGGCACTCCACCTCTTTCTCTCCGCCCATCACCTCGTTGCTGCTCGCTCGTCGCCCGCTTCGTCTAGGATGAGCCAGGATCAGGACAAGCTTACTCTCGAGCTGCTGCCCGATCATGTGTAAGTACAGACCTGCTCTGCTACAGCTGCTGCTCGAGCGAGAGCTGAGTTCATCTCTTCCCTTCTTGCAGGCTGCTCGACATCGCCGCTTTCCTCGAGCCCTGGCCGCGCGCGTACGCGAACTGGATCGCTCCGCGCTACGCCGAGCTGGGATCCTGCTGCAGCGATGTAGTCACCCTCAGCATGGTCTCGAAGCGCCTTCGCCTCGCGCTTCAGCCCCTCGTCTTTCGCGCACTCGTTCTCGGCGACGCCCAAGCGTACTCGGAACCGGTAGCGGAGGAGTCGATCCAGAAGATTCGTGACGTTGAGAGTAGTGAGCTGCTTGGCCACGTGCGGTGAGTCGGATCTTTCGACCTCCAGCGAGGGAGGAGAGCTGATCTCGGTCGTCTCCGCCTCAGTCTCGTCTCGCTCTACACGACGTCGCCGGAGAGTATCTTGCTCGTCAAGCAGTGCTTGGAGGTAAGAGAGACCTCTCCATCGACAGCCGCTGCTCGCTGACTAGACTTCTCTGAATAGCGCATGCCAAAGCTCGTCTCGGTCTCCTACGGCATCCCTGCGTCGATTCCCGCCCTCTGGGTTGAGGTTCTACAAAGGCTCCCCAACTTTCACACGCTCACGATGGGCCTCGGTGCCGTCGAATCGCTGCCGGCGTTGCTTCCTCTCGCTCCTCGCCTCAAAGGCCTCAGTCTGCAAGCCTACCGACACGCCGTACCCTTCCCCTCACTCAGCCAGCTCTGTCCTATTACGGTGGCACCCCAACGCCGATCTCGGCTGCCTCTGGACTTCGATAATGTCTTCGATAACGTCGCGACGGTGGGCGAGCACATCTCGGCGTGGGATCAGGGCGTGGCGAAGCTCCTCCTCGCGGCCAAGGACACACTCGTCTGGCTCGCACTCAACCCAGTCCTTGCACACGATGACCAGGTCACCACGTCAGAGAAGCTCTACCTTTCCCGCCTCTTCGCTGAGATGAAGCGTCTCTCGAAGACCAGCTACTTCCCCAAGTTCCCTCGCCTCGAGCGCCTAGGCCTCAGCGCCTCTACGCACGACCCCATCATTCAGCACTTCCTCACTACATCGCTCAACCTCACCACCTTCGATACTTCAGGCCCGCACCTGCTCAAAGCGCCGGCTCGCGAGCTCACCAGTCTTCGCACCTTGTGAGTTTGAGGCTTCGTCGAGGCCTTGCGCCGTTGGCTAACAGCCTCAACATGTCACAGTCACTACCTCTTTGACGAAAAGCTCATCGTCGCTCCATCGGTTCGCACCTTCATTCGTGGCAGCACTTTGCAAAGGTGGGCTGCTGTTGCTTTGCTCGGCGCGGTCGCTCTTGCCCTTCGCTGCACTACTCACTAACGCCCTTGACTTGCAGCCTCGGTCTCAACGGCATCCAGGGATCCGACCTCGCCTCGCTCTTCACCCCTCCACCGACCGAGCTTCGCCATCTTCGCAAGCTTCACCTCCTCGTCCACGCTATCGGACCTCTCACGCAAAGCACCATCACCGCCGTGGTCAAGGGATGCCCCGAGCTTGTCCACTTCTCCAGCACGTCCGGTCATTGGGCTCTCGAAGCGGCGAGCGAGAACCCCGTCGACCAAGTCATCGCCGAGCGCCGCTGACGCGAAGCGCCCCTCAGGACTGGCTGCTCAAGAAGGTCGCCGCCTCGCTCCCTCGCCTCTTGACCTTCGCTTTTGATCATCCCATCACGCACCCGCGAAACGATTGCTTCCTTTACGCCCCCGACGGCAAGACCATCCGAAGCGAGAAGCGAGGTCACTTCAGGGTCGTCACTACGCGAGGCAACACGCCTGAGCAGGAGATCGTTCGCAGGATCCGTACGTTATTGACGAATAGCACCTCCCTGCCACAGCTGACCTTTTACAACTACAGGTGAGGACCTCGACGCCGTCAAACCGATTCATCGCCAGCGCTTCACGCGACTCGCCAAGCGCACTCGCATCGAGCTCATTGAATGGCACGCTACCGACGAGGTCATCTGGAACTGGAGGTTCGAGCACGCTGGCAAGGAGCTCACCGTGACTGAAGACGCCAAGATCAAGCTGTTCCTAGGCAGACGCCGACGGCCGAGCAAGCTGAGACGGAGGCGAGCGGAGGCGCGACGATGTGGATGACGGCGCCTCGAGGTTTTGCTTGATAGGCTCAAGATACCCTTGCTATTCGCTTGTGAACGGAGCTTGATTCGACCGACACTTCGCGGAGAACGACCTCGGGTTCGGTGAAGGTGAGAGCGGGGTGAGCTCTCGTAAGGTCAGTGAAGTAGTGTGTGAACGAATGAGAAATGCAAGATAGTGACAAGTAGAACACAAAGACTGATGCTGATGGCGGTGGGGGTTACTAAGCTGCACTGACGAGGCCCGGCCTCTCTCGGCTCCTTCCTTTCTCCGGCTCTCAACGCTCAAACGCAAACTCCTCCTGCTCCATCTCGATCTCCTCCTCCTCCAGTAAGCCCAACCCCGTATCCTCAATGCCCCACATGCCCAACTCCTTCTCGGCCTCTGCATTGCCCACCAAGCTCCTCGCCTGCTTCACAGTCTTGGCTCCTCCCTCGTTAAGAGCCTTCAAGGTGGGCAGTGCGGGCTTTGAGAGTCGAGTAGGGACGGCGGAGGCGGATTTGGCGCCTGCGAGGGGAGGGCGAGGACGGGGAGCGGTGGCCGAAGGGCCGACCGAGCGGGAGAGGGGAGCGCGAGCGGTGGAAGGTTGGAGGAATGAGGTGGTCTTGGCGGTAGTCGAAGGAGCGTTGGATTGGCGAACGCTGGAAGAGGTGGGAGTGGGACCCTTGCGGAGAGTCGAGTAAGGGCGCRAGACGGTGGAGGGAACGCCGAGAGCTGGAGGGCGGCGATTGGTCGAATTGTTTAGCACGGAGGTGGGGCGGCCACGAGTTGCAGCCGAGGAGGTGTTGGAGGGCTTGGCGGAAAGAGGTTGACGCTTTGGCCTGGGGAAGATGGGCTTCGACGAATCGAAGAGCGAGTCGATGACTGTTGCGAGAAGCAAGTCAGTGAGGGGGGCTCTGCGACAAGAGCAGAGACGACTCACAATCATCCTTGACCATCTCCTCGTCCAGCTCGGCCCTGAACTCGTTCCTCTCTTCCTCGTCTCGCTTCTGCCAYTCGGCRARRTCCTCGCAGGCAAAGAAGGGGGTCGCTCGGAACGCTGCGCCAAAGCCAGCCGTCTTGAAGTCGGGCAGAGGGAAGTCGGGCTCGAAGGGCTCGTCTGCAGAGGGTAGAAAGGTGAGCTTGTGGTCGACGGCCTGCTCGGCTCGCTGGACTCACCAAAGTCCGCCGAGCTCTTGCCCGCCAACTCGACCTCGCGATCCACACTCAGATCGAGCTCTTCCTGCTCCTGCTCCGTTTCGACATCAGGCTCCACCTCAGGCGAGAAGGACATCGGCGCGAATTTGTGCAGGCCAGGCGAAGGTGTGCGAAGGTGCGAAGGGAGGAAGGGGGCGGGAGCAGCGGCGACAGGCTTGACTGGTGCGCAGGAAGGGACGGCGGTGGAGGTTGATGCTTTGCCAGGGAAGAGCAGCGTCGATTCTGTAGGGCATCACAGGTCAGCACTGCTCTTACGCTGAAGCCCGAAACGAGACGCGTCGGAGACAGAGGGTCATGGCGGGGCGGGGAAGGGCTGCAGGAGTGCTAGGGAGGTACAGAGCAGCTGTAGCATAGTACATTACCTCCGCGCTGCCCTCGGTAGCCCTTCGGCAGCCCAACCAGCCCGCTCTCAGATCGCATCACAACACACTCGCTCGTCCGGCGCTCGCTCTGCAAAGCTACTCACCTGCAGGTCCTTTGCCCTTGTTCCCATCTTTAGCTCCCAACACTCTGCCAGCAGCCTTCGCCGTCGTCTGTAGTCCTTTACCTCCCGTCAACCCAGGCTTGGATTGGCCAGCTTGCGGCGCTTGACGAGCGGGAGTCTTGGTCGGGTGCAGCGAGTTCGACGTCGAGTGAGGGCGCAGCTGGGGGTTCTCCTGGTTCAAGTTGGACCGCTGTGAACGGGAGAGCATATCGTCCTACAGCTCCCCTTTTCGTAGGTGAGCTCGGAGCGAAGTGAAATGGAGAAGGGTGAGAGGCGCGAACGGCGAGGAAAGGTGAGTTAAATGCTCATGAGGGGGCTGTAGCTCGGCCAGGTTGTCTGGCTGTTTCGTTCATGGACCTCCTGCTCTCTGCTGTACCGACGTCTCACCTACAGACTGCTGCTCTCCAGCCTCGGCGATCTTCTCCATCTGTCTCTTCGCGAGATCTCTTGCTTAAGTCTGACAGAGTAAGCAGAAAGTGGGGGTACCTAGAGTCGGCTTACAGCCCGCGCTCTCCTCGTCACTCGCGAGCCATCATCGCCCAGCTCGGCGCTCGGCTTCAAGCTCGCAAGCTCAGCGAAAGCCATGCACGAGATAAGATGAACAAGTGCTTTGCAGCAAGGAGGAACAATTGAGTGTACACATGCAAGAGTACGCTACAGGCGATTAAAAGCTACAGGCGTCTATCAAAGGAGGTTCTCGGCGATCTTAGACTACTCAAAGAGCTCGTCGGCATTGAGCTCGCTGGTGAAGTCGCGAGCATGACGTTGCCTGGCAGCGATGTTGCGTTTGAAAGCAGAGAGACGCTCGGAGATAGAACGGCGGGTAGAGAGGGTGCCAGTAGGGACGAGGGTCCACGCTTGAGCGGTCGCTGACTGGGCGCCGGCTTGGGTCGCGGCGGCCTTGACTCCGATAGTGGTGGTCGCGGCAGCCTTCTTGGCCGGGGTGGTGGTCGTGCTGCATGCGCGAGGAGGCGTCAGCTGGAGCTCCGCAGGCGGGAAAGAGCAGCTCGGCGAAGACTCACGTAGGCTTGACACGCTTGGGGTTGTACAGACTCCACGAGAAGGCCGGAGTGCTCGAAGCGGTAGGAGAGACGATCGAAGTGAACCTGGGTAGTAAAGAACACAATCAGCTCGTTGTTCGGCGAAAGGTTGTGAAAGAAGGCTCACTTGGAAGCATCGCTCAAGTAGACCTGGAACTCTGAAAGTCCGACGTTGGTGGTCGTTGACGACACCTTGGTGACAGTGAAAACGATCGAGCCACTAGTGACCGAGGGAAGGTCGATGTAGGTCGCCGATCCGTCGTTGTTGAGAGGGCCGACAGCGACCGAGGAGCCGTCTGCGAAGGTGAGGGTTCCGGCGAGGATCTGATCGCTGAGGTTGGGGCGGTCGTAGAGAGCAATGTGGTTGAAGGTAGGTGCTGAGTCCCAGGAGAGCTTGATCCAGGCGCCTGCCTTCTGCGAAAGCGTGGCCCACTGCGAGATGAGGAGAACGCCGAAGTCAGCGACTGCGCGACGAGAGGAGTACAAGTGAAGGTGCTCACCTCCCAGGCGCTCGACTTGGGGTATCCTCCGAGATGTCCATCGATAGCCTTGGCAGCGGTCTGACCAGACGAAGTGTTCTCGGTCGAAGCCTGAACCGCGCCGCCGAGAGCGAGGTTGACGGGGGTGGCCGAGGCGGCAGCAGCGGTGGTAAGGGCGGCAGTCGAGGTTTTGGAGGTGGTAGTCTGCGCCGAAGTAGTCGTGGGAGCGGGGGTGGTAGTCACGACGAGGGACCAGACCATGGGGCTTGCCGAGGAGGACTTGGAAGTCGAGCTGCTGGACTTGGAGGGAGCCTGGGTCGTGGTGGGAGCGGCCGAGGATGTCGAAGTAGATAAAGGAGCAACCGAGGAGGTCGAGCTGGACGAAGGAGCGACCGAGGAGCTCGATGAAGCGGGACCGGCTCCGGCGGCGACATTTCCAGTCGACGATGCTGCGTAAGCCTTGGAGCTCGAAGTCTTGACCGTGGTGGACGAGGTCGAGGAGGTTGACGGCTTGACGCTGATGGTCGTTGTAGCCGAAGAAGACGACGAGGAGGAGGCAGGGACAGAGGCCGAGCTCGAAGAGCTGCTGCTGATGGCGAGGGAGCTCGACGAGGTGGTAGGCGCGACGACCGTGATGGTAGTCTTGGACGTAGTAGGGACGACGCTGGTTGTCGTAGGAGGGACGGTTGTCGAGATTGTGGTCGAGACGGGAGCCGAGGTTACGGGCTGGACCGAAGGCGTAGGCTGGACCGAGACGGTCGATGACGAAGCTACAGAAGTGCTGGTGGCGCTAATAATCGAGCTGACCGATGTAGTAGTGTTGACGACGGGGGCCTCGACTATGCGAAAGGAAAAAGATCGTAAGTCAGCGTCGGAACGAGCTCGGCGACGATCCAGCTCTGCTCAAGACGTACAGATGTCGTTCTGGGCACCATCATTCTTGAAGCCCCATCGAGCATGCTAGGAAAAGGAGAAAGAAAGAAGGGAATAAGCACGGGAGCAGAAGACACGAGAGAGAGAGACGGGAGCAGAAGGAACGAGAGAGGGAGACGGGAGCAGAAGGAACGAGAGAGGGAGAAGGGAGAGGAGGACAAGGAGGCAGCACTCACGTATCCGGGCCTGTCCCAGTTGCCCTGCCAGACGACGTTGGTTGGGTAGTTGTACGAGTCTGCACGAGACAGAGGTGGTCAGCGCCGAGCAGAAAAGTCGGCTCATCGGACAACTCACAAAGAGGCCGCTTAGCACCAGTGTTCTCGGTGCAGGTTCCGGCAGCCCAATCCTCACGCGAGCACCAGTTGGGATCGACAGGCGCCATGATGGGAGTAGCGTCGATGGGCGAGCCGACGACGTTGCAGTCGAAAGCGGTCATGTCTGCAGGGAGAGGCGAGGTCAGTCTCTGCAGTGCTCACAAGTACGCTCGGATACTCACAGAAGTTTCCAGTTCCGTTGTTGGCGAGCCAGACTGTTGGGGAAGGGAGCAAGTCAGCGCCGAAGTTGCGAGAGGGGAACGCCGAGGTCGGACTCACACCATCCACAGATGCACTTGTCTCCCGTGCAAGGAGGCATGCGCTCGGGGATCTCGAAAGTAGTGACCTTCTGCTTGACACACTCGTGGTTGACCGAGAAGATGGCGAGGTTGTCGATGGTGACCTGCGAGCACAAGGGTCAGCGAATGGCGCGGGGCCGAGAGGCTCGAGTTGACCTACATCCTCAATGTTGTCGACGTCAGCAATACCGAGAGCGCATCCAGAGAGGAGGGAGGGATCAATGTCGGTGGCGGCGGGATCTCCAGAGTGGTAGGCGCCTGCGAGAGAGAGAGTGGGGTGAGCTTCCACCCTGCCCTCGCGTTCGAGGTACAGAAAGGAGACAAAACGAACCAGGGTTTCCGGGACACGAATCAAGGAGGGATCCTGGTACAGTGGGACTAACGCCGAACGAGGTCCAAGCGACATGGCAAGCGATCTCGAAGGTGATGGACCCTCCGGCGACGAGCTCGGACACCTCGCCCGCGACGGGAGGGAGGGCACGAGCGCCAGGTCCACGGAACCACCAGTCATCTTGCTGCCACTCGGGTCCGAGGGGCGCGAATGGGTCTCCGTCTGTCAGAAAGGCAGAGATCAGCTTCGGCAATGGAGGTCCACTCGGCGCAAGCTCACCATCGAATTCAAAGTCCTCGTTAGCGCCAAGGGCTTTCCATCCGACGCCGTACATGGAGCCTGTGTGTGTGTTTATCGGTCAATATCGCGAACGGAGCAGCAGGGACGAGAGGGGCCGACTTACGAGACCAGATCGTCTGGTGAGCGACCGCCGAAGCGGCGAGCGAAAGGGCAACAAGGGAAGAAGTGAAAGAAGGCATCGTCGTCGAAAATAGAAAAGGCTGAAAGACGAGGTGCGAAAGGGAGCGAACGCTGCTGTCAAAGCAGGAAGCGAAAGTAGAAAGCGAAGGGCGAAAGGCGAAGAAGGGGGGTCGACCGGCGACGAAAGAGCTTGGGAGAAGTGAGGACAAGGAGGAAGAGAAGCAAAACCAGCTGTCGGTGAGCAAGGATGCAGTGACCGAAGGGGACGCCCGGCCGAAGCGACCACAAAGAGAGGTTGTTGCATGGTGAGTGGTGGAGAAGGAGACCGGATTCGGCGAGTGCCTAGGTCGGATCCAGCGACTGGCAGGCTGGCCACTCGCTTTGCGAGGGGAGGGTTACCCTACAGTCACTTAGTATGGTCATACACGCGAGAGTGAGCTGCGGAGTCGATGATTCCTACAATCGGGTCGCCCCTCGCCGAGCAGCTCCAGCCGGCGAAGGGACGTCCCGAGCATGTAGAGCAGTCGTACATGGAGCTCTAGGGGCGCAGAGAGAAAGCTCGACTGCGTAGATCCTTTCGGCTCCGCGGTTTGATTGTCTTCGTTCGAGCATAGCGAGGGAGAGGTAGAAGCGAAAGAGTTGACAGCTGGGCGAGCGCTTCGACTTTCGCAGCGCCGAGTGGTTCAGCTTCGACTGCTGCACAGTCCCAGAGCTGGCTGTACATACTTTCACGGACAGACGAGCTCCATCTCAGCACACCTACAGCCCTTGCTGGGCATCAGCTCGGCTTTCGCTCAGCTCCCTCCCACCGAAGCCGGGCGATCGAGGGCCGAGGTGGCTGGACGAGCAGTTTCCTTACTCGGCGCTGCTGCTCTCTGCTGTTGGGGCAGCGCACTTTTGTTTCGCACTTAGCGTCACGATCACTGTCGATCCACTATACATCGGCCGCGAAGGTTGTATTTGAGGCTGGACATGCTCTGCTCCTCATCGAGAGCGAGGGAAGTTCCCCTGCCTTGTTCGGCGAGACAGTTCGCAGCTGGCCTCGCTTGCTCCTAAGTATAGCTGCAGGACTCTGCAGCGTTGCACACGCCTCTCACGACTTGCACTAGGCCCATGAGATGAGGTGGGTCGAGCAGCAGAGTTCAAGAGCCGCTCGCCGAGTCGCTGCGCAAAGTCCGAGCTCCGACTCACTGCGAACAACGATGCTATGCCACCTAGAAGCTCACGGCAATGTAGCGAGCAATAGCGATAGACGCTACTGTATGTAGCCTTCGCTGGTCTCTCAGAGGCCACTGTCGGGTGTGTGACTGACTGTACATCTCTATTTCGGCCTCTTTTCGGCTTTTGCTCTACTCTACTTCTGGACCTCAACTCCCTCGGGGACGGGGAAATCAATGTTCATGTGCTCATCCTGTTCATGTGAAAGAGTAGGGTCAGCTAGCTGCCCATCGTGGGCGACAGAGGGAAGCGCGAAACGTACGTAAGCTCGGAAGTGAATCTTCCTTCCGACCTCCTCAATCTCGTCCATCTCCTCCTTGGTCAACTCGGGCAAGAACTGCACCGCCGCGAGCTTCTTGATCCGCTCCTCATTGCCCGACGCCGTGACGGCGACGACTCCCTTTCCTCGAGTCCAAAGGAGGAGAGCAGCAGCCGCGTCGACCTCACGACCAGTCTCGGATGAGATGCGGTGGGCGATACGCTGGAGGATAGGCTTGAGGGGTCCTCCTCCGGTCGAGTGACGGAGAAGAGGGGAGAGAGGTCCGTAGGCTTCGGTGAGGATGCCGTGCTCGGCTTGGATGTCGAGGATGGGCTGGATGTGCGTGAGGACGAAGGGGTGGTACTCGAGCTGGTTTACGACGGGCTTGTACTTGGCGACCTCGAGGATGGCCTTGAGGTCTTGAGGCCTTTGCAGGGGAGTGAAGTAACGGTCAGCCAAAGTCCGAGATCTCCTTCTGAAGGTCGCGCGTCGCAGTTACGAGATGGGCGCAAGATGCTCACCTGAAGTTACTGACTCCGATGGAAGAAGTGAGCTCGCCAGCATCCTTCATCGCCTCGAGCTCCTGCCAGAAGGGCACGAGCTGTCCTGCCTCGGGGACGTAAGCTTTGGGGAGGAGGCGAGTTAGCTTGATTGAAGGAGAAATAGAGATATCACTCACGGTTGTGGACGAGGAGGAGATCAGGCTGGAAACCGAGGCGCGAGATGGTGAGGTTCACGGCGGCGCGAGCGGAAGCGGTGGGGATGGGAGGGTTGGCAGGGCTTCCATCCTTCTGCGAGACTGTTGGACGAGTAGTCAAGATGAGCCCCCACTCTCGAAAGCGAACAGAAAGGCCTCCCGTCGCCACGCCATCGCACTCGGGAGGGGAGCTCGGTGATGGTGCTCGGCTGGCAACTCACGCTTGCTGGTGACCCAAACGTCGCCCTTGGACAATCCCGAGCTAGAAACGGTCTCTCCAGTCTCCTTCTCGTTGTTGTAGCCCCTGCAGATTTTGCCAAATGTTTGTCAACTTTCATCCGTTCATCGCTCGCCGGTGGAAAGTAGCCGACCGGCCTCGAGAGCAAAAGCTTCGCGGCGGCTAGGCGGGAATGTAGCAGAGCAGGGTTACTCACTGAGCGGTATCGACGTGACGGATGCCTGCGTCCAAAGCGATCTTGCCTGTAGGTCGTCGAAGCGGGATCAGCTCCTGGCCAGCTCAGCGAACGATAGCGAAACTCACCAGACTCGGTAGCAGTCTGCCTAGCATCTCCAGTTCCGTTTCCCTGTAGCGAAGGAGCAACATCAGCTTCCCGTCGGCGATCTAGAAAGGCAGCGGAAAGCTCACCCATCCGAGGACTGGGATCCTCTTGCCGTCGAGCAGGGCAAACGTAGGGACATTGTTGGAGGCGATGGTGGTACTCATGGTGCGCGAGAGTTGCTGTAGAAGGGTGCGAGGAGTAGAGCGAAGCAGCTTGAAAGGGCGAGAGCGATATGGGAGGAGCGAGAAAGGCGCTCGCGAAGTGCTCGCATGATTACGTCGCTGACCGACCTTTCGTTCTCGAGATGTAGGCTGTATTGAGCGTGTAGCAGCAGCTGGGCGGTGATTTGATACAGAGGAAAGCGAATTTCAGCCTCCCCTCGACCATCGCCGAGAAAGGAGTTCGGCGTTCGAAGGACGGCTGGGAGAACGCGTCGTTAGTGGGTCTGCTCCTCACCTATACTGACCAAGATGGCAGGCGGCAGGTGAGCTCTCAGCGCTGTAGGTCATCAACTCGAACTCAGAAAATTGACACCTCTTTGCCTTGCACAGCTCCGCTCCTTCCTCTTCTTCCTCCTCCTCGAAAGCGGTCGGTCGACAGTCATCTATCACGTCGTATCTCGCCAAAGCCGAGCCGAGCAGCAGCTCGCGCACATCTACACCAGTACATCTTCCACCTGTACGACCTCAGCCCGTCGCCTCAGGCTCTGGATCCAACAGGAAAGCCAGCTCGACGAACGACGCGTCGAACGCGACAAAGGCGAAGAGCGGCTCACCGGCAACGCCCAGCGTACAGCGCAAGGATTCTGTAGCTGTTCAGAGTGGGATCCAGTCGCCCGTCAAGTCGACACCGCGCAAGAGCTCCCCGTTGAAGCAGTCGACCTCCGCTCGCTCTCTCTCTTCCAGTCCGCGCAAGGTCTCGTTCACCGAAGATACAGCAGGAGTGAGTAACATCATATTCTTTGCGTACATCTACTGTACCCTTTCGCGCTGCTTCCCAGTCGCGCGAAGGGCTGGCGAGGCAGATTGAAGCAGACGCGTCCCGCGATCAAAGCGCTGATCAATTTCTCATTCTGTAGGCTCTTGCCGTCCTCTCGAGCGGCAGCTCCTCTGACGTAGAGGTCACTGTCTCTCCAAAGAAGGTCCCTAGTCCCATCAAACGCGACCTCAAGGGCAAGGGCAAGGCTCTCGAGGCGATTCAACTCTCGACGACCGAGGAGGAAGAGGACGACGACGACGACGACGACGTCGTGGAGGACTCACAAATCAGCTTCCCTCTCCTCGGCTCCCGCGACCCCCCTCCCTTCCTCGTCAAAGGCTCGCCGAAGCCGACGCCCGCCGTCCCCTCCAAAGCCTTCTACTCCCCTTCCAACAAGCCAGGTTCCCCAAAACTCCCCTCGCCCTCCACACTCCGCTCAAGCCCCACCAAGGGAGTCTCCACTCCTCGAGCCGCCAGCCCCATCCCCGCCGTCTCCTCGCCCGACTCGATCGCCTCGACCTCCTTCCGCCGAAGTGGCCGAGCCGCCGCCGCTGCTGCCAAGAAGGCCATTACCAAGTCCTGGAAGTCTCCCTTCGGCCGCGACATGCAGGAGTACGAGCAAGCGTCCGCACCCTCGTCCAGTCGTCCCCGTCAGGCTACGCCGAAACCTACCCCTCGAACTACTCGCGCCGCTTCACTGGCCGCCCAGTCCACCGGCACCAAGCTCACCAAGGAAGCTCTCGCATCCCTCTCCCCCAACCCTACCACCCCTCCTTGCACTCCCAACAGGAATGACGCCTCCGGCTCAGGTCGCTACCGTCGCGAACCCTCGGGCTCACCTCTCTCTTCCCTCGCTCCCACTCCCAGCAAGGCGACGTCCGTCAAGGGCCTCAGGAAGCCTGTCGCCAAGCCCAAGTTTTACATCGACTTTCTCGTGGAGAACGCGAAGAGTGGGCCCGCCAAGATGAGGAGGGAGAGAAGTCAGACGGTGCCGGACTTGGACGAGAGGGATAGCGATGAGGACGACATGCATGTCGATCAGCAGACGGTTAAGGGCTCGCCTCTCAAGCGCAAGCAGGACGACCTGGACGGCAACCTCACCGGCTCGGCTTCGAGCTCTGGCTCCTCCGACGACTCAGCCGACGAATCCGACGATGGAGGATTGTTGCTGGCGCTCGCTCGCGCCAAATCCCGTCGCGAAGGCGGCAC
Organism: Leucosporidium creatinivorum; assembly: GCA_001600635.1. NCBI lineage: Eukaryota > Fungi > Basidiomycota > Microbotryomycetes > Leucosporidiales > Leucosporidiaceae > Leucosporidium > Leucosporidium creatinivorum. The sequence continues at coordinate 1,382,300 of BCKL01000004.1, read as the reverse complement.
CTCCCTCCTCCCCACCAGCGACAGCGGTCACCACCCCTCCTCTTCCACCGCAGGCGCTCTCCCCACCTCTCCCGACATTCGTCGATCCTCTCGCGCTGCCGCCAAGGACAAGGAGAGGGCCAAGCAGCTGGAGAGGGAGAAGCAGGCTAAGGAGAAGCTGAAGATGAAGATTGATATGGGGTTGATGGATCTTGATGCCGGGGCGAAGGGGAGGTTGGGGATCGCTGCGTTGCAGAGGGACAAGTTGGAGAGGGATAAGTCGGGAAGGACTGCGGAGTGGGAGGAGGGAAGGAGGTTAGCTGCCGTCGAGGGGGATGAATATGTGAGTCTCGTGTCGGCCCTCTCCCTCTCTCCTCGGCGATCGCTGACCCCTCGCGTTTCGCAGGATTCGGACAACTCCTCCACCGAAGCCGCCGACGCCGAGGACAAGACTCTCACCCTCGACTCGGTCAAGCTCGAAGACCTCGTCTCCGCCGCCGCCAACGTCGTGAGCGACCCCGACGAGGAGTACGCGCAATTCGCCGGCTCGCCTCAGAAGCGCGAGGCCAAGCAGGAGGCGCTGAGGAGGGCGAATGATATTGCTACGACTTTGAAGAGCGATGTGGGGAGGGCTACGAGGGAGACGTCGGGTGAGGTGGAGGATAGGAGGGCAAGGTGCTTCTGGAGGGAGGGAGAGGCGACGGTCGCCGCTTGGGAGGAGGAGGAGGGGCAGGGAGAGTGGAGTAAGAGGATTGAGCAGGTCATTGCAGGTGAGCTTGGGTACAGCTTGCTTCCCTCGGACCTCTACTGACTCTCAGCCCCTCGACAGACGGTCGCAAGGACAGCAAGCGCTTCCCTCCCTCTCTGATGCTCTTCTCCCGCTTCAAGGGCGAAGGAACTCCCGAGGAGCGTGCCGCCATCGCCAAGCGTCTCTTGTCCCTCGGTGAGTCTTCCCAGCTCTCTCTGCCTCCCGTTCTCGCTGACCCTTCGCGTACCCCTCCCACAGTCTGCCACCCTCTCACCTCCCCTGACCTCGCCGGCCGCGCCAACGCCTTCCTCGACCGTCTCATCATGTATGCATCGCTCTACACCCCTTCTTCCCCGCTTTTCCACGCAACCGAGATCCACGCCGAGCTCCAAAAGCTCGGAGCAAGGCCCGAGTTGCTGGTTCTGCCAGAGGTCGAGGCCGAGAAGGACGTCTGCATGGACGAGAGCGATGATGATGATGCGCTCGTGGTGCAGGAGCTGGGGTTGACGACGCCGGGCAAGAAGGTGGTCAAGGAGATGGAGCAGACGTTCTCGGCGCAGGAGAGGAAGGACGCGATGATCAGGCTGTTAAGCGTGGTGCAGGGAGTCGCTGGATCGAGGTGAGTGTCGCACTTCTCTTCGACTGCGTCGAGTGTGACCGCTGAATGTTCCTCTCGCAGACCCGCCCTCTTCAACGCCAACGACATCATCTCGCTCATTGTCGTCTGCTCTCGGCTCGCCTTGGACCCTACCTCGGCGCCCCTTCGCAGCTGCATCGAGAGGACGCTCGACGCGCTTCTCAACACCCTCACTCTCTCCGACTCGAATACTGTATGTCTCTGACCTCGCCTCCGGCCTGCCTCGATGCTGATCGCCCCCCCCCCCTTCAGACTTGCAAGCTCTACGAGGACCTCATCTCGGCTCACCACCAGACCAAGCCTCAGTACCAGGTTGAGCTCCTCCGTGCTCTCCCTCAGTCGAGCAAGATGAGCAAGATCCTCCGCAAGTGGCTCGCCTGGGGTTTCCTCGCCGACCAGGCCGCCGCCATCGCTGTCGTCGCTACATCGGTTCGTCGTCTTCGCGCTTAGTCTCGAAGGAGTGTGAGCTGACCTCCCGCTGCTCTAACAGGACGTCTTTGCCGGCCCTCCGCCTCTCGACGCCGTCCTCGCTCTCCTCGAAAACCCCGGCGATGGACCCTTCAGGATCATTGCCAAGATGGACGACGAGGCGCTGTACTATCACGCTCTTACCCTCACCATCGCTCTGACGGATCTCACGGACGAGCTGTACGCCGGAGGAGCGCAGGGCAAGGAAGCCAAGCAGGCGGTCGAGCAGATCGCCCAAGCTCTCTCCATGGTCGAGGGCAGGATTCGTGAGTCGTCTTCCGCTCCGCCGCCGGATTGGCTAGCTAATCATCCCACAATACACAGGCTCCAACATCCGCACCGCTGATCCCATGCGCAACCGAGCCAAGAACGCCCTCACTCGGCTTTCGCACGCCCTCACCTACCAAGGCCGCACGGCTAATGGCAAGACGAGCGGATTTGATTTCTCGGCAGAGGAGAAGGGTTCTGGAGGTGGGAGTGGAGCGGCGAGGGGGAAGCCGAGGGCGAGGATTGAGGGAGGTGGAGGAGCGGGACAGACGACCCTGAACTTCGCTCCCGTGGCTGGAGCGCCAGCGATGTAGAGAGGAGCGGTTCGAGTGAGGGGTGGCATTGTCGACTTTCTGTACCCATTAATAGCTCTCCTGCATGACATCAGTGATTTGCCGTACCCAGCTCGACCGAGCGAAGTTGGCTCAGTCAGCCGAGCCATGACCGATATCTCGAGCGCGAAGTCGAAAGTCGGGCTTGCCCTCTTCCACATCTCTCGTTGCTCGCAGCTCATGTCCGACGAACCGACTGTCACCTTCATCAAGAAGCGCAAGGGAGCCCCCTCTGGTCTACGCAAGCGTACAGCCGCCGAGGAATCGACTACAGCCTCCGCCACCGCTTCCACCTCCGCTGAGCCCTCGACGTCCGAGGTAGTCATCGCCACCAAACGCTCAGCAGCCAACCACCTCATCCAAGGAACAGGCAACAAACGTCGTAAAGCTGCAGAGGAAGCCGGACTGGCCCTCAGCGACTCGGAGGACGAAAGGGAGGAGGCCAAGCGCGAGAGCTACGGCGTGCGGCATTCTGCTACAACGCAGCGGGAGCGGCGCAGGAGCAGCAGTCCGCCGGCCGAGATGAGCGCGGAGAGCATCAAGGCTGGGCAGAGGAGCAAGCTCGGCGATGCGGGCAAGCAGGACGAGATCATCGACGATGGATTGTATCGAGGAGCGGCGGGGCAGGCGCATAAGCTGCCAAAGGCGTTCGGGCCGGTCAAGGGAGGGCCAGGGAACGTTCGTACCATTACCCTCGTCGACTACCAGCCTGACGTGTGCAAGGACTACAAAGGTGAGCTTGAGCTGAGCTGATTGTGACTTCTCGCGGCGCGGGCGCTGTACTGGAGCTTATACTGACAATCACTCACTACAGAAACCGGCTTCTGTGGATTTGGCGATACGTGCAAGTTCCTCCACGACCGAGGCGATTACCTGCACGGCTGGCAGCTCGACAACTCGTTCCTCTCCTCCAACGCCGCCGCCGGCTCCTTCATGGCCAAGCAAGCAGCTCGAGAAGGAGGAGGCGACGACGACGACGATTCCGAGAACGAGGAGCTGCCCTTCGCCTGCCTCATCTGCCGCAAACCGTTCGACAAGAACCCCGTCGTGACCCTCTGTGGACATTACTTCGACTCGGCGTGCGCCGTCAAGAGGTTCGCCAAGACGGGAAAGTGCTTCGCATGTGGTGCGCCGACCAATGGAGTCTTCAACCGGTGAGCTCCCCTTTCGGGCTCTCTCGCGAACGCCGAAGCTGACCCTTCTCTGCCTTCGGCAGTGCCACCAAACTCATCGAGAAGACCAAGGAGCGCGAGAAGCTCAACGCCGAAGCGGCTGCTCAAGAGCGCGAGTTTGAGGAGGACGACGATGGAGGGATCGAGATTGAGGGACTCGAGGCGGCGACGGCGCAGGGTCATGTCGATGAGGATGAGGAGGAGCAGGAGGAGCAGGCGAGGCCGAAGAGGAGGAGGCCCATTATTGAGATTCAGTAGCTGTTCCGTTGTGTAGCTGCTGCCATACCCTTGCTTTGCAGCACGGCCGCCGCTGGAGAACCTGCGAAAGTGAAGCCGAGCGCCGAGCTGGGCGATGATGCCTTGCGAGTGACGAGGGGAGCGCGAGCCGTAAGCTCACTCTAGGTGTCAGGACCCTCTGCCTACTCTTTACTCTGTCAGACTTGAGCAAGAGATCTCGCGAAGAGAAACAGCGCCGAGCAGACAGATGGAGACGATCGCCGAGCGTGACGGACAGCAGGCTGTAGGTAAGATGTCGGTACAGCAGAGAGTATGAGGTGAAACACTGATACAGCCAGACATCTTTACCGAGCTACAGCCCCTCATCACCAGCCAAGTCACCTTTCCTCGCCGTTCGCGCCTCTCTCTGCCTTCTCCACTTCACCTCGCTCCGAGCTCACCTACCAAAGTGGGAGCTGTAGGACGATATGCTCTCCCGTTCTCAGCGGTCCAACTTGAACCAAGAGAACCCTCAACTGCGCCCTCACTCGACGTCGAACTCGCTGCACCCGACCAAGACTCCCGCTCGTCAAGCGCCGCAAGCTGGCCCTTCCAAGCCTGGGTTGACGGGAGGGAAAGGACTGCAGACGACTGCAAAGGCTGCTGGTCGTGTGTTGGGAGCTAAAGATGGGAACAAGGGCAAGGGAGCTGCAGGTGAGTAGGTCTAGCGCCGGGGACGAGCGACTGTGTTGTGATGCGATCTGAGAGCGGGCTGGTTGGGCTGCCGAAGGGCTACAGAGGGCAGCGCGGAGGTACTGTACTATCCTACAGCTGCTCTGTACCTCTCTAGCTCTCCTGCAGCCCTCGCTCGGTCCGCCATGACCCTCCGGCTCCGACGCGTGTCGTTTCGGCTTGTACAGTAGTGCTAACCTATGATGTCCTACAGAGTCGACGCTGCTCTTTCCCGGCAAAGCTTCCACTTCCACCGCCGGCCCTTCCTGCGCGCCCGTCAAGCCTGTCGCCGCTGCTCCCGCCCCCTTCCTCCCTTCGCACCTTCGCACCCCTTCACCTGGCCTGCACAAATTCGCGCTGATGTCCTTCTCGCCCGAGGTGGAGCCTGATATTGAGACGGAGATGGAGCAGGAGGAGCTCGATCTGAGTGTGGATCGCGAGGTCGAGTTGGCGGGCAAGAGCTCGGCGGACTTTGGTGAGTCCAGCGAGCCGAGCAGGCCGTCGACCACAAGCTCACCTTTCTACCCTCTGCAGACGAGCCCTTCGAGCCCGACTTCCCTCTGCCCGACTTCAAGACGGCTGGCTTTGGCGCAGCGTTCCGAGCGACCCCCTTCTTTGCCTGCGAGGAYYTYGCCGARTGGCAGAAGCGAGACGAGGAAGAGAGGAACGAGTTCAGGGCCGAGCTGGACGAGGAGATGGTCAAGGATGATTGTGAGTCGTCTCTGCTCTTGTCGCAGAGCCCCCCTCACTGACTTGCTTCTCGCAACAGTCATCGACTCGCTCTTCGATTCGTCGAAGCCCATCTTCCCCAGGCCAAAGCGTCAACCTCTTTCCGCCAAGCCCTCCAACACCTCCTCGGCTGCAACTCGTGGCCGCCCCACCTCCGTGCTAAACAATTCGACCAATCGCCGCCCTCCAGCTCTCGGCGTTCCCTCCACCGTCTYGCGCCCTTACTCGACTCTCCGCAAGGGTCCCACTCCCACCTCTTCCAGCGTTCGCCAATCCAACGCTCCTTCGACTACCGCCAAGACCACCTCATTCCTCCAACCTTCCACCGCTCGCGCTCCCCTCTCCCGCTCGGTCGGCCCTTCGGCCACCGCTCCCCGTCCTCGCCCTCCCCTCGCAGGCGCCAAATCCGCCTCCGCCGTCCCTACTCGACTCTCAAAGCCCGCACTGCCCACCTTGAAGGCTCTGAACGAGGGAGGAGCCAAGACGGTCAAGCAGTCGAGGAGCTTGGTCGGCGATGCAGAGGCCGAGAAGGAGTTGGGCATCTGGGGCATTGAGGACACGGGCTTGGGCTTGCTGGAGGAGGAGATCGACATGGAGCAGGAAGAGTTTGCGTTTGAGCTTTGAGAGCCGCGGGAAGGAAGGAGCCGAGAGAGGCCGGGCCTCGTCAGTGCAGCTTACTAACCCCCACCACCATCAGCATCAGTCTTTGTGTTCTACTTGTCACTATCTTGCATTGCTCATTCGTTTACATACTATCTCACCCCGCCGAGAGCTCAGCCCGATTTCGCCTTCGCGCTCGGCGAAGGCGTTTCGCCGCGAATGCATGCCCAGAGGAGCAGAGCCCAGGAGACCATGAGCAGTCCTCCTGGACCAAAGTGGAGGATGGAGAAGATCTTGTAGAGGTACGGGTCGGGTGTTGGCAGCCTGCAAGATACGGTGAGAGTGAGCACCGACGACCGAGCAGTGGGCGCGAAGCCTACCCTGCTTGCTTGATGAGCTTTGAGGATCGGATAAGGTTAGCTCATCCATCTCAAGTACCGCAACCGGGATCTTGGCTGCATCGACTCACCCTCGGCCACGAAACTCCGACTTTCGCACCCCAAACCTCGGTCACCAGCACGGGAGCGACCGCCCAGACGTTCCCGGCTTGGAAAATACGAAGAGGAGTCGAGACCATGCTACAAAGACTAGTTTGCGCCAGTACAAGCCCCCCGATGATCTGCAGGATCCCGTTGAGCATAAACTGAACGTGGCTGCGAGAGTGAATGAGCAACCGGGAAGGGGTTCAGCGAGGTCTTGGAGAGCGTTAAGGCAGTCGCTCACGCGGCTACCATCAAGTAAGGCTCGCCGAAGCCAGTGTCCGAGATCTGAGTGCCGTATCTGAGGCGTAAGGTCAGTTCGGCGAGCAAGGAGGGCCCGAGGGGAGCGAGCTGGGCTTTCTCACGAGCTCGACTCACAGCATTCCAGCGACTACAGCCGCTGTACCAGCTATCACTGATTGTCGTGCTACCGCTAGCTGAAGCTCAGAAGCCATGGTGGATGGGCAAGACGAGCGAGTAGGAGGAGAGAGAAAGGCGAGCTCTCGATTTGGGCTCCCGTCGTTGGGAAGCTTGTCTCAGTCTCGAAGTGGGGCCGACTGCTTTGCAGTGCCAGAGTATCAGAAAACAACTCGTTCGATTTTGGCAAAGCGTTGAACACATGCCTACGCGTCCCCTAACCTCGGCGCCGACGCCTCAGCATCCTCCCTCGCTCTCCTCCCAAACTCCTCCTGCCAGCTATTGAAGCACGCCAGCTGCCCCAGCATCGCGAGGTATCTCCCTTTCTCCCCCATCTGACTCCTCAGCCACCCCTCATACCTCGCCTTCCTAGCTGGACCATCGCCGACGAAGCTCGGCGGAGGGAGCTTGAGAGCGTCGGCGGCGTCCGAAGGTGAGAGGTAGCCGAAGTTCGTGGAGACTGAGATAGTGCGAGAGAAGTTCGGAGTGGGAGGAGGAGAGATGGGAGCCCAGAGGGTTTTGATGGCGCGGAGGTCGTCGGTGGAGAGGTTGAGGGTCGAGAGGCGGTCCTTAGCCAGGTCCAACGATGATACGGTATGAGGAGGGAAGGAGTGGTCTTCGACGGATGTTACCATCGGCGGGAGCCGAGAGGGTCTCGATGGACGAGGGGAAGGGTGGCGAGGCGGTCGACGTTGAGGCGAGCGGGAGCGTGACGAGCGGCGGCGAGGAGGGAGCGGTGCTCGTGGGTCGGCGTAACGAGGGCTCGAGTCGTACGCTGGACGAGCTTGTATGTAGCTATCGTCGTTGTGACTAGGCTCCCACGCGTCCGCACTGCGAAGCTCAGTGCTCGATGACCTCCGAGACGGCTGACTTCCCCCTCCTCCTTCGGCCCTCATCACCTTCATCGTATAGCCATGAAGCATCTCCTTATCCAGCGTGCGAATGACGCGCTCTAACGCCCACATCGACTCGACATTGGCGAAGGCGAACCTCCCCGTCGTCGCCTGATGCACTGAGAAACCCCATGCGCTCGGCTCGACAGAGACGACGAGGTCCTCCAAATCTTCCAGCGTTGTCCACGAAGCAAGGTTGCCGAAGAAGATGCGGTAGGGGCAGTTTCGAGCGACTTCGAGACCGGGGGCGGCGGGACGTTCGACTGTGAGCGGCTGACTGTCGACCTCGGCGCCGTGAAGCTGTATGATCGCCCTCTGTACTTTCTCGGCGGAGGAGAGATCGACGAACGCGTAGTAATGGCTCTTGTTCTTGTTGATCATCACCTCGCCGAGCGGTCCACACCCCTTCTCGAGCAGGAGTTGGGTTAGAGATTGCTCGGTGGTCGTAGCGGCGACGTTGCCGACGTAGATTCGGTGACGACTATTGGGCTGGAGGTGCTGTGATGGCGATGTAAGGCGAATCGGCCTCGAAGGAAGCGACGGAGCACGCGCTGGCGACCTGCGACGACTGGGCCTTGACGGCAGAGGGGAAGGCGGTCGCGGCGGAGGGAGGAAAGGAGCGCGATGAGGAGGGAGAGAGCGGCGAGGACCTTTCGGCGCATCCGGCGCAGGAGGTGAGCAAGGGCGAGGCGGAGGCAGCTCGCGCTTGCCGCTGCTGAGGACTTCGAAAGTCAGACGGTTGTGGAGCACTGCAAAACAAGAGGTCAGCTCTGGAGGCGGGCACCTTGGTCCTGCAGAGCCTACCGCACAAACCGTCCCTCATCGCGACCGCCTGCCTCGCATCAAACACAGAGGCAAAGCTCGCGTATCCGCACTTGTCTCCTTCCTTCAGCTCAACTCCTAACAATCCTTCAGCCCATCGGAACACGTTCTCGAGCCCCTCGCGAGTCATCGAGCTCGGAAGCCGGCCGACGCGAACACGAGCTGGTTCGGTCGAAGAGGGGGCGGTCGGAGAAATTCGAGGTGCTGCACCACAAGAAGATGGGGAAGAATGGTCTGATGCGCTGGTAGGGAGATGGTTTGGCCGCGCGGCGCAGCTCGTAGAAGCGATCTCGGCGTTGGAGAGCTCGGCGCCGGCTGACCTAGTCTCCTGCCGCGCTTCAATCCACTTCGCCGCTTCGGCTGCGCTCATCTGAAGCAGCTTACTCGGGTTCGAGTCTGTGTACTGAGAGGGTCAGCGAGCTTGTTCCGTCTAGATCTCGGCGAACGCGCTCACCTGCCCAAGCGCTCGCTCCTTGCGCTTCCCACTGGTCCAGCAGCTCGACGGCGGAGGTCGCATTGGCGTGAAGAGCAGCTTCTCGAGCGTCCTTTCCTTTCCCAGCGTAAACCGAAGCGCCGCGAAGGAGCAAGAGCTGCACAATGAGCTCGCTGGAAGTGGAGGTGAGGGTGACGGCGGTGAGCAGCGCGGAGAAGCCAGCGGAAGAGTCTGCAGTGCATCAGAGGTCAGCTTGTCATATAAGTGCTCCGTGAAGCTACTCACCCGCATCGTTGATGGCGAACAGCTCCTTGCCTTGCTCCAGCTCGCGCAACGCGTCGAGCACTTGTAGGACGTCCTGAGCTTTCGTAGCAGCTATCAGTCGATCCACTCTGCTTCTGCTATCCATCTGAGCTGTCGGTGAAGCGATCGCGGTCGAGTTGAGAAAAGCGAGCGAGATAGCGGAGGGAGAGAGTCGCGAGCTCGAGTTGCGGGCAAGGCTTAAGGCTTGCTCTCCTGCCGTTCACTGCTTCAACTTCTGCTCGGCTCTGGTCACGCGTAGTACTACCATGCTCGCTCAGCCTCCGATGCTGTACGGTACGGCCTGGAAAGCAGCTCAAACTGCCCAGCTCGTGTGTCAAGCGGTTCGAACAGGCTTCCGTGGCATCGATACAGCTTGCCAGCCCAAGGTGAGTCGTCGTAGTGCACTCGATCTGAGCCCAGGCTGATCTCCAACACAGCACTACCGTGAAGAGCTCGTCGGCGAAGCTCTGCAGACCCTCTCGCGCGATCATGGCATCCCTCGCGAGGAGATTTGGCTACAGACCAAATTCACTTCGCTGGACGGACAATATCTCTCCAAGCCTCTGCCCTACGACCGCGAAGCCCCGCTGGCCACCCAGGTGCGCTTCTTTCCCGCCCTCGGTGAAGTCCAGGCTGACCCTCTCCTTCGGTCGCAGGTCCAGCAGTCGTTCGCCACCTCGTTGAAGCAGCTGGGGACAAGCTACGTTGATTCGCTCGTCATGCACTCGCCGATGCGAACCAAACAGGACAACTTGACCGTCTGGAAAGAGTTCGAAGCCTTGGTGAAGGAGGGCAAGGTGCGCCGAGCTCTCGCCCTCATCGCCTTCCGCCCACCATCTCACTCTCATCCCCTCACAGGTCCGACAACTTGGCATCTCCAACATCTACGACCCCGACCTCCTTCGCTGGGCCTTCGAGACGTTCGAGATCAAGCCCTCGGTCGTGTGAGCTATTCCCTACTCTGAGCCTATTCGCTCGCTGAGGAGCCTGCACACAGTCAAAATCGGTTCTGCAAAGAACATCTCCAGTACTGCGGTCCCATCTTGGCCCTCTGCGAGCAGTACGGTGCCAAGTTCCAATCCTTTTGGACTCTCTCGGCCAGTTCGTCGCGCTCTTCCCTCGCCGAATTTCACACGAGCTGACCCTCCGACGGCTCACAGACCCCAATCTTCTCTCTTCCCCTCCTCTCCGCTCCCTCGCCTCCCAGCAATCTCTCACCCCTCCGCAAGCCCTCTACAAGCTCCTCGTTCAATCCTCCCGCTTTGGCAAAGGCAGGATTGTCCCGCTGAATGGAACGATTTCGCTCGCGCATATGAAGGAGGATCTCGCTGTCCTGCAGCTGGTAGCGCAAGAGCAGGACGGGAATCGGGAGAGCAAGCCCTGGGCGAACGCCGAGAAGGAGGTGGAGCAGCTCATGTGGGGCCGAGAGGGCTGCTAGGAAGATGGTGGTGTTGTAAATACGCTTTATTTGTATCAGATCTCCTGCATCCCGCGTTTGATGTCGGGGCTGCCCTCCAGCAAATCACCCTTGGCAGCCTCCTCCATCAGCGCCTTCACGCCGGGGTTCTCTAAGTGCGCTTCAATAGCCGCGTGGTCCCTCTATTCGTTCGTAACACTCGTCAGCTTCTCTCCCGACCTAGAGAAGCACAGAAACAGCTCACATAAACCTCCCAGCAGACGAACCAATCCCCGTCCCTCGCCAACCGGTACTCCAGCGCTCCGGGCTCCATGTTGCCCAAAGCATGCTCTCTGATCGTTGAGAGCAGAGCAGCGAGCCGGTCGCCTTGTGCTGGCTTGGATTTGAGGCTGTGTGTCCAGTGAACGGGGCGGGGAGTAAGCTTCCGGCGCTGAGCGGGCGAGTGGGGAAGCTGTAGAATGCTGCATTGGAAGGGAGAGCTTACGTAGCGACTTGGACAACTTTGTTGAACGACATGCTGCTGTGTTGTAAAATGCGAGCGAGAGGCGAAAGGGAGAGAAGCGAAGAGCGGTTCAGCGCCCCACAAGACGGCTGAATTCGCGGGGAAGATGAGAAGCTGCTGAGGGGCAAGACGGAGCAGCGGTAGGCTTCTGAGCTGCTTGTGACGGCGTACGAGCGAGCCGGAAAAGCTCAGCGAGCGCCTCAGTCTCTGCTCGGCGCAGACGCTCGGCGATGCCTAGCTCGAGCTGCAGCCTCCGCGAGAGCACGAGACCTCTCCGAAGCTCCGAAGCTCTGTCTGAGCAGCATGCACCCTTTCGCGAGGCCGACATCCAGCTGACCGCGCCTCTCCTTCGCCAGTAGTCGGGCGCCGAGGCGCAGTTTATCGGGACACCAACGAAAAGGCCATCATGCTTTGCAGCAGTGCTCAGCGGTACAAGGGGGCGGGGACCTTCTAGAACCTGAGAGGGGTGAAGAACCACCTGTTGTTCGACAAAGAGCTCGGTCAGCGATCGGCTCGGCGGAGCTGAAGTCGGAGCGCGCTGGCTCGTCCCAACGCCGAGGTGACGGAACGAGCGCCGCGCCTCCAGAGCTCGAAAGAGCGGCGGAACGCACTTGTTCTTGCCCGAAAGGTACCTCTCCTCGAACACCTTCTTGATCGCCTTCTTGGCGTCCTCACGTCCGGAAACCTCCTTGAAGGTCTCGGGGGCGACGGATCCCTTAAGGGCCTCGAGCTCGAGAGCGTAACGGGTGGGGAGGAGGTGGTTGTAGTTGATAGCCTTTGGGGTTGGTGGAGAGTGAGAGAGGAGCGGCGGAGGAAGGGGATAGGGTTGACGGTTGATGGACGAGCGGTGCGGGAAGGAGATATGTTAGCGGGTCCGTGATAACGGCGTACTAACACTCTGCAATGCGCCCAAGGTCCTGCACCTCATCGCTGGTGGCCGAGCCCATCTCTCAGTCCCCCAGCGCTCCCTACGCCGCGTCCTCGACGTCGGCTTAGCGCAACCGCCGAGGCCTCTCCTACAGCCTCTCCAACGCCGTTTCCTCGAGCATAATCTCCTCCTGTTCCCGAAAGTATTTCGGCGGTCCGTAAAGCGAAGGCTCACCTTGATGAAAGGCTTGACCTTGCTCCTCTTCTCGATGCGCTTCTTGCCCATTCCGCGGGTGACCTTGCGGGGGTAGCGGTCGACACCGGCAACAATGGCGTGGGGGTAGGGTCGCTCCTGTAGGCAGATAGCAATCACGACGTTAGCTTCGCCGTCCTCAGGCCGTAGCGCGTAGTTGTGATCCCCTCCGCTCCCAGCCCAGCGCCCAACACATGCAGACCGGTGCACCTCTTCTGCACCGACATAGGTTCCCCTACATCTTGTGCACCTGATGCGCCCCTCAGCGACCCTTCTCGTAACCCTACAGCACCATCAGGCGAGCCTGCCCATGGCACCCGCCTGATGAGCGCTCCCCTCCCGCATCTGCACCTCAACGAGCCTCCCGAGCGGCAGCAATTGGACAGCAATAATGTACCTTGGTTCCCTCATCCGACTGGCGGATAACGACGACCTTGCGGCCAGCGAAACGACCGCTAAGAAAGCGCAACGAGTTTTGAGGGTCAGCTCATGGGAGGACAACGGCTGGAGCCGCACGGGCTGTAGGGCGACGTACGAGAGCACGATGGCGACCTTCGAGGGCTTGAATACCTTGGGCATGGTGTTGGTGGACTGCGAGTAAAAGCGGACGAGCGAGAGAGCGGCACTCAGAGAATTTCGCAAGTGAGGGCGCTTCGAAAGGGGCAGCATATATTTCCAATCTCGGTCCTGTAGTGCAATAATGGGTCACGGACTCACGAGTGGTTCTGTAGTCGTTTCAGCTCGCAAAATGTTCATCATGATCATCAGCTCCTCTCGGTTCGCCTGATCATCGCCGAGCAGCGTATGTGTTCCCGTACAAGACGATCTAGAGGTCTGCGACGTGCACCGGTGGATAGCAGCTAGCTCCATGTACAGATCCAGCGCAGCGGAAGGGCCCCTTCACCTTAAGTGAAGCCTCGGGCACCCCGAGAGGCTTCGCCGAATCAGTTTCGAGAGCTTGCCCGCCTCTTCCTGTTTAAAAGTCATTTCCGCTGGATTCAAATCATCAGTATATCGATCTGCTAGACGTCCACTGCGCCTGGAAAAGCCTCCAAACTCACCTGCAGCCTATCAATTTAGCTCGGGCGAGGGTTCGGCGAAGGTTTCTGAGGCGTTACAAAGGCTCAAAAAGCATTGCAGCAAATTGTTAGCTATCTGGAAAGGCCCGCCGGCGATTTGCTGCACCCCCTACACCGCTGCACTGTCCTCGAGGGTCGAGCTCATCTGGACAAAATGCTCGAACACCTCTTGCCCTTCTACGCTCATCTCGTCTCGTCTCGCTTCGACCCAAGGATGGAGGCGTCGCCTACAGAATTACCTCCGCTTCGCTGGACTGCAGGTGCAGCAGCTACCACTACCGCCCTCGCTGCACCCTTCTCGCCCAATGGCAGCACCCAACACGCATTGCCAGCTTCGATTCCCACGCCCCAGAACGACCTCGACATCCTTCGCCGGCTACGAGACGACATTTTAGCAGGTAGACATCCCCTGTTCCGACCTCCCGGAGCTCAACCTCTCGATCCAGCGGCAGCAGCTTTCCACCCCGAAGCGAGCGCACCCCTCGCCGCCGATTCCTCCTCCGCCGTCGACAAGTCGGCCACTTCAGGAGCAGCCAAGCGCCGGAACCGTCGTGATCGTGATCGTGAAGGACTCCGCGCCAACGTCGAGGAGGAGGACGTCAATGTCAGCTCTGCGATGATGGCCGCTGCTGCTCCGTCAAAGAGCGACGAGGGCTCAAAGAAGAAGGAGACTCGCGGACAGAGGAAGGACCGCGAGGCGAGAGAGCTACAAGAGGCCAAGGCGCGCAAGAGGGTCGAAGAGGAGCAGGCCAAGGTCGCCGAGCAGAAGAGGCAGGCCGAACAAGCGGCTCAGGAGGCTAAGGCTGCCGAAGCAGCAGCTGCAGTCACCTCGGCGGCAGCGGTGCCCGTATCCATCCCTATCGTGCCCCCGCCCGAGCCTGCCCCGGTGGCTCCCGCGCCCGTCTTGCCCGAGCAATCGTCTCGGTCGTCTGGGAAGCGCGCTTACAAGCGGGAGATGGAGACCATCATCTTGGAGGATTCGCCCGAGCCTGTGCACGCCGACAAGAAGCCTCGGATCGAGGAGCCTTTGGACGATGTTGATCTCGCACACGAAGAAGGCGAGATCGAGATTGAGCTTCCTCAGCAGCAGAAGGCGCCGGTCGAGATCAGTCGAGATGCGCCTGCCCAAGCTCAGAAGAACCCCGACAAGCAGCCCAAGGAGGAAGACAAGGACGATAAGCTACCCAATGGCAGCTACAAGTACCGCGAGCTTCCTCGAGCGGCCTCGACGAAGCCCACCACTCCAGCCTCGCCGACCAAGCCTACAGCACCCCACCCTCCCGTTTCGTTCAGGAAGGATGTCAAAGGCGACCGATGGGCCAAGCCGTCACCTAGCTCTTCGAGCACAGCCCCCTCTCGTCTCCCGCCCGCCGACCGAGGTCGCCGAACCTCCGCTGGCCCTCCACCTCGAGGCCGTACTCCGCCTATCGATCGCCATCGCGGTCGCTCTCGTTCTCCTCCTCCCCGTCGCGATGATCGTGACAGACGCCAGTCGGAGCATCGTCGACCTCTCACGCCGCCGCCTCGAGGAGGAGGAGGGCCTCCGCCGCGCTTCTCTCCCCCTCGAGGAGGACCAGGACTAGACGTCTACGCGCCCTCTCGACTTCCCCCGACTACAGGCTCTCGCCTTCCTCCTCCTCCTGTCGACCGAGGAGACCGCTATGCTCCTCCCCGAAGCATCTCACCCACCGGCAGTCGTCTGCCCCCAGGAGTCGGCTGGAGGGGAGCTGCTGCTGCTGTTGGCTCTGGACGACCCGCTTCCATCGTCGACGACCGCGGTAGAGATCGTAAGCCGCCGCCCTTTGCCCTCCGCGACGACCGCGATGTTCGAGACAGCCGGCTGCCGCCGAGGAGGGATGCTTCTCCCCCTGGCCGACGAGACGACCGAGGACGCCCTCCTCCTCCTTCTGCGGCGGGCTACCGAAACGGACCGGCTCCGATGCAGCGTTCCGACTCGCGCGAGTCGATGCGTTCCGACTATCGCCAGGTGAGTCGGCTTCTCACTCACT
The DNA here is from genome assembly GCA_001600635.1 of Leucosporidium creatinivorum. NCBI lineage: Eukaryota > Fungi > Basidiomycota > Microbotryomycetes > Leucosporidiales > Leucosporidiaceae > Leucosporidium > Leucosporidium creatinivorum. The sequence goes on along the minus strand of BCKL01000004.1, from coordinate 1,366,946 downwards.
CGCGAGGATAGAGCTGACCTCCTTCGCTTTCGCAGGGACCGCCTCGTGGCCGTACACCTTCTCCACCTCGCCGCCCTTACTCTGGTCCTCCTCCTTCTCAGCACTACGACCAGGATCGGGATCGCCCTCGCCAAAGCGAGCCGCCTTCTCGTCTTCCTCCGAGTGCAGCCTCCTTCGGAGCTCGCTCGCCTCCCCCTCAGCAACGCTACAACGGTCCTCCTCCTCCCTCTTCGCAGCGCTTCGATGGTCCTCCACCTCCCGGACGGCCTGCTTCGGCGGCGCCCTACTTCGATGGAAGGGACCGTCGCCCGCCTTCGGCGATGAGCAACGGTCAATATGATGCGCCGAGAGATGGGCGAGGAGCGCCTCCTCCTCCTCCGCATGGCTACGAGATGCAGAGACCTCACTCTGCTGCTAGTGGAGATCGTTATGCGCCGCCGAGTGGAGTTGAGAACGTAGGGTGGGCTTGATTTTCGCCCTCTCGCTTCGACGATCGCTTCGCTGACAGCTTGTCTCTTTCTTACAGGTCTCGACTCCCTCCCGCGGGTCGTTCTACGCCTTTCAACGGCCCACCACCCCCTGGCTTTGCTCCCCATCCTCCTCCCATGTTCAACGGCCCCCCTCCTCCCGGCTTCAACCCTCCTCCCCCGCCAGCTTTCAACGGACCTCCGCCTCCAGGGTTCAACGCCCCATCACCTCCCTTCGCCTCCAACAACTCTCCTTTCCCTCCCCCTCGTGCGCCTTCGCCCCCGCCTCGGCAGAACCGAGGCAAGTTCCGAGATCCAGATGTCGCGCCCGTCGCTTCTATTGGACCCGGGCATCAAGGACCGCCTGGGAGTAGACCTCAGCAGGATCGGCAGGAGAGGGACAGGGAGCACGAGAGGCAGCCTCAGCAGCAGCAGCAACAACCGCCGTTCGCTCCTACGCCGCCGCCGCCTGTCGAGCGTCGCTTCGACGAGCGTGGTCCTCCTCCTTTCCAGCAGCAGGGACCTCCTCCTCCTTTCTACCAAGGCCCTCCTCCTGGTGGACCTCCTGGTGGACAAGGTGAGATCTCCCGATGAGCTCTAAACGCTAAACGAGCACCACTGACCTCTTACCCTTCGCAGGACTTCCTCCACCGCCGCCGGGCTTCATGCCCCCGCCTGGTTTCGCTCCTCCTCCTCAAAGATTCGCACCTCCGCCTCCAGGATTTGCGCCTCCCCCTCCTGGATACCTCCCCCCTCCTCCTGGCTTCGCCGCTCCTCAATTCGCTCATCCTCCTCCGATGCAAGCGCCATACGACGGCTACCATCCTCGTGAGCTGCCTTTTCGTCCTCGGCGGTCCTTCGTCGCTGACTCGTCTCTCTACAGCGCCCTCAAACTACGGAGCGCCTCCTCCTCACTTCCCGCCTTACCAACAAGGCCCTCCCCCGCCCAATAACGGCTACAACGCTCGACCGCCTTCGCCTCCGCCCCGAGGAGGAGGGTTCGATTCGCGTTTGCCGCCTAACGGGGGTCCGGGAAGGGATGGGAATGGCTATGGAGGAGGAAGCACGCCGCCGAGGAATGGTGGGAGGGCTGGCTATCGGGGTGGAAGAGGTGGCGGGAGGTACTGACGAAACGGTTTGGAGTATCTTGGAGTAGCTTCGGCAACGCTTGGGAGGGGGTGCAAGGAGCAATGCATACCTCACCGTCTTACACGAAGCTAATTCGTCAGCGAGAGGTCAAGCTTACTCTTCGTCAAGCCTTGAGCCGAGACTTCGCGCCGATCCTCTTTCTGTCTCCCGCTCTTCTCTGCTCTCTCGCGATGGCCTCTCAGCTTCAGCTCCAAGTCGCGCAGCAAAGTCTGATCTCGGGAGTAGCAGCTCTGGTGGGAGGCATGATGTGAGTATCTTGCTTTCTCCACTACAGAGCGAGTTCAACGAGCTGACCTTCGTTCCCTCTGCACAACGACAGCTACGGCAGTCAGATCCTCGGCTCAACCTGGGGACATTCTCGACTCATGCTCTACACGTACGCTGTTTCTCGACGCTTCCCGCCTACTCCCTCGCACAGCAGAAGCGCCGAAAGCTGACTTTCTCCTCCTCGGCTTTGGCCTTCAGCCACTCGCAGATGACGGCCAATGGCATGATGCAAGCTCTCGGAGGAGTCATTCTTTACCTTCCTCAAGTGATCACGCTCGGCTCGACGATGTTAAGGGTTGTGCAAGTCGGGAACGTCTGGGCGAATTGGATCATGTACGGCGTGCAGATCTGGGGAGCCAATCGCGGTATCGGGTGGCCGAGGGTGAGCTTATGCATCTCCAAGACTCTATGCCGTAAGCTGATGTTCGAGCCCGACTACACAGCTCATCAAGGAAGCTGGGTGAGCTCTCTCGGCGATGAGGTCGTCGAGCCGCTGCTGACCTCCGCTCTTTCTGTCGTCTACATCAGCTTGCCCAAGCCTGAAGAGACACCCTACTTCATTTTCTCTGCCCTTCACATCCTCCCCGCTGCCCTCTTGCTCCTCTCCTGGATCATCTTGCTCGGCGGGCTTGTCAAAGGCGGAGCTTCGAAGAGGATGAAGTGAGGGAGGTAGGAAGGCAGCAGAACAGCAAATGGCTCGCCTGAGTGTGATATGTACCTGTACAGTCCCCGTGAGCACAGTGCCCTCTCGGCGGTTGAGTGAAGAGCGGGGCTGAGTTCGGCGATGTCTGTTTCGCGCGGAGATGAGCCTGGGGAGCTCTCTGTACCTCCCATGAGCGGTCATTGAGCATAAGTTACCTCTCAGTTGAGCCCTTGGTCGACTCCAGCTACTGTCATACAGCCCGCTCGTTCGAGTGGGCAAGGTTGGCGGACGGCGCTCGCTCCTCTCCCTCTTGCCACATCAACATGAGCGAGATTGTCGCCGTTTCGACCGCCGAGGAGTGCGTAGAGCAGCTCATCCAAGCTGTAGCTCGTCAAGATGTGCTCGCCTCGTTGTACTACAGCCGTGAGCTGGTCGAGCGCGGAGGCGTGAAGCGATTGGACGATCCAGGTGCGTCACGAGCTCGAGTAGCTGAGATCGGGCTCGCTCTGACTCTTGTACTTGACTAGGGTCTACTACAGCATGCTCAGCACTCGCCGTCGCTGCTGCTCTCGGACCGACTCGTCTCCCGCTCCTCATCCTCTCGCTACTTCTTCAACTCGGAGCTTCACCGACCGCTGGAAGCCCGTCGGCATGGGATGTGGTGTCGTACACGGAGAACTTGATGGCGAAGCGCTTGCTCGAAGGCAGTGCGGTCGCTAGCTGGGAATGTGAGTGCTTCGCAGCCCTCCGGCTTCCGGAGACGTGAGGCGAGAGAGGCTCACACTTCGACTCTCTCAGCTCAAACCGCGAAGGACCTCGTCAAGCTGGATCTGGAGGAAGCCGAGCGCTGGATCAGCCACAACCTGGAGGAGCCTCCGCTCGCGCCCTTCGTTGCTCCAGCGCCAACCCCGAGCGCCAACGACGTACCTCCAACGCCGGTTCCTCCTCCGTCGCCCTCCATTCAGCGCTCCGACACTTCACCATCGCTTTCAAGCTCTTCCAGCGAGCCGTCACCCGCCTCAAGTCGACCTCTTTCCACCATCCTCGCCGCCGGCCTTTCGGCTTCGGTTCAGATGAACGACCTCACCGCCCTTTTCCGCCGACTCGAGGGCTTCTGCACCACCATGATGCTCGACATGAACGGCACGGCGAGTAGTAAGCTCGCTTTCGTGAGGTTTGAGAGTGTGGAGACGGCAGAGTTTGCCTTGAAGGCGAGGCAAGGAATGGTTGGTGAGTCGACGTCCCGGCTTTCGATCCTTTGCTGTCGCTAACTCGCGATTCCATCAGTCCATGGAGTACTACTCGACCTTCGACTCGTTCCATCCGCACACATCGCTGCCGACCCCTCCGCACCGCCAAACTGCCCTCCCTCCTCTCGGTCGAGCAGTTCCGCCTTCGCCTGCGATCACTCACCCGAGATCCCTACCTCTCCAGCCGACTACCCCGTGCTCGCCAACCCAGCGTCTCCCGTCAGCATCGCCATTCACAACATCCCTTCTCACCTCAACGAGATCGCCATCTCCACCCTCCTCTCCTCGCCAGTCAAGGGCGGCTTTCAATCCTTCCGCATCAAGCACTCGCCCACTCATCCTTACGCCTTCATCGACCTCAACGATCCCAAAGATGTACCAAAGGCAATTTCGGCTCTCCACGGTCTCGAGCTCTGCGGCCACATACTCGTCGTCGAGCAGCGCCGCCTCGGCGCCGGCCACCCCTACCGCCTCTTCCTCCCAGACCTTCCACCTGGCATCCACTTCGCCGCAGAGCTCGAGTCGTATCTCTTCTCGATGGGCGCCGAAGGTAGCTGGGGCATCACCGTACATGAGTCGCTGCGAGGGGTCGACGAGCGAGACTACCGAAACCGAGGCGAGACGGCGCCTCCTCCGCCGGCGATGCACGGCTACTGCAACTTCCAACTCGAGTCGGAGATGTGGTACGCCATGGATCAGCTCATGGAGCGCGGGATCGAGGTGGAGAGGGACACCTACGGCACTCCTGCAGCCAACAGGATTCGCGACGATGCGAAGGCGTTCTACGACAGCGCGCCGCAGTACGAGGGACGCAGTCGAGGACGCGGCACGAGGCCACAGCCATCGCGGAGCCACACGACACGCCACCAGCCTTACCCTCCTCCGCCGGCGCCTCACCCTCCTCCTGCCCCCTCTCGCCACCTTTTCCCCGCCGAGCCGAGCTCATCTCGTTCAGAGTCGCCGCCCCTCATCGTCGAAGTCATTCAACGACCTAGAAACCCCATCGTAGCGGGTAGCCGCCCTCTCCTCAGCCCTCTCGGAGCTCAACCCCTCGATCCAGCACCAACAGTTCTCCACCGACAATCGAGCGCTCCTCTCTCCGCTTCCTCTGCCGCCGCATCCGCCGCTGTGAACAAAACGGTCACCTCTGGACACGCCAAGCGCCGGGACCGTCTGGATCGTGAACGCGTAGCACTCGGCGCCAGTGTCGAGGTAGTCGACCTCACGGCCGCTACCCGTCCTCCGACAACAGGCGCCGAGGTTCCAACGAGAAAGGAATCACGAGGAGAACGGAAGGATCGCGAGGCGAGAGACGTACAAGAGGCCAAAGCGCGCAAGAAGGTCGCCGAGGAGCAAGCCAAGGTCGCCGAGCAGACGACGCAGGCCGAGCAAGCGGTTCAGGAAGCTACTGTCCCGCCGACGGGGTCTTCTCTCACCTCACATCCTACACTTGGACCTTCATCGCCTCTGAAGGATTCGAGGTGAGTCTTGTCGCCGGCTCGTGGTTGATGGACGGGACCTGATTCTCGGCGTCTGCAGGTTGGTTGGACGCTACGTCCCGAAGCCAAAGGGGAGGTGAGACTTAGGGGTTTCTCGGTGATAGATGCTTGGCTGTAAGCGCTTCAGGAGCTTTGGCAGCTCCAGCTTGCTCGCAGCGGGGCTCGAAATGAAGCGAGGCGAGCTCGGCGATGGTGGATCAGCTTCTGAGGCGTTGAGAGCTGGATAAAAGCCCTCTAGAGCCAGAGAGAAGCTAGTTTGAATACTCTGCTATCCTTTGACCTTGCTGCAACTATGCTACAGATCGGCCCCTAAGTCGAGTGGGGCAACCGAGCTTTGACCCCGTCTCTCCTTCCCCTCCGACCACATCAACATGAGCGCTATCACTCCCGTTGCCACGCCTGAGGAGTGCGCAGAGCAGCTGGTGCAAGCTGTGGTACAGCAGGATGTGCTCGCTGTGCTCTACTACGCTACGAATGGCTTGCTGGGAGAGGCGCGCGGGATCGACTGTTCGGGTGCGTGCTTGTGGGCGATTTCTGGCGATGTTAGGCTGACTACAGCTTCGTAAACAGGAAGAGAAGGTCGTTCTGCGCTCGTTACAGCCGTAGCAGTTCCTCCTACGGCCCTCAGCCTGCTTCTCGTCGCCCTCCTTCTCCGACTTCACAGCTCGCCCGCCGCTGGGAGTCCGTCGGCTCTGGAGGTCGCTCGTCAGGTGCAGAACGAGGGTGCAGTCTTGCTGCTGGAGGGGAAGGGGAAGGAGAATGCTGATTGTAAGCGCACTGCTTCGAGATCGTCGACGGCGAGCAGGCCGAGCGGCTGACGGTTTGCACAGGTCGCCTGGCGGAGGAAACGGCCAAGCTTCTCTGTGGAATGAGCCTTGGCGAGGCAGAGGGATGGATCCTGCAGCACCTTTCGACGAACTCTCCACCGCCTACCTCGACTTCCGCACTCACCGAAAACTCGCGGGCGCCGAGCGCCGAGACCCCTTCCTCCACCAAATCTCTCCCCCCGCGCCCACTCCCAGAGCCACGAGATCCGTTCCCCCTTTCAGCACGACCTAACACTCCCCCCACTCCCCCTCCCGAACCCTCTGCCCGTTTCTCCACGATCAAGGTCACCAACCTTCCTCCTTCGACGAACAGAACAGGGCTAGGAGCAATTTACCAATGGTGCGAGGGTTTTGTCGATGCCGAGATGAGTGGTATACGTGGATTTGTGAGGTTCAAGTCGGAGGAGCTGGCGCGGGCAGCGTGCAGAGCGAAGCAGGGGTTCGGGGTGAGTGGTCGAAGGTGCTTTTCCCCTCGCTTGCCCGCTTACGACGTTGCTCTCACAGTCTATGGCTGCCACATTGAGCAGAGTATCGTCCAGACTCCCATCTCCAAGCGCTACAGAAGCCCTCCGCCCTCCGCACGTCTTTCGCGCTCTCGCTCGCCACCTCCTCGCTCGGCGCCGCTTCCTCGCCCGCCTCCCCCTCCTTACCGACCTCCTCCGGGCCTCGTCGAACCTCGACTTCCAAGGATTTGTACTTCTCCACCTCCGCGCGATCCACGAACCCGCAACTGCACCGTCGTCCTCCGCAACATTCCCACCTCCCTCGGCGCATCCACCATTTCGGCGATCCTCATGTCGACGCTTCGCGCTGGCCACAAGCCGTTCAAGATCAACTTTAACAACATCACTCCCTACTCATTCATCGACCTCACGGACCCAGCCGACGTACCTCGCGCCATCTCTGCCCTCAATGGTCGCCGATTCGGCGGTCAGACGCTCGTCGCCGAGACGGCTCAAATCGGCAAGAACGACCCTTGGCGCATTTCCCTACCTCAACTACCGCCTTCCATTTGTACTTCCGAGGATGTTCAGCGACTGGTAGAATCTGCTGGCGGCAGGGGCGCCTGGGGCAGCACCGTTCATACTTCGCTCGGCTCCCTCGATGGTCGAGATGGGAGGACTACCCACTTCGGCTTTAGCAACGCTGGGTCTGAGCAGGAGATGTTGACCGCCATTGCGAGACTGAGGGACAGGGGGATCGTCGCTCGCCCTTACCAGCAAGTAGCGGAGGACACTCGGAGGGAGAAGTGGGCTCACGGAGGGTCCCTCTCGGGCGGGTTCAGGAGGCAAGACGATTGGTGTTCATACGAGGGAAGAAGGAAACCTGGCGTGTGGGATTATTCGGACGGGACATTTGGGAAGGAGAGCGAGCAAGCGAGGAGGGAAAGCTGGGAGGAAATGGAGCGGCGCGGAGGAGATGGTCGTCCCGCCGGGTATCGAGGCCTCGGTGTGATGCCTGGCAAGAGCCACCCCTCCTTCGACACGCAACGGCTCCCCTCCCCTCCCCCTTCCTCCCGCCTTCAACAGCCTGCCGACTCGTCCTTCGGCTCAAGCACTTCGGCTCGGTCGGCGCCGGCTCAAGATTCGGATTCAAGGCTTAGCTCGTGCCAGAGGTGGTTGGCTTAGGATATGAAGGTCCGTTTCAGCTCGCTGCTCTCTCGTGTGCTCTTCTAGCTGACCTCCAGCCACTTCGCAGCTGGCTCGGCGCGGGTTGTGAGCTTCGCAGAGAGAAGTAGGGCTTGGGAGGAGTGCTGGGGCCGCGATATCGTAACAGATAGCTACATTCTAACCTCAGCCACGGCGAGCATCTTCTGAAGCCCCTCGACAACAGCGAAGGCCCTCCGCTGCTCGCCCTTCTCGAAGGTTGCCCTCTCCCCTCATCTCGCCAGCTTCAATCGCCTCGTCGTCGAAGCAGCAGCAGCAGCTTAAGCCACAGTACAGTACACTCGTCTACAGAGCTAGCAGCCGCCAGAATGGGATTCACCCTTGTAAGTCTTGCTTTGCCCGCCACGCGCTCCTCGAAAGAAACGCGAAGCTGATCTCTCGCTCGTCGCGGTACCTCCCTACAGCCCGCCCTCGACGCGAGCCTTATCCCCCCACTTCTCTTCTTCGCCGTGCCCATCTTCCTTGCCTCGACCCGCCTTTACCACTTCTTCAAGCCCGACCCCAAGCCCGACAGCTACAACCCCGAGACTGGCCTCGGCAGGGGCGCGCCTGGCTTCCTCACCGGCTCGCGCAAGGTCGCTCTACCCCTTCACATCGCCGCTAGGATCAAGATGGGCGAGGAGGTCACGCCGGAAGAGATTACCGAGGCTTTGGAGGAGCAGCGAAGGGAGCAAGAAGAGGAGGAGAGGAAGAGGCTGTTGGCCGAGGAGCGGGAGAAGAATGGCGCCAAGGGCATGAAGATTCCTGATTCGGTGGATGAGGACTGGCTTCCCGCTGGAGCGACCAACGTCGGCGGAGGGAGGGGAGGAGCCGCTCGCAGGAGGAAGAAGTGAGCTGTTGGGCTGTAGAAATAGTGGATGAGGGCAATGGTATTGCTGTGGCTATCACCCATCACTCGAGGTGCGCTTTGCATCGCTTCGTGACTGCAGAAGGAAAAGGAGCGATCGCCGAGCTTCTGCGAAACGAACATCGCTAGGAGCTCTTCCTTGCGCCAAATCGAGCGCTGACGGACAAGAGGACGCGGTTCTGGACCGTTTATCTACGTGGCAAATGCCGAACGATTACGACGAGGCTGCAAACGCCTTTCTTCCTCCTCCCTCCCTCTCGGCCGCCAATGAAGCTCAACTTCCTCCTTCCCTTCGCTCTTGTGGGCCTAGTGGCTCAAGTACAAGCCGGTCCTCTTGCCTATGGCATCTGCCAAGCAGGCTGCGCCTGCCTCGTCGTTGCGTGCTATTCTGCTGCAGGTGAGAAAAGGAAAAGGGAGGGAAGGGGAGGGAAGGGGAGGGGAGGGAAGGGGAGGGGAGGGAAGGGGAGGGGATGGGAACGGAACGGCGGGCGACCACCGAGGTGGATGGTGATGACAAGAAGATCAAAAGAGAGCTGCGCTAAGTCTTACAACCGCACCCTCTCCCCTCCGCCTTCATCCTCCTCCTCCTCCTTCTCGGCCCTTTCCTCCCGCACAGGATTTACTTTCGGCACCGTTGTCGCAAGCCCAGCAGCTCCGGCTGCGTGCCTTCTGTGTAATAGCGCTTTTGGATCGTGTAGTGCTGCTTGCGCTGCCGCAGTTCTTGCTCCTACTCCCTGGTGAGTCGCCACCCTCGGCGATGAGGAATCCGCCGAGCTTCGCTCTTACTGCCGTGTATCACCACTGACACCTAGCACCATCAACAGAGTCAAGCTTACACGTATGCGTAATGGAGTAGGGCAAACGGTGATGCTTTCTGTTCCCCCGGCACCTCGCTGACTCTCGTCTCGGCGCAAGGCCCCCGGACCCTTCTTACCGCCGACCTATCTCTCCTTTGGCTTCTCTTCTTTACTTGACGGCGGAGCTTGATAATTCATGCCTATGCAAGGGTTTCAGGCAGTCATGGGCTACACAGAGGCCATAGCGAGATCGCCGAAAGGCCTGCGAGCACGAACGCCGAGCTTTGGGCTCACGTCCTAAACTGAGTGGCATCTTCCAAGCCCTCCGGCCTCGGCGCAAGATAATCATCATCTCCATAAGCGAGCGGGAGCATCTCTCCCATGGTCGTCTCAATCACCGTGTCGAGAGGCTTTCCGTCGGCGCAGTCGAGCACGGTGACCGTCTGGGAGGTGGTGGGATCGTAGCTGGCGGGGACGAGGAGAATGGTCATCTGTACAGAAATATGTACGAGAAGGAGGAAGGTGTTAGTGAGCGTCAGTGCCGGGTTCGAGGGTCAGTTCGAGAAAGAGGATTGAACGCCGACGCCGAGGCGCTCAAACGGGCGATTGAGAGGTCTCGGTTCGAGGGGAGAAGGGCGGAGAGGGATGAGAGAGTGAGATGTCCAGATCAAGCTTACATGAGGAGGGCAAAAGTCGCTGAGAACCTGGCGACAGAATCCGCAAGGGGAGATGCCGACGCGAGTGTCGCTGTGAGAGGGCGTGAGTCAGCTCTCAGAGCTCGGCCGGCGAAGCCGAGCACTCACGAAGATACAGCCAGACCGAGGTAGGTTCTGTACCCTGCCGTTGCTCCCTTCCAGACAGCTGTTCGCTCGGCGCAGGAGTTGCCCACTCCCTTGCAAGTCACATTGGCGCCGAAGACCAGCGTGCCGTCCGGAGCAAGCAAAGCAGCTCAGGAGTTGCCCACTCCCTTGCAAGTCACATTGGCGCCGAAGACCAGCGTGCCGTCCGGAGCAAGCAAAGCAGCTCCTACACGAAAGCCGACTCGAGGGCTGTAGGCTGTCTTGCGAGCTTCAGATGAGGGCGAGCAATCAGCAACGTCCTTCTGCCCCACTTCGACACGCAACTCACCTTCGAGAGCCCCTTGAATCAGGCTGGCACGTTCCTCGGCAGTGAGAGTGTGTTTGGTAGTAGCCATGTAGGTAGATGAAGCGCCGAGAATGATGAGCGAGAGAAATGGCGAGGATCGAGAATACTGCAGAATTTCGACGTAAAGCGCGCCGCAGCAGTAACGCTTTCCGCGCTTTGTACCTGTAACGCTCGAAAAGAAGTTCGCCGAGCAGCGTTACGCGTTACAGACGGCCGAAAGCGCGGCTGGTTCCAGAAGCTGGTGTGGCCGAGCCGTCAGCTGCTAACACTATGTACTACACTGCTCTATGGAGATCAGGAGCCAACGCAACATCCGCTTCGCCTCTTGTCGAGGTCCACAATGTGGGCTGCTCGGTGAGGGGTCGGAAACAGCTCGAGATGCTTTGTTGCTCATACTTGGCCTCGGTTCCACTCGAAAGCACCATTGAGTATCTTTCGGCAAGATCTGCACTCTGTAGGAGGTCTACCTGAGCCTCAGCATGCTGTTTCTCGGCGAAAGGTCGAGCGCCGAGCTCGTTAGATTCTCTCTGCAGCGGTAAGGGGTGGCCTGGCGCTGTCAAAGAGGCACATATACCTCTCAGTATTAATGAGGAGATTTTTCGACCTGCAGCCCCCTATGTAACGCCAAAAACTGAAAGCTCGCCGGCCTTGTTACGCGTTACAAATTCGCTCGGCGAAAGCGCTTTTGCCGCGAGCGTTACGCGTTACCGCGCTTTACATCGAAATTCTACAGTAGCGAGAGTCGCCCACGCGGGAGCTTCGGGCGAGCCGCTCAGCGCGACCGAGCGTGTAGGAGAGCAGGTTCTGGGGGGCGAAAGCGAAGACAGGCAGATGAAGAGATGAGCAAGGCGAGGAGCTAAACCGAGCTCGGCGACTTTCGAATCTCTCCCTTCGACCTTCTCGCTCGTCTCGAGCTCCTCGACCTCGGACGACCTACAAGATGGCAGAGACGACCAAGATGGGCCTACTGAGCCTCACCGACACCGAGTGAGATTCATCGACCTGCCAAAACGCTCCTCTGCGAGCTGACTCGCTTCATCTCTCCAGGCTGCTGCACGTTGCCTCGTTCCTCGAAGCTCCCGTAGAGCACAACAGTCACATTCCAATCGATGCTGTGGTATCGGCGCCCACGACCGAGATCATCGCCTTCTCCTCTGTCTGCTGTAAAACTCGCCGATTGCTCGCTCCCCTCATCTTTAAGTCGCTCGTCCTCGGCGAGAAGGAGAGGACGAAGGGATATGGGAAGAAGTTGAATGAGCTGCAGAAGCTGGACGGTGTGCTGAAGCAGGTCAGGTGAGTTTAGGAGCGGAGAAGCGCCTGCGAGCGCTCGCTCGGCGATAGGCGTCCACATCTGACAGGCTTCATCTACAGGCATGTGGTGATGCTCGACATCTTCGCGAAAGCTCAGAACTCTTTGGTTGGCTGTATGGAGGTGCATTCAGTCTCTGTCAGCTCGGACAGTACGACTCATCTGACCCTCCTTCGCTCGGCGCTTGCGGAAGATGCTCAATCTCCGCTACTACACCCACCAGTCTTCGGTACCTGTGCTTGTACCCATCGCCAAGCTTCTGCGCTTCCGACTTCCCGCCTTCAAAGGCCTCTTTCTCAACCGTTTCGCCGCCGAGTCCCTCCCCTCCTTCGCCGGCTCGGTCCTTCCAGGCGAGATCCAGCTCCTCACCCACCTCTCCGTCAACACACAAATCGAGTACCCGGCTCATCGAGATCTGCTGTCGTCAGCACCCATCACCGTAGCGCCCAAGCGACGCATCGGCTGGTTCAACTTCGGCAAAGTCGTCGCGGCGCCGACTCCGGAAGAGCACACCCTCGCGTTGATCGCTGGGCTCGGTCGACTGCTGCTGACCGCCAGGGATACTCTTGAGACGCTCGAGCTCGAGCGAGGCGGCTCGCTCACGGATCCCGACCTCTTCAAGTACCTCTTCGACCATCTCCGAGCGCTCAGCGGCACGAACGAGTACCCATCGTTCCCTTCTCTCCGTCGCCTCAGCCTCAGGAAGTTCAACTGTGACTCGGACGCTCTTCACCACCTCCTCGCTACTTCACCCAACCTTGTGCATCTTTGCCTCGTTGAATCGCTGGCCAAGGCAATCGATTGTCCCGCTCGACCGCTGCAGGGTCTCGAGTCCTTGTAGGTCGACGCGAGGATCGAAATACTTGAATGGAAAGCTGACCTCTATCCTCATCTCGCCGTAGCCACTACTGCTTCGTCATGGACCTCTCGGTCGCCACCTCGGTGCACGCCTTCATCGGCGACTCGGCTCATTTGCAGGAGTGAGTCGATCTTCCGTTCGTTCGCCAATCGGAGCTGATCTAATTCGAAATCTCTGCAGACTCGAGCTGCAAGGTCTCCACGTCAAGGAGATCAAAGCCGTACTTCATCGTCGCCAGCCCTTCGAGCTCGTTCGTCTCGACCTCGCTTTCGCTGGAGGCAGTCTCGGACGCAAGGACCTCGTCACCATCATCACGTCCTGCCCCCTCGTGCGCTACCTCAAGCTCACTGCGTTGAAGTGGAAGGTCAGCTGGGTGAGTGCAGCTGGCTTCACTTCGCCGCCGAGCTTAGCTCACCGAGCTTTCGCTCTCGCAGTCTCAACTCGTCGAGGTGCTCTCCACCGCCCACCTAGAGACGCTCGAGATTGACCACTCTCTCGGAGCGACGGGGAGTACCGTCACCTCGGGTGGAGTCGAGAGTGTGCAAGTCGAGCGCAGGAAGAGCCTCAAGTCGGCCGTCGCGCCTCTTGCTCATGCTCTCCATCCTGGAGACGACATCCTCTCGCTGATGAGTAGGTGCACTGGTTTTGCTCCGTTACCTCTGAGCTGAACCTCACACCCCTACAGACGCCGAGATCGCCACCTGCAAGCCCGGCTACACTCGCAGGATCACCGAGCTCGCGCTTGCCTGCCCCAATCTTCGTCTCGTCGTCCTCCGCGCCACCTCGAACGCTCTCTGGACGTGGGAGATTACTATGAGTAGTGAAGGAGAGCCCGAGGTGGAGGAGCCGGTCGTTACGATGGAAGATTCGGCGATGAGCAGCGGGACGACTCGGAGGACTTTTGGCTGAGGGCGAATGGGGGAGAGGTGCTTGGATTGCGATAGCTTATAAGCTTGAATAGTAGAGTCTGACTTGCAGAAACACGATATGTTGCCACATCGAGTCTCGCCCGTCTCTCAAGACTCGCCTGCCAGCGCGCTCGCCCCTCTTGCTTCTCCCGCATCTTGCTCGTCTCGGTTCAACTCGTTCGCTCGCTCCTCAGGATGGCTGCAAAGAGAGCTCGCCTCAACCTCGACAACCTGCCGGCGCCCGAGTGAGTCTACTCAGCTACAGCGACGTACGCGGACCCCTCACACCTTCGATTCCCCAGGTTGCTGCACATCGCGTCTTTTCTCAAGCCTCGCCGATTCTACTCCGACACACACCGACACCTCGACGTCTACGCCGAGTTCATTCCTGTTCCTACCGACCTCGTCAGCTTGTCCTCCGTCTCCAAGGCGACTCGTTTGGCGCTGGGAGCCGTTGTGTTTGCTCGTGTGGTGCTCGGACAAGATGAGCGCTCGAAGGGGTACAAGCAAGAGCTGCAGGAGCTGCTCGAAATGAAGAATGAGGTGCTCGTGCATGTCAGGTGGGCGCCATTTCGATTCGAGCGAGCACCGTAAAAGAGGGCTGTGCTGACATCTCGCTCTCCTTAACCACTAGCCACGTCTTGATGATGGATGTGTACCCTGACGCTGTGCCGATGTTGCTCAAGTGTCTCGAGGTACGGCCTTCAGTGGGGTTCGGCGATGGCTCCCGCGCCGAGAATTGACTCTATTCCTTCTCGCAGGCCATTCCCAACCTCCGCTTCTACTCCCACGAAGCCCACATGCCTGTGATCACCGACGTCGCCCGTCTCCTGTGCCGCAAGCCTACCCTCGAAGGCCTGAGCTTGACCAACTTTGCCGCCGACTCGCTGCCTGCCTTCGTCGACCTCGCTCGCCCTCTCGACCTCCTGGTCATCAACACTGAGCCGTGCCGACCACTTCATCTCGACATGATCAAGCTCGCTCCGATGACAGTAGCGGCGAAGCGCAGGAGCAAGAAGAAGTTCGACGACCCTCCCACGCCCGAGGAGAACACGGCGGCTCTCGTCGAGGGAATAGCTCGGCTCCTCTTCTTCTCGCAGGACACGTTCGAGAACCTCGACCTCCAGATCATCGAGTTTGATTTCACTCACCCCGACCTCTTCATCCGCCTCTGGGCCGAAATCAACCGTCGCAACGAGGGAGCCTTCCCCATCTTCCCCGAGCTCCGTCGTTTCGGCTTCAGGCCCGGCTTCGTTGACTCTCCCGCCTTCCAACATATGCTCAAGACGTCGCCGAAGCTCTCGCAGCTGTGCGTAGGAGAGATGAAGCGCGCGCCTTTGGACGGGCCCCCGATGCCCCTCACGCGATTGAAGGCCTTGTGAGTTATGTCGAGCGGTCGGCTCTGACACTTAGCTGATGCTTTTGCTTGAAATAGCCACTACTACTGCGAGGACAACCTCCCTGTAGCCCAAGCTGTCGAGCAAGTTATCGGACCCGCTCGCCATCTCAACGAGTCGGTCGTCGCTCCTCTCCTTTAACAAGCATCGAGCTGACCCAAGTCTTCGTCTCACAGGCTCGAGCTCAACGGATTCCACGTCAACGAGATCATCAAGATGTACGGCACCGACAGTCCCATCCGCTCGCTTCCCATCCGCACGCTCGATCTCGGCATCCTCGACGGTCGCTTCACCAGGCGTGATCTCGTCGCCATCCTCACCGGATCGCTTCAAGTCATCGAGTTGAAGCTCACGACGAAGAACTGGGCTGTCACTTGGGTGCGTACCTGCCTCTTCGCCGTCGATGAAGAGCTCACCTCGGCGCTTCGCAGGAGCAACTCAGCGAGGTCTTCGGTCGCTTCCTCAAGAAGGTCGAGTACCTCTACTTTGACCACCCCATCGTCGAACGTCCTCATGGTCCCGTCATGCCCTGGAGCACCGGCCAGCACATCAGGAGCGACGCCGAGGGCGACTTTCGCATCATCTCGACTTACGGAGGAGGCAGCATCGCCGACGAGATCAAGAAGCGTATCGGTATATTTTCCGACAGCTGTATAGAGAGACAGGGCTCGAGCGGGAGACGTGATTGCTAATCCTATTGCCTGATCTCGCAGGCGACGACATCGAGGCGTCTACTCGCTTCTACAAGGCCAAGTTCATCGCGCTCGCCAAAGCCATCCCTACCCTCGAGCACCTCGTTTGAATCCCCACCGCCGAGGTCGTCTGGCGCTGGACCTTCAAGCGTTTGAACGGCAAGCTCGGCGGCGTTGAGGAGAGGGCCAAGATCAGCTTTGAGGGGAGCGAGGGTCAGAACGAGACTCGTCAAGCAGGCATGATGATGCAGGGTTTCCCTTGAGCGCCGCGTGGTGGTCGGGAGGAGGATGTAGTGCTTGGTTTGATACGAGAACTCTCTCTTTCGCTTCGCCTGGCTCGGCCGAGTTGGTTGCGAAGCGCGAGATAGTACATGAACCGAGCTACAGCCAACACACGGCGCCCTAGAAACCCGACACTTGTACACCCTCGTAACCGACCGACTGCTTACTGATACCACTGTGGTCGACAAGTGCCGGTCGCTCGGTCGAACTCGTAACTCGCGCTGCAGGAAACTGGGAGAGCCGAAGAGCGAGAGTCAGCGCGGGAGTTCGTCGACATCAAGAAAAAGAACCGTCAAGACTCACAGACACGGCACTGCGAGTCGACGCAGGCGGCAGAAACGACGCCGGGAGCGGCGAGGCAGTCTTGCCCCTTGCTCATGCCATTCCATGCGCCAGGACCTCCCGCACATCCACCACACATGTTGACGCTAGTCCTGGTGTCGAAACATCCAAAGTCGAAGCGTCCCGAGCTCAAGCCGCGAGCGACGGGGCAGAGAGTGAAGTGTCGAGGGCAGGCCGAGCCGGAGGGAACAGCAATCTCAGTGGGTGGGTCCTCGCCGTCGACGTCGACCATCTCGGGTTCGGAGTTGTGGTGAACATCCTGGACCTCGTCGTCGACCTCGCTCCGCTCCTCGACCACCTCATCATCCTCCTCGGCGGCGTAAGGTGGGTGAAGGGCGGCGACGAGACGCTGCTGCTCAAGCTGGAGCTGCTTCTGGCGACTCTCGCGTTGGAGTTGCTGCTCGAGACGTTGTGCTTGGCCCTTGTTCTTCTTCTTCTTTTGCTTGACGAGCTCCTTCTTTTTGGCGGCGGGCGAGAGGTTGACTTTGGGACGAGCGGGAGCACGGGCGCAGGTGAGGGAGGTGGAGTCGCAGTGACCTGGGGAGGGGTAGTGAGCGTCAGTGAGAGGTCTCGGAAGCGCTTGGAATTGGTATTGAGGTGCAAGACGGGAAGGCGACGGCGGGAATTGGAATGAGGGGCCGAGCCGAGTCACGAGACTTCGGCTCGGGGTGAGGCGAAACAGATCCGGGCAGAGCTAGAGATACTCACCAGAGAGGCATGCTTGGTGGTTGGGAAGGTCTCCGGGGACGTAGCGGCCAGTGTAGAGGCACTCGGCGCCCATTCCTCCACAAACGGCGCCGGATCCATCCTTGAGAGGCGAGCAGCCGAGGTTGCCCGCACACAGGCTGTCGTCCGCACCTTCTGCACCCTCACAGCTGTCGCCGAGACCACCTCTATCATTAGGAAGCGAGACAAGACGAATCAGCGAGGTCTCGGGTAGGGGACCGAGAGGCTGGGCATGGCTTACAGGCATACACCCTCCTCGCCGTCTTCACTACTACAGTGAGAAAAGTCGCATTGAGAGTTGTCCGTGCAGCTAAAGTAGTGCAAAGTGCAGGTTAGTAAAAAGAGTCTTGGAGACGGGCTTGCTGAGGGGGCGGGGACGGCGGCAGTTTGTAAAGGAGAGCGAGCACTCACACAGCGCCGGCAAATCCACAGAAGTAGTCCTTGGACTGCGGATCTTGGTGACATTCGCTGTTGATGGGAACCCTCATCGCCCTTCGGGAGGTGGCGGGCTGTAGGGAGTCGCAGATCTGTTGGTTTGGCCGTGAGCCTGCCATACACTTGATGCGTCCGGCCTGAGCTTGTACGGAGGAGAGAGCAAGGACGAAGGTGGTGAGGAGGAGCAGCAGTCGCTTCGGTGGTGGTGGGAGTGAAGGCATGGCGAGCCGAGTGAGTGGTCGGCGTGAGGAAGACGGAGGAGGGGAAGGAGGGGAAGTGGTGTTCGAAGCATGACAGCCTTGTTTGGCCAAGTCGAGCTAGGGAAAGATCTAGAGCCAGCCGGGAATTTAATCTCTTTCGCTCGGCGATCCTTTATGGAAGGCGCGTCGTCGGCAGCCCTTGACTGGGGCAACTTGTAGGTGCATACAGCAGCTTTACGCGTTGAACTACATCGCATATACTATGGTGGCAACGACAAGTTGACTGCCTGTCGTCAAATTCTCAGACCACGCCTTCCCATCCGAGCCAACCGGGAGCGGCGAGTTTTCCCTCTTTTGGGCCCCGGATCCCAGATGGGAGGGAGCCCAGCAGAAGCTGCATGGCAAACATCACCTGCCACTCCCGCGTTTTCTGCAGCTCTTTCCTCTTCCTTCGCTTCGACTACTTGACCGACTTCGACGCGTCGTCGCTGGCTTTCGCCGAGTCCATCGCGATCTTGTCCAGCTTGCCCTCTGATCGCACATACCTCAAGTGAAGCGCGGCCAGACTGATTGGCGATTTCATTCCTTTCATTGGCAGCTGGCATTTGCTCCTACTCATCGAGCACTTTCGTATCGGCCGAGGCAACCTCCTTTGCTGCTCGGTGAAGCAGCGATCCAGGCAGCTCAAAGTGGCCCACGAGCTTGATATTCTTACCGCAGCTGCTCGCTTACGAGCCGAACCTTTCTGGTCTCCGTGGTCTGTACTTGGAGCTCGACCAACCGGCGCGCTCGTAACCTCGCAACCGGGCGCCGAGCCGGTCCCCCTCGCGGTCGCTTTGGCATCTCGGGTTGCAGTGTTGGACGAGAGAAATTCAGATGTTGTACAATAAGTGTACTTGGATTTCTATATGATGCGCCAAGGCAGCTGGACAGGGAGAAGTTCAAGTCCAGCGGCGGTAGCGGAGAGGTTGCGCCGAAGGGAGAGGGAGAGTTGCTCGAAATTGGCTCTTGAATCTCTTCGCTTCGTCCCACTACCTTGACACATCTCCACACCGACTCGGAACCACTTGCCAACTTCACCTCATGGCATTCAAAGGCTCCGCTCCCTCTCTCCATCAGTCCGTCTACCCCGAGGTACAAATCCGCCCCGGCAGTCTCTCCGGCGAAGTCGTACTCGTCTCTGGTGCTAGCAAAGGGATTGGAAGGTCCATCGCACTCGCTTTTGCCAAAGCCGGAGCAGCGGGAATCGGCCTGCTAGCTAGAACCGAGAGTGCTCTCCTTGAGGTGGAGAAGGAGATTCAAGGGCAATGGCCCTCCGTGAGGACGTGCGTGGCTGCGGTAGACGTGATGGATGATGGTGCCGTCACTTCCGCTGTCGCAAACGTAGTCAAAGAGCTCGGAGTACGTCTTCAGCTGTCGGCGCTCCTCTCGGCTTTCGTTCTTCGCTCGCTGATCCGGCGTCTATCTTCCTACTCTGCAACAGCCAATCGACATTCTGATCAAGTGAGCCATAGGTGATCCAACTGTGGGGCTCACTTGTCTGACTCCGTCCCCTCTTCCAGCAACGCCGCCGTCAATCATCTCATCCCCTTCGCCAAAACGAGCATATCTCAGTGGTGGAAAGTGGTTGAGATGAACTTGAGAGCTCCCATCTTTCTCCTCATGGCGGTGCTGGACGACATGAGGGCGCGGAACTCGGGAGTCGTGGTCAAGTGAGCTTTCCCTGTTTGGCGATCAAACCTCGCGCTTCTGCTCGCTTACTTGGTCTCCTATCCTACACCCAGTATTGCCTCACGTGCGGGAAGCGTCTCTACTCCCTTTGCCACCGCTTACTCTGCATCCAAGTGAGTCGGTCTGCAGCTTTCACTCCGAGCTCGGCGCTGATCTAGCTCGCGCAGGGCTGGCCTCATTCGGGCTGCTTCCTGTATCCAACTTGAGCTCGACATGGAGAAGAAGGACGTGCAGATTTACTCGCTTCATCCTGGAGGGGTTCGCACCGATATGACCCTTAACGCTTTGGACCCTGCCCTCGACGAGCTGATGCCCGGGGTGACTCTTCCCAGTTCGGCGCTATTCACATTGCACTAATTATTTCCGCCTCTGCAGACCATATCGAGGGTCACCGAGTTCTTCCATCAAGAGATGAACGTCGAACCCGAGCTCTGCGCCGCTACATGTGTCTTTCTCGCCTCGACCGAGAAGGCGAAGGCGCTTCGGGGTCTGTACTTTGACGTCTCGCACGTGAGTTTGCAGCTCGACCTACAAGCAGCAGCGGCAAAACTTAATTCTCTTTCTCTGTAGAACATCCAAGCCATTGTCGACCAAGCCGACCTTGTCAAGCGAGAGGGGATGCACGGGCTCAAGGTCGACTTCCTCGGCGGGCTTCCAGATGATGGTGGACATTCGCGATCGGCTTCCGAGCCCGCAAAGAAGTAGTAGAAGCTCTCTCAGCTCTCCCCTGTCTATCAATGATCGCGGACGTGTCACAGAGATTGCAGACGAGAGGATAAACGGCGGTACTAAACGGAAGAGGCGAAATGAATACGTGCGGGGAATGCTACTACATGCAGGGGTGTCATAAGTCGTAAGGGTAAGAAGTTACTGAAGGGGAGATACAAGGCGCGAGGCGAGTACAGCCTCAGTCCCGCTCGCGCTCGGAAGTGCCGCCGAGAAGCGAGCTCGTCTCGCTGCTGGGGGCCTCGTCATCGGCTGTGGAGAGGAACGGGAGTCAATGAAGGGTTTACCAGTGATTCATAGCAACTAATGCTTCCGACTCACTTAAAGCATTAGCTCGACCCAGCACGACGACACCCTCACCTCGACTGGCATCCTCCTGCTCGAGGTCGACATTGCGCATGGAGAGGACGGCAATCAACGCAGGGACGAGGAAGAGGATCGCCATTATGTTGAGAACCCTCTGCGTGTCGCGGTAGGACTCGTTGATGGCCTGACGGATGGGCGAGTCCATGGGAAAGGAGATGGCGAACGGGAGGGAGGCCATGACCTTGGGGATGAGGGCTTGGCTCTCGGGGTCCGCTGGAAGGTGGAAAGCGAGACGGCGAGGTAGGAGAGAGGTCCACACGGCGCCTGCTCCTGCTCCTCCCACGGCTCCGCCGATTTGAGTGATGGTGAGGAAGATGGCGGTGGCGATGGCGACGTCTGCGAAAGCAATAGTCGGCGCTCTGTCCTCGGTCACAGAGGCAGTGAAAATCATTACCTTGATGCCCTACAACCGACTGACAGCCCAACTGAGCTGCGATGGTCGTGGCTCCACCTCCGGCGCCGCCGAGCAGTTGACTGACCACAAGCTCGAACGTCGAGCTATCGAGGTTGCGAGTGCGCATCATGAGCCAAGTGCCGGCCATATGGACGAGGACGCCGAGGATGCCGATCCATTTGTAGCGGTTCGTTGCCTTTGCTCCCCATCCGGCGAGCGTGGCGGCGACGCAGGCGGCGAAGATGTACGATTGGCTGTAGGGCGAGACGGGGTCAGCACGAAGCTCGGGAAAGGAGAGCGAGAGCCGAGGTACTCACCTGATGTACGAGGCAGTCTGAGGTGAGTGGTTGCGAGCGACTCTGGAGAGGTAAGGTCAGCTCAATCGTCCGAGAGAGACGTTTAGACGACAGCGTTGACGTACTGCAGGAAGCTCGTAAAGAAGCTCTCGTAGCAGAACTGGCTGACGAAGTGGAAGAAGCCCACAGCTGAGCCGGCGAGGATGGTCCGGTTCTTGAGCAGGCGCGGCGGGAGGACGGGGATGGGTGACCATTTGAACTCGTAGTAGCCGAAGAAGGTGAGGATGCAGACGCCAGCGAAGATGAAGGCCCAAATCTCGGCTGCGAGCAAGGCGAATCGGTCAGCAAACGAGCGAAGACCTTCAGCACGAAGCACTTACGATCCTCCCAGCCTCGTTGCCCGTGCGCCGCGAGAGTGAAGGGAAGGAGGAGGAGACCGCATCCGACCGTCAACGCGCAAAGCCCAACAATGTCGAGTTCTCTCCACACCTCCTTGGTCTTGCCCCACGCCGTCAACCGCGGCTTTCTCGCCCGCTCGAGCACGACCGAATCCCGCTCGGCAGCAAAGCTCGGTCGTCGAGCACGCTGCTCTTCGGCTTGCGCACCCTTATCGACCCAATCGCGACGTGCGAAACCATGGCCAATGTCCATCGTACTCGGCGTACGGCCAGCGCGAGCAGCCGAGGCCTGCACCTTGCGCCATTGAATGAGGAGGGTCTGTGGTCGACGACAGGTCAGCTCAGTAGATTGAGCACGCTACAGATATCACTTACGAAGAAGAGGACGCCTGCGACGACGGGAAGAAGGATGCCGAAGGCGGCGTAGGCGACTCGATACCCTGGCTCGCCTCGGCGCTGGAACCACGCTCCTATGGGAGGACCGATCCAGGTGGTGACGAGCCAAGGGAGCGAGATGGTGGAGGTAATGAGCCCTCGGTTGCTGAGCGTAGTCGTGTCTGCGAATGAACACGTTCCGAGATTAGCTCGGCGCGCCAGAATCGCGAGGCGAGGCGACTCACCAGCCACGATGATCTGCTGAGCGAGCTGAAGACCTTGTCCGCCAAGGGCAGCGATGGCGCGAGCGACGATAAAGACGCGAACGTTGGTGGAAGCGGCGGTGAGGAGGTAGCCGATGGAGTAGAGAGTGGCGGCCAGCGCGATGCCTTCCGCTCGGCCGAAGACGTCGAGGATCTTGGTGAAAGGAGGTTTGCCTACGGCGAAGGCGATCTATGGGCATGCCGAATGGTCAGCGATCGGAGAGGGAGGAGAGGGAGGAGCGGAGCACAGGACTGACTCACGCTGGTGATGATGACGACGGAAGAGAGCATCGAATGAGAGCCAAGGAGCGAGAGGAAGTACGGCTCGATGGTCGGTGTAGTGTTGCCCTCCAACGAGGTGAGCGCCGAGATGAGGTAGACTCTGCGGATCTCGGGAAGGTCAGCGCCGAGGGAAAGAAGGAGAGATGGCCGAGAGCTTGGATCTCACCCGATGTAGATAGAAGTAAGGCCACCCTTGCCCCAGACGGTCGACATGAGCTCCATCTTCTTGACTCCCCATTGCTTGTGGCCTTCATCCTCGGCACGACACCGACGCTCGGTCTGCTGCCCATCCCCCGCGTTCCACACCTCGTCGTCTGTAGCTTCCCGCTGGCGACGGCCACGAGCATCACTAGCACCCTCGCTTAAGTCGTCCGAGAGGTCCGCATCGGAATCCCAGACATCCTCCGACCTTCCAGCCTGGCCGCGAGGGATCAGCCGCTCCTGGCTTCGTTCCCACCTTCGGCGATGATCCCTGCTTCTGCCCGAGCCGCTCAGCTTGCTCCGGAGTACTTCCTCGAGGTGGTCCCTGCTCTCCTCGGCCGAAGTGCCCGGTGCGAAGCTCCCGTAGCGAGTATTGGGACTTGCGGAACCGCTCACAGAGCCCGTCATGCTCGGCGACCGTCCCAAATCGAGGCGAGGGGTGGCGCCGCGGGAGATGGTGGAAGGTGCTGAAACGATGAAGCGAGCGGGCTGGTGTCGTGCAGGCGAGAGCGACCCTTGACCTCCTCCTCCGGCGCTCATCGCTCGTTGTTGTTGGGCGGCGGAAAGGCGACCGACACCGGCGGATGAAGCGGTTTGGTGACTGTGATGGAATGTAGGAGATTGTTCTGCTGAGGAGCGCTGCCGCGGTTGCTGGCTGGCGAAGACGAACAACGGAGGGCTGAGCGCGGGGGAACGAGGGCGAAGCCGGTGGCAGTGGCTGAAGCTGCTGCTGTACGATCGTCGCTGTTGAGCAGGCGAGGTTGTAGTTTGGTGTACTGTAGGCGACGGTGGAGGCGAGAGACGAGTCGAAGCGAGTTGTGGCGGGAAAGAGAAGGGCGAAGAGGCCTTCTCTAAGAGCTGAGCTACTTGCGCGAGGGGCTGTGAAAGGCTGAAAGGGCTACAGGAATCGTCGAGGGGACTTCCAGTAGTATCTCGCACCCCTGCAACACGTCTCTACTTCACAACTCTTCTCAATGACTCCTCTCGCGGATCACCCCCTCACCCATCTCGGCGGCGGGCGGCGAATTGAGGCTTGAATCCTTGTCTGATTGCTTTTTCAGATTCATATTCGAGGTCTTTACCGCTCCTTTTGCGTCGACGCAGTAGCTGAAGTAATTCGAACGACACTGCAGTACAGACCCCATCTCTCAGAAAGCGCCGAAACCATCGCCGAAGCAGTCGATGCCGTCGACCGTTCGTTCAGACTACGCCGTCTCATCCAGCTCATCCATGCTCTGCAAAGTAAGGAAGTCACTGTGTGTCTTTGAAAAGGGGGACACTGCCTAGACGTGGAAGAAGAGGACTCACACTTCGAAGCAGCAGCGGCCGACTCGGCGGCATCAGCGCGGTCGAGTTGAGAGTCGGGTAGAGGTGCTGTAGCACAGACAAAACGGTCAGCTCCATAGAGCGAGAGTGTTTCAGAGCTCAAGTCGACTCACCCAGTCCCATCGCCTGTCTCTTCTCCTCGCCCCAAAGATGAGCCCACTCCTCCCCATCCTCGGCGTCAAAGTCGAGGGGTAGAGCATCATCCTCTCGCTCCACTCTCAACTCCATCTCCTCCTCCGTCTCACTCTCTCCGTTATCCTCCTCCTCGGTCCACAGCTCCGCCTCGGTCGCCACAAGCGTGTTGCTGGCGAAAGTAATGCCGAGCCGATCGCATTGGGCTTGTAGGTCCTCGTACCAGTCCTCCTTGGGGCTATCTCTGCCGCTGACGTCGACCGAGATATATCGGAGAGCGGGATGACCTCGGACGAAGTCCTGGAACATGTCCAGCGCCGACGAAGAGGCTTCGAGAGGAAGATGAGCGAGAACGGACACCGCGACTATCGTCGGCGAAATGGTGAGAAGTTGGTGAAGGGACTGTGGATTGACCCTCAGATGGAGCTCTTCGAGATTGGGTAGCTGGCCTCGGTCGAGGACGGTGCACTGCCTGGAGAGAGGCGTGACCTCGCCGAGGTTGAGATAGCGAAGACGGGGCACGGGGATCTCGAGGTGGGAGAGGAGACGGGGGAGAATGAATGAGGGGTCTTGAGTATTGAATGAGGGGCAGGTCAGGCGGAGACTCTCGAGTGTTGCTGCCGACGAAGTAATCAAAGCGAGAGCTTGCGCCTCCGAGCCGCTGAGGTCGTGCATGGCGAGGTGCTTCAGGCGCCAGCCTGGGTCAGCAGGAGTCGAGGAAGTCTTCATCCAGAGCGGTCCGCGGCCGAAACTAGCGGCCCCAGTGAGAGAAAGGGCGGTGAGGTGAGGCGTGGCTCGGCCGAGCTCGATCCAGAAAGTGGAGTCGAGCGACGCGGCCGTGTCGAGCATGAGCAAGGTGAGAGAAGCGGGAACACCGTGAGGATCCAATGGCAGGCTGAATGCGTGTAGGGTGAGGAGGGATGGGAAGGCGAGGAGGAAAGCTCGCTGGCGAGGCTCCGACAGGCCCCTCGGAAGAGAGACGGATCGGACCGCCTGCCCGAGGCCGTGCTTCGACACATACAGGCGAGCTGCCTCTGACTTATCCAGCATCTCTGTCGCTCCTAGACCGCTGGGGACGGGAAAGAGGTGGCGGACGACGATAGGGTGAGCGAGGGCGTGAAAGGTCCTGCTGACGAGTAGAAGTGGATGAAAGGCGCAGACGACCTTCTCGCCATCCATTGTGTCGAAAGCAGGGGACATGAGATAGCCTGAGGGCCTCACGTCCTCGTACAGCAGCTCGAGGATGTGCTTGAGCTCGGTCGGGAGAGTTGGCGCCATCTGAATGAGGAGAGGGGTCAGCTATACACCACAGCTGTGGTGAGATGAGGGCATGTACCTCTATAGTCTCACAGCAGCGCTCGAAGCAGCGAACTCGGGCTTGATCCGTTCCGAGGTCCGAGAGCGAGGGCGAAGAGCTGTAGCGTTTGAGTCAGGGTCAGCGAGGCCTAATGAGCTGCAGCGGCGGGTAGCTCACCTTCTGGAGTACAATTCTGCGCCCAGCACGTCCCAGCTAAGCGAAGTTGGAGCAGCGAGCAAGTTGAAGCCGGAACAAGAGGAGCGAATCGCTTTCGAGACAGCTTAAACTCCTACCATTACCTCGTCTTCGCTACAGAATTGACCGTCCGGCGCTCTTTGGAAGCTTGGGCGACCTCAGCTGCTCACCTACAGCCCCCTACCTTTCCTACAGCCCTCCTTCGCCGCCCGCTCGCTCTCTCCAAGCGCGTCGCTTGCTCGCCCTCGAACCGCCCAAACTGTACGAGATGAGCTCGGCAGAGGAGCGAGAAGCTGCTAAGCAGGAAGCTCTCGGGGGACTGGTGAAAGCTGTACAGCAAAGGGACGTGCTCTTCGTGCTCTACCATCTTCAGCAGCTCGACGCGCGCTCGCTTCACGAAGACGGTGCGTACGACTCGACTCCAGAACCAGCTGAGACTTGGGCTAACCTCTTACATATGCTACAGACCCTTCAACGGAGCTCACACCTCTCGACATCGCTCTCTCGCTTCCGTCCGACTGCCCTCGCCGAGCTCTCATCGTCCAGCTTCTACTTCTCTCGGGCGCTTCCTTCCCACTCGACCACGGTAGGACCTTGACGCGTGGAAGGGAGAACTATTATCCCGCGTCTGCTACCTTAGAGCCGACTTGCGCTAGGGACGGTCAGTCCGCGAAGGCGCCTAGTCGCCGAGCTCAAGCTGAACCCTACTTCCTCCCCGACAGCCAAGATGCTCTTCCAGGACCTTTCGCTTGAAGATGCTGAGCGTTGGCTGCGACAGCAGGGCCTCGACGTCGATGAGATCCACGCCGCAGAGACCGCCGCCGAGGCTGAGCTTGGGACCAAGCCGTTGCCGCTGCCCGCTCACAACCAGCAGAGGAGGCATGAGCAGCCAAGCTCGCAAGGCGATACGTCGCTTTCTTCCTCTCCCCAGCTGACCTCCCGAAGCTTCATCATTGATTGCCTTGCCGACGCTACGACCCTCGCCGACCTCAAACGATTCTTGCACAGCACTCTTCCCAACTTGGTCCACTCCGTCACGCCCACCTTCTCCTCGGGCGCCAACGCCTACAAAGTCATCTTGGGCCGCACTATCGACCTCGAAGCCGTCAAAGCCCTCGACAGCACGATGCTTGACGGAGCCACCGTCCGAGTGCTGGCTCAGCCCCTTCTTCGCAACCCCGAAGCCCCCTCGCCACCTCGGCCGAAGTTGCACTCCTTGTATCGCTCGACCTCTCCCCTCCGCGACGAACGCCGTCACTCATCCCGCCGTCGCAGCCTCTCTCCTCGACGTTCGAAGCCCCGTCGTGCCCCTTCCTCGCCCGACTCGCCTTGGTGGGAGCGAGATCGAGAGGCGTTGATCTGGCGTCCCTACTCGTCCTGCATCTATGCGTATGGTACTGCTCCTCGACCTCCTCGCGCTCCCCAGCCGCCTGCAGATGCAATCCAGGAGACTCTCGACCGCTGGTCGGAGGACTCGTGGGTTGGGAGGTGGGCGGCAGATTATCCCGGAACGAGGCCTCTTTGGAAAGACCACGGATGGGTGTGGCGAGGGTGCGTCGTCTGGCTTCGACTTCTTCGAGCTGCAGCGCTGACACAGCTCCCTTCTCCAGCCGCCTCTGCCCTGTGTTCCCGCCTCAAAGGGGATCGTGTCGCTCTCTTTGTTGGGGACGTGACTGCGACAACGCACACGATAAAGCCGAGCTCAGGACGCCAGACGGCCACCTCAGATACCCCGACCTGGCTGCAGGTGAGTTGCTCACCTCCCTCGGCGTCGCCTTTCTCTCACTGACTCAACTTCACGACAGACTTCGTCAAACGACCTTGGAAGGCGCCGAGGTCAAGCTCCGAGTTTTCCACCTGGTCGTACGGTGGTCGGCGATTTGATGACGGCGCCGTTTCCAGGGCTGAGGAGGGCAGGTTCGGCGATGCTGGCAGAGCCCTTCCCCCTCCCCCTCCTTCCCTGCCCAATAAGCCTACCTTCGCTTAGAAGTAGCGCTCTCCGCCTTCGTTTCGAGACGCTTCTCTGCAACTTTGTTTCTGTACAGCGCTTACGCCGAGAGAAGCGAGCTCGGAGGAAGTGCGAAGCCGGGGCAGCACCGAACGACTCAAGAGCTGCTAGCAGCAGAGGTAGCGCAATTGAAGCATCGTGCAGTGCGCCGATAGCCATTAGACTGCAGAACTTTGCGATCCGAGCGCCTCTAAAAGAAGTCGCTGACCTCACGCGGCGCTCCTTCGCCTGCTACCACATCTCCTCGTCACTTCTACTCGACTCCAACCCAGCGCAGAGTCTCTCAACTATTCTCAGGCAGCTCTCTGTAGCGCGCCATTGCTACCAAAGCTCGCTGCAGCCCCGTTTTAGCTCGACCTAAAAGGCGCTCGCGCGATGGCAAGCTTGCAGGAGATGGTGGATGGGCTGGTGAAAGCAGTGGTAGAGCAGGATGTTCTGTTCATCATCTACTGGCTGGAGCAGCTTCCCTCGGGCCACATCGACGACGAGGGTAAGTCGACCTGCAGCTTGCGCGGTCTGAGCTCGCCGTTTGAGCTCTTGTGCTCGCTGTTGCTGATCAGAGCTCGTGCACACTGCAGACTCCGGTACATCTCTCACCGCCCTCCAAGCTGCCGTCTCCGACGCCTCGCTCTCCGACATTCAGCGCCTCTCCGTCCAGCTTCTCCTCCTCAGCGGCGCTCGTCCAGACTTCTTCGGCACCAGGTCGTCCGCTCGGCTGAAGGCGCAGGATGTAGGCAACGTCGCGGCGCTGGAGCTGTTCGACTCGTGGGAGGCAGGAGGCTCGCAGCAGGGTGAGTTCACGCTTCGGCGATCGTAAGACGACGACTTAGCTCACTCGTTCTGCCCACAGCCACCGACGCAGCAATGCTGCTCGCGATGGGATCAGCCGGCGCCGAGTCTTGGATCGTGAACAACGGCTACGAGAGCGATGACATCCGTTAGCAAAGGGCGGAAGCGGAAGCAGCGACAGTGGATGCAGCGGCCGCTCAGCAGCTGCAGCAGCCGACGGAGGAGCACGCTGAAGGCCATGAGACGGCTGGAGAGACGGAGCGGGCTCTCCCTGTGCCCGTGGAGCAGCCTGCTCCGGTCCTCGACGAGCCGTCCGTTACAAACTTCGCTTCGCCCGAGTCGATGAACTTCGGCTCACCCTCTTCCGCCGAACGCACCGACACTCCGCCCGGTCACCCTCCCGTCTCTCCTTCGACCAAGCGCAAGCTTCACGAGATCGACACTTCCACCGTAACCGCCGAGCCCGAACCCGTCTCAGCTACGGCTCAAGCTCCTCCTGCCGCTCGCTACCACCCCATGGCCAGCTTCTTCGATGTCGAGGAGAACGAGAGGGGTGAGAATACGCCCCAGTCCCTCTCGGTAGCTCGCAGCGCCCCAGCGCCGACCAAGAAGCTTCGCATCGAGCTGCCCAGCAAGCGACCGCCCGTCGCCTCACCCATCCTCCCCACCTTCGACCACCCTGCCCCCTTCATTAAAGACATCAACCCTCGCACGGAGAACGACGTGGTCGAAGCGTCTCTCCAAGAGCGCCTCCCCGAGGGACTCGTCATTCGCCTCACTCCGCGCTGCTTCGGCGTGACTTACACCTCGGCGAAGGTCGAGGGCGTTGACGCCGACGTTGCTGTACTGGTGACGCTCCTCAGCGGCGCGGTCGTCGATAACCGGTCTGTCCGAGTCGAACCCTTCCGCCTCGCCAGCAGCCAGCCTCCACCTCGCCTTCAAGCCCTCGCCGGAACCGGCGTCGTCTCCACCTCGCAGGACAACGAGCAACAGGTCGACGAGGACCAGGAATCTGCTCAAGGACCTACAGCTGTACCCTCCCACCTCTCTCAATTCTACTGCGTCATGCGCCCCGGTCCTATCAACGACATCGCGATTCGCTCGCTGTTCATCTTCGCACTGCGCGCGTGCGGCGAGGAGGGGACCAACATCAAGGAGATGGACGCACTGCCGAGCATGGCGCAGCGAGAGCGTGTTCTCGTCGGACTCGACTACCCCGTCAAAGCCGACGCCCTCCTCGCCGAGATGAATGGAAAGGTCGTCGCGGATCACCCAGTCGTCGTCGTTCGTGCTGCTGAAGCAGCATCGATCCCTTTCACTCGTCCTGTGGCTCCTCCCGTCGCTCCTCGTCCTCTCCCTCCCCGTCCTCCCGCATCAGCTCTCCCTCGGCCGCTCATCCCCATCCCGCCGCCGCCCCCGCCGCCTCTTCCCTCCACCTCGTTCATCGTCCGCAATATCGCCAAGAATACGACGACCGAGGAACTCGAGGATGCGTTCAAGCCCGTGTGCATCTGGTACGCTCCGCCCGAGACCAAGATCAACGCCGCCGTCGTCTCGGGCAAGAAGGGCAAGATTGTCGGGCATGTCAGGATCGGCGCAGAGGTCAACGGCGAGCTCGTCGTCGAGCTCCTGCGTGGAAAGGTCATCCGAGGCGAGATGATCAGGGTCGAGGTGGACAAGGGACTCGGGCTTTGGGCGGACGAGCAAGGTGCCAGCGCCAGCACTTCTAACAGCCCTCTCCCTACTCCTCAACCTCAAGATGGTCCTTCCGGCTTCTCTTCTCTCCCTCCTGCGCCCGCTCTCCCCTCCTCTGCCCTCTGCAACCGCTTCTACGTCGAGAACCTCGACCGCAAGGCTCAGTCGACCGACGTCAAAGCCGCCTTCCTCCGCGCCGTTGATCACCAGCTCATCAAATCGGTCAGGGTCGCCGAAGCAGGTGGATCGGCCATTGTCGTGCTGACTACTCGCGTCGACCTCGAGACGCTCAAGGAGAAGATGAAGGACGCCGAGATCAATGGGCGCAAGCTCGTCATCTCGCCGCACGAGGTCGCCGAGGAGGAGGACGTGGCCGACGCTCCCGGCGTGGAGCCCATCATCCCTGATACCACGACCGAACGCACCGCCCTCCCAGTCCTCCATTACCGCCCCGCTTCGACCGCACCCCTCGTCGACTCTCGCACTTCGGCGTCGACGTCTAACTCCAACACCGCCCCCATCGGAGACCGTCACCCTCCTCCTCCTCCTCGCTCCCCTCCCCGTCAGTCTCGCGCCAATGCTGCTCAGCTTCCCTCCCGTCCCGCCTCAAGTCGTGACGACCGAGACCGAGGTCGTTCGCCCGTTCGCTCTTCTTCGATCGCCGCTTCCGCCACTCGTCGTCTCTCGCCCACTTCCGTCGCTGGGATCGTCTTTCAACGCTGCGCTGCATCTTGGGAACGACACAGCCAAGCGGAGGTAGCTCGCTGGGAGGCCGAATCCTGGGAGGGCAGATTCCCCGCCGACTATCGCCCGTACCCTCCTCCTGCTGTCGTCGCTGAAGCTGCTACGACGTCCAAGGTCAACCTCAACAACTTCTGGAGGACGTAGGTCAATTGCTACCTGCCCCGAGTGGAGACTGCGAGGCTAACCTCTTGCCCTCCGCAGCGAGCGGTGCCCGCACTGGCCACCTCAGGTGGGGAGGAAATTGTGCAAGGGACGTACTTGCTGGATGGCGCATTCGCCTGCTGAGCTCAGACGACAGGATGTTCATTCGTCAACCCTCGTGAGTCCTCGCCTTCGCCGATTCGTCTTGCTCGAGCCGAGAACTGATCGTCTCATCGCTCTTCCCGCTCGCTCTCCGCCTCGACCATCTCCCTCTCCGCCACAGCCGCTGGCTCGCAACCCCCTCCCCCAGCCACCCTCGAAGCTCCCCGCGCCGCGCCGAAGCGCCGCCACGACTGGGGTTCAAGCGAGGAGGACGTCGAGGCGGCCTCTCCTTCCGCTTCCACAACCCAAGCCGCTCGCGACCGCACAACTAGCACCAACTCCAGCAGCGACCCCACCACCGCCCTCTCCTCGGCCGCCACCTCCCTCTCCCCCTCCCCCACAACCCACCAACGCACCCTCGACGACGCCCGTCTCGCCTCTCTCAACTACTCGCCCGCCGACGTTGCCGCTCTCAACACTCTCATGGCGCCGATGGATCATCCCCCTTCGGAAGGGTTCGATCGGACAGCCCAATTGGAGGTCAATTTTGGCTACCTTGAGCCGGAGAAGGCGAGGAAGGCGTTGGAGAGGCAGGAGGTGAAGCGGGCGTTTGGGGAGGATGAGAGGATGCAGCTGGGGTATGAGAACTTTTTGAGGGCGCAGACGGGGGAGAGTAGGGATTTGTATACTGTGTGAGTCGTCGATGAGGGAGAATGAGGGGAGGAGGGGCTGGAAGACCGCTCGCTGACTGGTTTTGATTCGGCGCCGACCAAACAGCTTCTTCGCCCAGCTCACCGGGTTCAATGACGAGTCGAGGATGTTCATGCAGGGTGCTAAGCAGGCGCTGGCGGCCGCGAGAGCTGGAGGAGGGAGGTGATGGTGTGCCCTCGCTCTCGTCTTCTCGGCGAGCGCTCGCTGACCTTGCTCTCGCTTCGCAGGTGATGCCGCTTGATGACTCGTCTCTTTCTTCTTCGTACATTGTTGTCTCGTCCCCCTCTCCGTCGCCTGTCGTTCTTGGCCGACGCCTCGTACTTGCATTTCGTTACCCCTTCGTTTCCCCTCCTCGCCGAAGTCCCAAGTCCGAGCGAGCCGAATGAGCCTGTTTCAGCCGCTATCCCAAATCTTGAGAGTCACCTGAAGGTAGCAAAGACCCTGGCACGCTGCTCTGCTGCTGCTGCTTGACAGCTTTGCTGATGTCCACTCTGAGGGAGAAAAGCGAACGAGGCTCGGGGAGGGCTGGCAGAGTTCGCTGTAGCAAGGCGTTGGGCGGTCGAGCTGGCTCCGAAGCTGTAGATAATTGCAGTGCTGTATCATAGCTGCACAAGACGAAGAAAGAGAGGGAGAGCAACTTGGACGACTCCAGTCCGAGCCAGCCCGACCACTTTGCCCAGCGCGAGTCTGACCTCTTCTGGCCTTCTCCTCCACCCTCTAACACACTAGTCAGTCCTTGCTGCTCCTGCTGTAGCTCTTTAGCTAGCTGTACAGTGTACTGATCCAGCGCCCTACTGCTCTGCACTCCTACAGAAATGTCGGCAGTCTTTGGTCGTGCAGCTCTGCGCCAGGTCGCGGGTGCGAGGTCCTTCTCGTCCTCGCCCGCCCCTCAGGCTACTCTTCGTGAGCTCGAGATGCGCATCAAGTCGGTTGGAAACATTGGTAAGTTCTGCACCCTTGTAGCTCGCCTTGAGACGGGCCAGAAGCGACCCAACGCTGGGCTGGCCCTTCCAGCAAGACGCGGTCTCGTCACTTTGACACAGCGCCGAGAGAGCTAACGCCGAGGTGAATGACCTACAGGAAAGATCACCAAGTCGATGAAGATGGTGGCCGCTTCCCGTCTCGCCCGCGCCCAGAACTCGATGAAGTACGCTAAGGCTTACGGCGCCGCCAACAACGCCGTCTTTGAGCAATCCGAGGCGGCCAAGTCGGAGGCCAAGGTCGAGAAGATCCTGTACATTGTCACCTCGTCCGACCGTGGACTTTGCGGAGGAATTCACTCGTCGGTCGCTAAGGCCGCCAAGAGGGATATTGAGCAGGGCGAGGGAGTCGGCAAGGAGGTCACCATCGTCGCTCTCGGTGACAAGCCCAAGCAGCAGCTCGTCCGTGGTACCGTCGGCAACGATGTAGCCCTCTCTTTCAACCAGATTGGTCGCGCCGTCCCTACTTTCAACGATGCCCTCGCCATTGCCGACAAGATCGAGTCCGAGGGACTCGAGTTCGACAAGGTTCGTTTCTTTGGGCTCCGTACTGTAGCTGAGCAGGAGGCTGACCTTGTTCGCGCGTGATATAGATCAAGGTCATCTACAACAAGTTCGTCTCGGTCATCTCCTACGAGGCCAGCTTCATCGAGATCTACTCCAACAAGGCTCTCGCCGCCTCCCCCTCCTTCGCCGCTTACGAGGTCGAGGGAGACGAGCTCTCGGGTGACCTCGCCTCCTTCTCCATGGCCAACGCTATCTACGCTGGTCTTGTCGAGGGATACGCTTCCGAGGTGGGTCTTCTACGCCCGCCAGACGATTGTGCGTTTTCTAGAGGCTGACCTCGAACTTGCATTACAGATCTCGGCCCGTCGCAACGCCATGGAGAACGCTTCCAAGAACGCCGAGGAGATGATTGCCAAGCTTCAGATGAGCGTGAGTGGTCGTTATTCGGCTCGGTCGTGGCTCCAAAGGCTAACCCTCGCTTTCCCCTGCTCTACAGTTCAACCGCATGCGTCAAGCCGCCATTACCAACGAGCTTGTCGACATCATCACTGGTGCTTCCGGTGCGTTTCGTTCCTTCTTTCTGGCTCGAGCTCGGCGGAAACGAGCAAGGAGCTGACCCTCTCTCCTCCCACTCAACAGCTCTCTAAGCGGTCGGATGATGCGTATAGAAGGGACGGGGGGGATGAATGGCACCCAGTTGAAGGAAGTTGAAGGGTTGCAAAGCAATATCGGTCGCTGTGTTCTGAGGCTCGGAGCAGCTGGCGTGGGTGAGAGAGGCGAACGGCGAACGACTCTGCTTGCTGCAAGACGATACGCGAGAGCTCGCAAACAGTACTACGAGCTCTGCGGACTCCTCATGCTGTTCGGCAGCTGCTGTAGCCCCTTCGGACTGTTGGCTCAGCTCTCAAGAACCGCGTTTCGCGCCCAGCGCTTCTCTCCCTCCTTCTTCGTCCTCGCTCATCTCCACTCGCTTCTCGAGACTCTCCGGCGGCTCGCGCAGATCAATCTGCACCTCAGAGACATTCCTCAGCTCGCACACGGTCTGATACAGCACGATGGACGCCTCAGCGCCGCCCGCTCCTGCTACTCCTCCTTCCCACTCTCTGAGGCCGCCATTCACCGCTGCCAGCCCCGCGCTGCACTTCGAGGTACTCAAGAGATGCTCTACTACTCGCGCAAGGGTGTCACGGATGACCCTGCCTCATGCTACGACCCTCACGCCCACATTTATGCCAGTCGCTACTCAAGGGACTATGAAGGGCGTGACAGCGGCGCAGCTGGAGGCGATTGAGCCGCCAATTACATTACTCTTGAACAATACGTATCATTTGTCGCAACGGCCAACAGCGGAGCTGCTGGACATGGTTGGCGGCAGCCACAACTACCAGGCCTGGCGCCGGAATCTCTTGACCGATTCGGGTGAGTTAGGCTCTCCCAAGCCCCTGAGCGCTTGCTGACACTCGACTTGACCAACAGGTGGATTCCAGATGGTCTCGCTGTACGCCCCGGCCCTTCCACGCCCTCCCCATCTTCTCGGCGCCGACTGACCGCCCTCCCCTCGCAGCGTCAAGCTCTCCCGCGTAGAAGAAGAAGGCGTCCTCTTCGCCAACCCCTACGACCCTTCCCAATCCTCGCTCCTCACCCCCGAACGGAGCATGCAGATCCAGCATTCCATCGGCGCAGATATCATGATGCGAGTTCGGTGCTCTCTTCTTTGCTTTTCGGGGCTGCTGCTGACGATGATGCGATCTGCAGGCAATTGGATGATGTAGTATCGAGTCTTACTACTGGAGCGAGGATGGAGGAGGCCATGTGGAGGTCTATCCGATGTGAGCGCTTGGCTTCGGCGCTCCTTGTCGCACTCGCTGACCTCGAGCCTCGAACCGCAGGGCTGGACCGCTGTCTCGCTGAACACGCTCGTTCAGGCAAGGCTC
The DNA here is from genome assembly GCA_001600635.1 of Leucosporidium creatinivorum. Classification (NCBI taxonomy): domain Eukaryota; kingdom Fungi; phylum Basidiomycota; class Microbotryomycetes; order Leucosporidiales; family Leucosporidiaceae; genus Leucosporidium; species Leucosporidium creatinivorum. Next base: position 1,331,644 of record BCKL01000004.1, on the reverse strand, counting down.
CTACCCAGAACCTCTTCGCCATCATTCAGGGTTGGTCCTCTCCTTCCCCTACTCCGCGTCGACGAATCGAGCCGAGCTGACCTCCCCCTCCTCGGAACAGGCGGCCTCGACCCCCTCCTCCGTGACCAATGTCTCGCAGCCATGACCTCTCCCGAACGAGCTCTCCAGATCCCAGGCTATGCAATCGGAGGATTGAGTGGAGGAGAGGAGAAGAGCGTGTTTTGGCAAATGTGAGCTTTCGGCGTTGATGCTTCGCTACGGAGGGAGAAGCTGATGAGCTGTGATACTGCAGTGTGAAGCAGTGCGCTGCCAAGCTTCCAGAGGATAAGCCGAGGTACTGCATGGGGATCGGATATGGAGAAGGTGAGCTCAACTTCTCGTCGTCCTCGCCGAGCTTCAACTGATCGTGCTCTTACAACAGATCTTCTCGTCTGCGCCGCCCTCGGAGTCGACCTCGCCGATTGTGTCTACCCCACTCGTACCGCTGTACGCTGTCCCCCCTCTCTTCATCTCCCTCCGCTCCTGCTGACCTCGCTCCCCCCTCACAGCGCTTCGGCGTAGCCCTCACCTTCAACGGGCCTCTCAACCTCCGCTCCAAGATCTACGCCGAGGACTTTAGCGTCATTGATCCCGAGTGCAGTTGTGCTACCTGCGACAACGGAGAGGGTATGAGCCGAGCGGCGCTGGCGGCACTGGTCGTGGGCAAGGAGGCGGCGAGCGCTAGTGCGGTTACGGTGCATAACTTGACTTATCAGGTGAGTTGCTCTTTTTTTGCTGTACCCCGCTTCAGAGCGGAAGAAGCTCCAGCGCCGAAGCTGACCCTTTGATCTCCTCGCGCGCCAGTCCGCTCTCATGCATCGCGCTCGAGAGGCCATCATGGAGGATCGCTTCCCGCAATACCTTATCGACTTCTTCGCCAGCTTCTTCAAGAGCAAGGACGAGTACCCGTAAGTCTGACGCTTCTGCTCGGCGCTCGAGCTTCGGCTTTGGCTAGGTCTTGGCGGGCGGGGAGGGCTTGTCGCCAGCCGTTGAAACTCCCCACCGAGCCCATATCTCTTCAAGCCTGGAGCTGACCTCCTTTCGTTCCCTCCTCACAGAGAATGGGCCGTCGCCGCTCTTCAGTCGGTCGGAGTGGATCTCATGACTGGCTTGCCGACGCCGAAGAACTGAGCTGGCTAGTCCGTGAGTGGGGAGTAGAGAAAGAGCCGTAAAAGCTTGTTGTATTCGCATCCGGGTAGCTCTCGACCTCGGACCTCGCTCGGTTTGCATCCGAGAGATCGCCGAAGCTATCGCCGAGTCTCGCATCGCTGGCTCGCTTGCTCTGACTCAGCGAGTACATGCACCGCTGGGTTAAATATGGCAACAATAAGATCACTAGTTGTGGTATAAGAGGGAGGGTACGGATTGGGGACAGCATCATCTCCTGCAGCGAGCCCGAAGCTGAGCTCAAGTCGGCCGGAAAGGGCTCTTGAGTTGCGCCGCTTGACGAGGAGGAGGGGTGGCAGGGCTGGAGAGACAATGGGTATTTTGAGGATCACTGATAGAGGCGTACCTCGTTTTGTCTGCAACGGCAGTGCCTCGGCGATGGCTTTCGGCAAAGCCTGGACGGCAAAGAATCAGCTTCGTCGCCGTCGCCCGCGAGAGCGCAAGCACATACTCTTGGCAGTATCCGGGTATACAACTCTTCCGTCGCCGTGACGTAGCTCGCCATGGTGATGCGCATAGTTGCACGTTCGACCTGTAGAACCCAAGCGAGTCAGACTTCGGCGCCGACCTACCGCGACTCGCCAAGTGAGTCAGTAGAGGGATAATTAGCTCACCCACGCAGTACCAAGCTCCTGGAGTAGGCGGCCAAGAGTTGCAGAGAGCACTGCAGTGCGAACGATGGGACCGATCAGCTACAGCTCGCCCCCTCAGCTTCGTCGCTCGCCTCGAGAGTTTCCGACTCCAAGTACTCATACTCACGTTCTCCAGACACTCTTACCACGACTAGCAGCTTTTGCATACTCAGGTGGTATGGCGACTGCATCTGCTGGCCACCGCCCTTCCCATGATTCGGCGGACCAAACGTCGAGCTCGCGCTGAGTAGCTCGGAGAGGTGGCAGGGTTTGTCGAGCGACGTACGACTTGGGAAGCTTGGGAGGTCGGTGAGAGTTGAGTAGCTGACGGGTTGCTGGCGCGAACGCTCAGGGGAAGGAGGAGGCGAAGGATGGAAACTGGCTCTCTTCGTCGACCGAGTTGGCGAGTAAGATGGACGGCGAGGGGATGGAGAGCGACTGCGACCACGAGAGTTGAACAGAAGGAGCGGTGCTCCGTAGCCGGTGTAGGAGGAAGAACGACCCTTGGCGTTCCTCGAAGGCATGCTCCCTTGAAGCTCACGCCGATCCTGCCCCCGTCGAGCTCAGCCCCGTCGAACGACTTGAGGACGTTGATAGCAACCGCCTTCCTCAGGGTGACCCTCAGTACTGGCTTGCCTTCGACGTAAAGGCACTCGATCCGGTCGATGAGGGTATGGTCGAGCGAGCGAGTGAGGAGGCTTTTGAGCTCGACCGAGGTGGTCCGAGGGCCGAGGTGCTCGACGAGGAACTTGGTGGCGGTCATCTCAGCGGGCGGCAAGTTTTCTGAGTTGAAGTGGAGAGAGGGGAGGACGCGAGCGGAGGGGCGAGGTGGGGTCTTGAGCTCGGCGTAGAAGGGGGAAGGCTGAGGCTCGGGGGTTGCTGAGGCGCCGACGGAAGCAGGAGGGGATGGGGGTGCGGTGCCGGGGTGCCTGTGCTGTTGCTGGTCGATCTTGGTGAGGTCCCTCGCCTTGGGATTATCGATCTCTCCTTCCTCGCTCGGCGAAGGGCTGGCGAGTCGAGACCTCGTCTCCTGAGCGTCGCAGCTCTCCTCCACGCCCAACTCATTCTCGTAAAGCCATCCTTTAGCTTGCTCAATGGTGAGCTCCTTGAGTAGCTTGTGAGCGATGGCTGTTGCCGAGAGGAGAGTCAGCTCGGGAGAGGCCTGCTCGAGCTCGGCCGAGACAGTCGCTCACCGCGGTCCTTCTCCTGCTGCACTCGAGCAACACGGGGATCGCTGGGGCAAGGTAAATCACCTGCCCGACCTGATCTTGAGGCGTTTTGCGACTCGATGGCGCCTCAGAGAAGGAGGATTTGGTGGATGAGCCCGCGCCGAGGGCAGTCGGCTGGGAACAGCGAGAGGGTGGCCTCCAGCGGCGTGATTCGAGTGGTAGGGTCTGTAGTATCGATTTACAGTCAGCGAAACTTCCTGCAGCTCTGCCAGCCCTCTGCTCACCTTGTTGATTGACCGAGTCCCCGGCGCTCGACCTCAATCCCTTCAGGTGGTAGAGAACGAAGAGGATGTCGCGTTCGAGCACGCTCTTAACCAAGGCATTGATAGTGCTGCTGTATTGCGCCTGCTTCTCTTGCTGTAAAGCCTCACTAGAGCTCATGATAAGCGAGCGGCGACCTTGCGACTTCCGAGGGCTGTAGCGCGAGCGAACGTGGCCGGGAAGGGTGCAGACTGCGACGGTTCTTCGATAAGAATTGTCCGAGTGCTGTCGAGCTGTAGCGGGTGAAGGAAGATGCTGGTCGAAGAGAAAGATCGAAAGCGAGCCCACCTCGCACTTTCACGTTCGTTCGCCCTTCGCGGCGAGACATGGATCAGAGTCACTGGTTTCATGCAAGGGAGTGTAACCTCCGATGTTTGGTCTCGAGCGGCAGCTGGAAACGGTACCCAAGCTGGTCTCGATGCTCGGCTCTCCTCAGGCTCGGCGCCGCTCGCAGCAAGCTTGCAAGCTCGCAAGCCAATGGTGAATGTGAGTTAAGCTCGGATAAATCGACAGTAGTATAAAGGGACAGGTGTCCTGCTAAAAGAGCCAATCGGCCGCCGAGAAGTGACACCTGGCGGATTGATCATCGCCGAGAAGCTGCTCCGGAGCTCCGAAATGAAGAGGAGGACGTTGGCCCTCAACGGAAGTGGGCTCTACCGTACAAGGAAGCTGAAGTCGAGATGGGAGGCCATTCGGAGCGCAATGGGCTCGGCTTCTGCGATTCGGCGCTTGCCAAGGGCGTTTCGCGAAAGCTAGCGGCCAGACAAGCATCAGCGAGAGCCTCTGAGATAGCTTGAGCGACCTCGGACGTACCCGAAGCCGCTTCCGGATTTACGAGTGAGCCGTCGGGTCTCCTGCGTTCCTCCCAGGCATGCGCAAAGTTGCAGTCGCGGCCTGCTCGGCGTATAGGGATCAGTCTCTGCAGCAGGACCAGGGAGTCGGGAACGTACCCCAGCAAACGTTCTGCGTCGATCCAGCCACTGGAGGAAATTTGAGGCAGAGTCGCCTGGGTATAAAGCGCGTAAGGATTGGTCGGCGCCGAGCTGGAGCGACTCACCCTCTCCATGTCGCGCCCGGTCGAGGCTCCCAGGAGAGCGGTAGTCCTGGATAGTCAGCTGCCCACCTTCCGACCCAGCTCTCCTTCGCCCACTGGTCGAGATCTTGCTGGGAAGCGCCAGGACGAGGTGGGAGCGGCCGAGGACCGCGGGAAGCACCCTCATAGGCATAGTAGCAGCTCGAGTGGGGTGCCCAGATCTGCGCTTGACGTTCTTGTTCCCACCAGGGAGGCGAGGCAGGTCGTTGATTGCGAAGTGGCGGAAGAAGGGACCGCCGAGCGTCGAAGGGAGGAGGGCTTGCCGCTTGGCGCGAAATGGAGTGACGAGGGCGCTCGGAAGAGGACGAGCGGTGAAAGTCTTCGGGTTCGGTGGCACTGCGGTACTTGGAGTTGAGGGAGGAAGGAGGAGGGAAAGCCGTCGCCGACCTCGCGTCGAGGATCTGCACGCGTATCCTCGCGCCGTGGAGCAAGCGGTCGTCGAGATCGAGAATCTCGTCCGAGTCGATGGGCGTAGTCAGGTTGACGAGGAAGGCGTTGGCTCCAGTCGAAAAGGTCGGCGAGACGGAGGCGACCAAGCTCGTGCTTCGAAGGGAGGTCGCGAGGAAACGCTCGAGGTCCGAGGGGGTCGTCTGAGGAGCAAGGCAGTCGACAATGAACTCGTGAATAAGCGCGGAAGGTCGTAGTTGAGGCGAAGGGTGGGAGTGTCGGCGATGAGAGGAGTGCTCGGCGCGGTAGAGGCCTCCGCAGCTGGAGATCTCCTCGGGCAACGAAAGGCGAGGGCGCTTTGGCGAGGGCTGAGGAGGTCCATCTCTTGACCAGCGCATGTCGGTAGCGCTGTGGTGTCCCCAGCTAGATCCTTGGTGCTCTTCGACCTGGCGCTGCTCATCAACCTCAGGGGTGTCGTAAGCTTCGGCGACATCGAGTCCGTGGCGACGAAGCCAGATCTCGGCTTGGTCCAGAGGAAAGTCGCTCAGGAGCATCTTGGCGTCGGCTGTCCCGTCGAGAAGGAGTCAGCTCGCTGCTCGGCGCCGTCGTAAGGGATGTCGGCTCTCACCCTCTGCTTGAGTACCACGCGCCCAGCTAGCGCTCGAATCTCCCTTGCGCTCACTACCGACTTTAGCTTCGTCATGTTGAGGGAGAGAAGCGCCCGAGAGGAGAAGAAGCTGGACGATGAGGGCTCGGCGAGGGCAGCTCGGCGAGTAGGAGAGTGCGATCTTGAGAGGTGTGAGCTGGCTGAAAGGATCTGTAGGACCCTGAGATGTCAGCCCGCACCTCTGTCATCGTCTGCGATCAAGTAGGCTCACCTTCTTGGTTGAGCGAGCGCGCGTCGAGCTGCTTGAGGTGGTAGAGCACGAAGAGCACGTCCCTTTGCTGTATAGCTTTTACCAACCCTTCCAAAGCTTCCTGCTTAGCGGCGTCTTGCTGCTCCGACGAGCTCATCTCATACAGCTTCAGCGGTTTGAGCTGATTCGAGCGACGCGCTTGAGGAGCGAGTGGGCGACGAGAGAAAGCTCTGGAAAAGGTAGGGGGCTGTAGGGCAGCAGCTGAGGTCGTGGAAGCTTCCAGAGAGCGCCAAACAGTCGAGTCGAAGCAGAGACGAGGTAATGGTAGCAAGTCAAGCCGTCTCGAAAGCGATTCGCTCCTCTGCTTCCTGCTTCAACTTGCTCGCCGCTTGAATCTCGCTCGGTTGGAAGTGTTAGTGTAGGGAAGTACTGCAGAAGGTGAGCTCGCTCTGCTGCAGCTCACAAGAACTCGCTCATCCTGGCTCAAACGCTACAGCTCTTCGCGCTCGCTCTCAGGCCTCGGGACGGACTAAACTCGCTTCGCTACTCCTTGCGCTGTTCTGAAGCTGTAGAGGTACATGCTGACCTTTCGGTACTGCTCCAATGCCGCGCTGACCCTCCTCGCATCTCCAAACACTCCCGACCGAGCTTGTCAAGCACATCCTTGAGCTGCTGTACGAGACCACCCAGTCGCCACATCACCTCGCTACTCCTTTCGAAAAGGTGGAGTGCGACAGACTTGGCTTCGTATTCTGCCCTCTCTTCGTCAGCAAGACGTTCTACGCCGTCGCCCTTCCAATCGCCGCTCGGCACCTCTTCCACTCAAAGACTCAGGAGCTGGCTACGGAGACATCGATGTGGCTTCAAGCGGCGTGCGCCCATCTATCGATGAAGAACGCGACGGCAGCGGTGCAATCACTCTGCCTGCCGGCTGGCTTGCCCACCGACGAAGAGCAAGCTCTCCTTCTCGCCTCCCCTCGCCTCCGTACCCTTCACTCTTACGACGTGTTCCAAGCTCCCCATCTACTTCCCAGCTCGCTTACCCAGCTCGCATTGGAGCTCGCGGGAACACTCGAGGCGACACTTTGGATCCCCCTCGCGAGGGCCACCCCTCATCTCAGAACACTCTTGCTCGCCGGCGGAGGCAAAGTTAGTCGGCGATTCCCAACCTTTGCACTTGGCTCCCTTTTCCGACTACTCCTCCGCCTTCTCCAAGTGGAGCCTACACCACCTTGATTTGCACGATCTGAGCGGTTCGGCGGAGCTGGTAGCAGCGCTCATCACGACCTCGGCGGCGACGCTCGAAAGCCTCAAGTTCCCTCTCTCCTCCAGCAACGCGTGGCAAAACGAAGCCATCTTTCCCAGTCAGGTCTTCGGAGACATCGGCATTCCCCTGCCCGTTCTTCGCCATCTCACTCTCGGCGAAGCTCGGTTCCCCCTCGATGTCGACTCGACCTTCCTTGACCGTGCGCACCTCCCCAACCTCGAGCAGCTCACCCTACCTGTCGCCCGAGGCACTCTCTACCACCTCCTCGCCATCTCGCCTACTATCGCCTCCATCTCGCTCGTCTCCCTCAACCTCAAGCTCAAGGTCTCCTCCCCGTTCGCGCTTGACACACTCAAATCGTTTGTCAGAGGTCATCCCGCTCTCGAATTCTTTTCGGTGGACTGCAACTCCGAAGCCTAGTGCGACCCGGACTGGTACGAGGAGCTGCAAGCCGAGTGCGAAGCGAGGGGATCCTCTTTGCCTCCAGCTCGCTCGCGGTGACGGAAGAGGAGATGTGGACCGAGGAGGAGTACAGTGGGGAGAGCGAGACGGAGGAGGAGATCAGGAAGAGGAAGAAGCGGGAGGATGAGGCTCTGCCACTCGACTACGACGCTGAGGGTGATGAGATCTGGGCGCCGAAATGGAGCGAGACGAAGAGGAAGGAGATGGGCTATGGTAGGTAGTTTTGCTTGGTCTTTTTGCCGAGGTCTGCGCTGCTGGCCCTCTGCTGTTCACAGATGATGGGACGGTGCCCGTCACGCTCTCGCTCGGCGAGTCGCTCCCCACTCGGCGTCGGCGTTGTCAAGACACGGAAGCTCATCGTTCTCATCCATGAACAGCCTAGGCTCAACTTGCACGAATCATTGATTTGTTCTAGCTCTTCCTCTCTTCGTTGCAACTCATCCCGCTTTGCCTCACTCTTCCGCCGAGGCCTTCTGCGAAGCGCCTGCTTTCGCCGATTGCTCTTCGGCCTGCTTCACTCGCATTCGCTGGCTCTCTCGCTCAAGGGAAAGCTACAATAGCTATATAATTGAGATGAGACCGCCAAGCACATAAAATATACATGAGATGGATCCTGCGCGAATAAATCAAGATGCTCGGAGCGGCTTCCCCTCTCTAGCTCCCTGCGGCCATCGACTGTCCATTCCTCTTCGTTCTCCTTCCCATCAGAGGATCTGCAACCTTCCACGAGTAGCGAATCTCGTCTCTAAGCGAGCGATACCGCCGCGAGCAGGACGAGTAGCGGTGAGAGGAGGAAGGCGAGGCTTTGGGTGGCGCCGGAGGATGGGGAGACAGTGACAGTGACTTGGGAAGAGCCGGTAGCGGTGCGAGATGCCCTATGAGACGCCAGACAGGTCAGCTCTCTGCTCCTCATCGCTCTTAGACGATCCGAAGCATCGCCGAGATTCCGCTCCTCTGCTCTTTCAAACGAGCCGAAGCGTCGCCAAAGTCGCCAGAACGACAACTTACCGTCCTTTGGTCAACCCTCCTCCCGTAACCGTCTCTACCGTGCCCGTCTGCGGTCGCTGCGTATTGGCGATGGAGACGCTTCCGGTCTTGGTCGGCTCCTGGAACTGCCCATCATTCGAGTTGGTGCCATTGTAGTCGGCCCAGTTTCCAGCAATATTGCTGTGCGCAAGTCCGATGGCTGGGGCGCCATTGTAGGAGTAGGAGTAGATGGAGTAGGCGTTTTTGAGGAAGACGTCGCCGATCTACAAGAGAGACGAGATCAGCTTCTGCGAGACGTTCTTGAAGCGAGACAGAGAACTCACAATAGCCACCGAGTTACCCCTCGCGTCTTTGTTGTCCACTCCAGCGATGGTGAGAAGGCATTGGCTCCGATCCCGACTGATGGCTCGCAGCAAATCGGTAGGAGGGATCTCGTAGTGCACGCCGTTGAAAACGAAGGCAATGGAGCCGATGGGTACGTCGCAGGGGATGATGTAGGTGCCGTCGCCGTTGCCCGAGGAGAGTCCGCCGAGGCGCGAGTAGAACGCCTGAGCGGCGGCGACGGGGATTTGGATGAGTCTTAGAGGTGCAAGGGAGGCAAGAAGATGTACGGAGGTGGTAGAGGGGGTGGCAAGCAGGAAGAGGTGTAAGCTAGAAGCCAAGAGCAGAGTGAGAGAGCCGACGTACGAAGTTCCCGAGTCGAGCGCGGCAGTCATTTGGGTTCCCTGGATGATGCTCCCGTTGAAAGCAATGCCGTCCATGGCAATCGACCAGAAAGCTTCAGAGACAACAGGGTTCCATGAGCTGTGAGCGTCAAGAGAAGAGTCAGCTACGACTTTGGGAGCAGCTGGGAAGGCGAGACTGACACCGAGCCGACATATTTGCTCGTGTCGTAGCATCCAACGCAGAGCTGAGCGCCAGGAACGCTGCCTTCGGCCTCCTCGGTGAGCTCTGAGGCGCGGACGAGGTAGAGCGAGAAGTAGGGGTTGGCGAGGACCGAGTTGTTGAGGAGGCTGTGAGGAAGAACGAGGGTCAGCTCTGCGTGGAGAAAGGGATCTCTCCCGATTGAAAGTGAACCGAGTAAGCCTACCGCTCGAACCAGGGAGCGTAGCCCGAGGAGGAGATGACGCCGAAGCCGAGGCCTGCGAAGGGAATGTTGTCAGCTATCGTACGACTTTCAAGGCTTTAGAGATCACTCACCAAAGAGACCAGAGATAGGGTAAGGCGAGAAGGCCTACAGATCAGCGTAAGCTGGTCAGCAACCGCCTCAATCTTCCTGTTCGGCGCTCCCACTCACCGCGTTCAACGTGTTGGCGCTGGCAAAGACCGTCTCCGCCGAGTAGCCTCCGAGCTCCACAGTATCCTGATTGAGGAAGCCCTCCTGCTCTCCCTTGCCGTACTGGATGCTCCAAGGAATCACAGGATCGGTCACCGAGGTTGAGGAAGCCGAGGCGTCCCATTCGGGCGTCTCGGCGCCAGTGCCCGTCTCATACACCCACAGATCGGAGCTGTTGTGATGAAGATGGGAGTGAGAAGAGCAGGAAGGGGTCAGCGGCTGCCAAGGGCAAGCGAAGGCGCCTGAGCGCCTGCCGACTCACCTGCCGGTGTCGAATAGCAAGGGGAACTGTTGCGTTGGTGTGCCGATGGAGACGTTTCCGTAAATCCTGTAGGTTCGTGCATCAGCATCCTGAGCATGCTCCTCATCTTGACCGAGCTGGAGGCCAGCGCCAAGGATCGCTGAAACGCACATGATGTCGAGCGGCTCCGAGCTGTACAAGAGGGAGTTAGCACCAGGTCATCCGCTGATATGGTACAGCTACTCACAAGAAATCATACAGCGTGACCTGGCCCTGCTGATTCTGCCTCTCTACGAGCTCTCGCTTCTCCCTCCTCCTCAGCTTGGCAGCTACTTCGATCCCTCCCGCCTGCTCGATCGCCCGCTGGTGCTGGTCCCAGAGTTCTGGATGATGTATCTTGTTGTACTCGTAATTATCGAGCGCGCTGGTGTGCCGCGTACGAGCCCGGTCGAGCGAGTCTGCGATGCGTCTGATCGTTCGAGAGGTCGAAAGATGGGCGCGGAGAGAGTGAAGGAGAGGTTAGCGAGCTGCGCTGCGCTGTAGCAGAGCTGCAGCTGTGCCCCTCCCGCTCCCGAGCTGTACCACAGCACTGGCTACAGATCCATGACGCTGGGCGCCCCGAGAGGATCGGTGAGCGCGGGGAAGTGGGTCGGAACTCACGCTGGGTCGATGTAGGATGGTGGGCCGGCTTGGACGAGTGTTGTAGCAGCCGCGAGAGCTAATGTAGTGTAGCGAAGCATATTGCTCGGTCGAAGCGGAGCACGACGAGATGAGTGCAGGAGAGCAAGGAGCTGCAGAGGCCGAGAGATCGAACCTGGGCTGGGCGAAGGGTGAACGAGGCGGTGTCGGTACAGTGGTCGTTCGGCATGAGAGGTAGCGTTCATAGTGCTGTACAGCGAGGTAGCTCAGTCGGCCAGACGGATCAGCTGCAGCTCGCCCGCAGCTTCGCAGAGGGGCTCGAGCTCAGCGCCGAACCTTCGCTCCTGCAACCCCTCTCCTTCATCTCTCGGCCCTCTCTGTTCCGGCAAAGCTAGCTTGATATCTTGAATCCTCGTCAACGCTACCTCCCCCGAACCTCAACACACATCTTCACCAGCTGCTCCTCATCCCCATCTCCGGCCTTCAGCCACACGCGCCCGTTCATCCCTACTGCTACTTCGAAGGGTAGGCGGGCTCCCCACGTTGAGAGGAGGGGGTTTGAGGGTGAGAGGAGTCTGTTCGGAGTCAACAAGGGAAAGTGAAGGAAGGTCAGCGCCGAGCAATCCAGGCCGAAGCTCAAGCACGCTAGCTTAAGGCGGGAGGGAAGAGGAGCAGCAACTCACGCCCTACACCGTCCCAACTCGACACCTCGTACCAGCGTTCCTCCCTCCAGCGGTCCAAATCCAGCAGCCTTTTGTGTGGCCAGGTCGACGCAAGAGATCTCGGGCTCGGAGAAGGGAGGGGTGGACAGGAGGTGGGCGTAAATTAGGGTACCGACCTGGTTGTTAAGCGTTGATGTCGGTCGAGAGGTCAAGAGGGAAGAGGGCGTGGGAAGAGAGGGCCAAGAGGGAAGGGGACAAATGGGAGACAGGCGAGGAGGAGAAGGAAGGTCAGCGGGTGAAGTGACGGAGGCTGCATCGACCGAGGGTTATGCCGACGCACCTTGAGATTCGGCTTATTCCTCTTTGTCGCACCCTCGAACGCCAGCGCATCCAAACTTGCCGCCTGCGCCGAGCCGATATCCACTCGGTAGCCCTCGGCATGTCGTGCGATGATGATGCCGATCAAAGGCTCGGGAGGTTGAGGGATGTACTGTGAAGTGAGGAGAAGGGTTAGCGACTAGTCCGAAAGAGGGCGGAGCGGGACGACGCGAGAGCTACGCAGGCGAGCAGCCAACGCGAGATGCTGGCGTTCGGTAGCTCCTCTCTCCCAGGCGCGAGCAGCAACGCGCAATACGCTGCGTGTCAGCTTCTGGCCAAAGCCACTCCGAACGCTGAGCTAGCACTGACTCCAGCACCCATCCGGCGAAGAGCAGCGAAGGCGGAGAAGCCGCCTCGACGAGGCTCGACAGCGCCTCCCTTTGAGCGACGTACCACAGAGGGCATGAGGGGAGGAAATCTAGCCTGGAGCGCTCCAGAGCTCAGCTCCGATGAACAAAAGGCAGAACCATCTCCGCTCGTTGCCTTGCTTCGACACCAGCCTGATTGACGCCAGCGGAGCCCGGGAGGATCACTGCGTAGGCTCGAGCCTCTCTCCAGCTTTCTGGAGGGATAGGTCGTGCCAGCGTGGCCTCGCAAGGCTCCTGCATCGCTGGTGGCTTCCGCCAACCCAACCCAGCTCGGCTGAGAGGCCAGATCGAACACTTCCCCGCAGAACGAGCTCCTACACCCGCCGCAGAGCCTGCTCGTCCGCTCCCCTGCTGTGACTAACGGAAGTCGGCCTCGCTCAGCCCAAGCGAGTGGCTTCGGACTCGCCGAGGTGGACGGGGACGATGGCGAAGAAGGCGACCAAAGCTCTAACGAACTACAGGCGCCCTCATCTAGCTCCCCGCTCATCCCTGCACTCGAATGCTGCCCTTGACTGCCCAACTCTGAGCGATGCGAGAAGCCTCGGAGAACAAGCGACGAGAACTCACGCCGAGCTGGCGCCAGCGCCACCTCCTGCATGCATCAAGAAATGCAGGAGGACAGCGCAAGCTGCTCAGCCGTTTCTCCTGTCATTGTGCTTCACGGCGAGTGAGGCTGAGGACAAGCTTGATGCGACACCTCGCCGAGGCGAGGGCGAAAAAAAAGCGAGCCGGGTAGCCGCCTATACTGCTCTCGGGCGGCTCAGCGAGCCACCGAGGGTCAAGTATGGCTGTGAGGCGCACCCCTCTTGCCCTCTCAGGACCCTAACTCTAACAGTAGCAGCAGCTCGGCGAGCTCTGGCTGAGGGACTACCGCATCGACCGTTGCGTTGCACTGCACTGTGAGCTGTACAAAGCGAACGGAGGGAGGTCGCTCTGCCTCTCGTAGTCCGGAGAGGCTTAGAACAGCCCTACAGAAACGTCCTGCAAGCGAGCGCGAGAGATGGAGCATAGTGCTGCCCCGTACCGCTCTCTCAGAGCAGCACAGGCACCAGCGCAGAGAGGTTACACATTTCTCATCTCGCCAATATCGTCACCGAGATGCAACCGTCCTGCAGCTGGCGGCGAGCGAGCGAGTGGGAGGAGCTTGAGGAAGGCCGACTCACGAGAGCTATCATGCCTCTAACGAGGTACAGCAGCATTCGACAGGCTCCCAGACTCGCCCTCGACCACTGCCCTGCAGTTCTGCACCTTCCCAGCCCCAGCCCTTGCCGCCTCCATCTCGCCCTCTGCGAAACCCGCAATTCTGCACCAAACCAGCTCCCTGCAGCCTGGTACTCACCCTGCGCTTCTCCCCCTCAATCCACCACCTTTCTGTACCACTCTTGCCATCCTCCTGATGCCCCAACAGCCCAGCCCGGTTGGCCAAGATCTCATCCTGTTTTGAAGCGGATTGTAGGCCGGGGCCGAGGTGGATCGTTGCTGTAGTCGATGTGGAGGGGAGCGGGTCGCCGGGGAGGAGAATTGAGGTCATCTTGCTGTAGCTTTGTAGTCGAGAATTAGAGACGAGGTAATAGCGGGAGTTCAAGCCAGGAGCGGCGATTTCGAACTGAACGAGGTTGGCTTTAGACTACATCTTCTACCTCGTTTCGTACCTCGACCTACACAGCTACAGCTTCAGCCATAGCCAGCACTACCGCCCTACAGCTGCACCTCTTCAGCTCCGCCTCTCAACCGCTACAGCTCGTCTCCCAGCGCCCACTTCTCCCATCATCCGCTCCTCTCCAACTTCCATACAGCAGCACCAATGACAGTCACCAAGCGCAAGCCTAAACCCCGGGAAACGCCCGGCGACACGCCCGTCGTTGCCCCCGCCTTGGAATCAGGGATGAAGGCCTCCTGCGACTCGTGCTCGGCCGACATCACCCATAACGTGCATGTCAGGTGTGCAGAGACGCAGGGGACGTTGCAGAGGTTGACTTGTCCGGATTTCGATCTTTGTGTACCGGTACGTTGGTCGCGCCGAGCTGCAAGAGCGGCTGAGACGCGTTCGCTGACGGTTGATGATGACTACAGTGCTTCCTCTCGGGCAAATCCGTGGGACCTCATCGCGCCTCCCACGCCTACCGCATCATCTCCTCGCACGCCTTTCCCATCTTCACCGCCGACTGGGGGGCCGACGAGGAGCTGCTCTTGATTGAGGGAGCCGAGATGTATGGCTTGGGCAATTGGGCGGATATGAGTGAGCATGTGGGAGGAAGGACGAAAGAGGAGTGTGAGAAGCATTATGAGGAGATTTATCTCAGGGGGGAGGAGTATCCACTGCCGGTGAGTTTGGGAGGGGAGGAGATGTTGTGGAAGCCGAACCTGACTCTAGGCTTGACGTACAACAGCATATCGACCCCGATTTCTCGGACGATCAAGAAGCCTTCTCTCAGCGCAAGAAGGCTCGACTGGAAGAACTGCAACGTCGTCCACTCGGTGCGTTTGTGCTTTCGGCGTTGATCGCTCGCTCCAAAGCTGACCTCTGCACGCATCCTCTCCAATTCGTCCCTTCCACCAATCTCCCTCACTTCTCTACATTCCCCTCTCTCATCAACAACAGCCCTCCCACCACCAAAACCCCTCGCCTCCGCGCCCACCTGCCACGAAATCAGCGGCTTCATGCCCGGCCGTCTCGAGTTCGAAACCGAGTACGAAAACGAAGCCGAAACCCTCGTCAAGGACATGGAGTTTGGCAAAGTGTATCACTTTGGCGGCGAGCTGCAGCCGAGCGCCGAGATGGTCGAAGAAGCGCGACGGATCGCCGCGGGGGAGCCGGAGCCCGTGCCGGAGGTGGTGGTGGTGGAGAGTCCGAAGAAGGAGAGTCCGAAGAAGGAGAAGAAGGAGGGTGAGGAGGAGGACGAGGAAGAGGTGGGGATTACGCCGGATGAGCCGGAAGCGGATTTGGAGCTCAAGTTGAGTGTGTTGGAGATGTTTAATGAGAGGTATGATAAGAGGATGGGGGCTAAGGAGGTCATCTTTGATCGCGGGTTGATGAACTACAAGACGGTGAGTTTTGGGTCTAGCTTCGTCGAGGGGAAGTCCAGCCATGCTGACGTCCTTCTTCGTCCCTTCCTCTCTTCCCACACTCTCTCCACTACACTCCGTCACCCTCTGTTTCAACCGTTACCTCGTCCACCAACACCAGATCTCCGCCAACGAGCGCAAACGCACCAAGGAGGAGCGCGATCTCATCAATCGCACCAAGGTCTTCGCTCGCGTGCAGACCGCCGAGGATGCCGAGGTGTTCGTCGATGGGCTGTTATGTATGTCGCTCTGCTCTTGCTTCGCTCTCATGCGGGACGCTGACAGCTTTGACGAATAGACGAGCTCGCACTGAGAAAGAGGATCGCCGAGCTGCAGGAGTATAGGAGAATGGGAGTCACTACCATCGCCGAGGGAGAGAAGTATGATCATCAGAAGTCGTCGAGGGTATGTTCAGTCTCCCGTCTGCCTCCTCGGCCTTCGCTGACCTCCTTCTCCCTCATCTCCCTCCCCTCCTTCCTCTCCCACTCTCGCCTCTCACTCTGCTCCGCCATCCCTCACCTCGCAGTCAACAAAAACCTCCTACCGCGACTCGATCCTCTCCTCCCACCCCGTCTACACGCCGCGACACCGTCCCTCCTCCTCCCTCAAGCCCCGACCAACAACCTCCGCCCTCTCGCTCGCCACCTCCTCCTCCCTACACCTCCTCACACCCCTCGAACAAACCCTCTGCTCCACGCTCCGTATCCTCCCCAAACCGTACCTCTACCTCAAAGAGATTCTGCTCCGGGAGTGGAGTCGAACGGGCGGAAAGATGGGAGTGGAGGAGGCGAAGAGGGCGGTTAGTAGTGAGGAGGGAGGGGAGGTGGATGCGCAGTCAGAGTGGGGGGAGAAGGTCGAGAGGGTGTGGGAGTTTTTGAGGGATGTTGGAGGGCTGAGGAGGAGGGAAGGAGGGTTGTCGCTGCCGAGGTCGCAGGCGACGGGAGGGGAGGAGGGTAGTACGCAGCAGACCGAAGGCGAGAGTCAAGGAGGAGGAGAGGCGCCGATGGAGGGGGTGATTACTGAGGTGCAGGAAGGCGGCGCCGCGGCGGTCGTCGCTTGCAGGCCGAGATGAGACAGTAGGTATCGAAGTGCAGTTTCAGCAATAGCAGCAGTACATCTTAAATCATCTTGCGCGAGGCTGTTTGCATGGCGAGCCTTTGCGAGGCTCAAAGGGCTGCACCAAGCGCACTGCGAGGCGCCGAGGTCGACAGCTCGGCCAGCTCTCGCTCTCTCGGTTCTCGTAGAGGGCAGCGCAAAGCATCTCGTATTATCCGACGTAATCCGAGTCGTACTCGCCGTAGTCATCCTCGCCTGTTGAGGAGGGAAAGTCAGCTTCTGCGCGAACGCCGACCGAGAGCGGCGAACAGGCCTTACTATCATCGTCGTCAGTCTCCGTAAACGAAGCTGTACATGTGAAAGCGTCAGCTGGATCGATGGCACCCCGAGAGGTGAAAGATGGCGCACATAATCCCATCCTCTTCTCCCGCTCCACCTCGTCGCCCACATCTCGTCCTCCTCGACATCGACATCGAAGCACCTATTAGCTTCCAAAGCGACCCGAGAGATCATCCTCTTCTCGCGAACTGACCCGACGGTGCAAGCTATCGCAGCTAAGCCAGACGCCGCGCTGGAGGCAGAGGTCTTGAAGCGGCTCGTCCCAGCCTTCGAAGCAGACAACGTTCCAGCCAGCAACGTCGATGATAAGGGCTTCCAGGTGCACGTGAGTGTTCACAAATGCGAGGAGGGTGTCCATTCCCTCGGAAGCAGCGTCCAGCTCGATGTCGGCGAGGGCGAGGAAAGCGCGGGTGAGAGAGTCGGAGAGATGGAGAAGGAGCGCAAGGGAAACCTCATCCAGCGCAACGGTGATCTCGGCGAGCTGAGGAAGGTGGTGGCGCTGCCAGAAAGCCGAGTCTTTGGCGACTAAGCTCAGCTTGCCGAGGCAAAGCCGACGAAAACGAGGAAACGGCTTAGTGAGGCGGTCGAGGACGGCTCCGATGTGGATCTCGTCCACGCCATCTTCGTCAAACTCGATGGTCTGGTCGTCGTTGTCGAGGTTGAGAGTTTCGAGCGTAGATGAGACCTGCTCGAGTAAGGCGACCGCATCCGCCTCACAGCCGACAAAGTCTCGCATGGCCAAGTTCGTCAACGACCAGCCGAAAGGATCTTTACGCTGGACTCCTTCGACGATGATGGAGCCTCCGTAGAAGTATCGCGAGGAGCCTTCGAGGCCGAGGCTGGTCAGACAGGGGAACGCATCGGCGAGCTGGTCGAGGTCGGCTGAGCCCCACGATGCTCTCGTGGTGAGGAGGAGGGTGGTGACGGTATGAGGGGCGGGCAGGCTGACTATCGTTGCTGGGTTGTAAGCGCATAGGTGGAGAGTGTGAAGTCGAGTGCAACCACGAAGAACTTCCGCTGCCTCGGTCGCCGAGAGAGTGGGAGGCAGGGTGAGAGACTCGATGGCGTGTTTGACGCCAGTCCTTGCGAGCGAGGTCACAGCAGCTCGGAGCTTCGACCATTTTTGGATAGCGACATGCTGGGACGACGTGTGAAAGAGGTGACGACCGAGGATGGGGAGCGCGAGGGCGAAGAAGGTCTTGCTGACGAAGAGGAAGGGGTAGAAAGCCTGGAGGAGCTTCGCGACTTCCAAGAGATCGAAGGGAGTAGGTGAACGACACGCCGGCGACCTCACGTCCCCGTACAGCAGCTCGAGGATGTGCTTGATGAGCTCGGTGGGGAGAGTTGGCGCCATCTGGAGGTGTGAGGAAGGGTCAGCTCTATGCCATAGCGGTACAAGGAGGTAGGCACGTACCTCTGTAGCGTCACAGCAGAGCAAGAAGCAGCCAAATCGAGCTTGATCCGCCGCGAGGTCTGAGAGCGAGCGCGAAGAGCTGTAGCGTATGAGTGAGGGTCAGGGAGGTCTATTGAGCTGCAGCAGGATTATGCTCACCTTCTGTAGTACAATTCTACGCCGAGCACGTCCCAGCTAAGCGAAGTCGGAGCAGCGAGCAAGTTGAAGCCGGAACAAGAGGAGCGAATCGCTTTCGAGACAGCTTAGACTCCTACCATTACCTCGTCTTCGCTACAGAATCGACTGCTCGGCACTCTTTGGAAGCTTGGACGACTTTAGCTGCTCACCTACAGCCCCCGCCCTTACCTACAGCTCTCCCGTCCTCGCTGCTCAAGCGCATCACTCGACTCGCCCGAAGCTTTAGGACATGAGCTCGTCGGAGGAGCAAGAAGCTGCCAAACAGGAAGCTCTCGAAGGACTGGTGAAAGCTGTACAGCAAAGGGACGTGCTCTTCGTCCTCTACCATCTCCAGCAGCTCGACGCGCCCGCTCTCAACGAAGAAGGTGAGCCTACTCGACTACAGGGCGCGGTTGGAAATTGTCTGACCAAGCTCCTGTACCACAGATCCCTCCACGAAGCTCAAACCCCTCAACATCGCCCTCTCGCTCACCTCGGACTGCCCTCGGCGGACCCTCATCGTCCAGCTTCTCCTCCTCTCGGGAGCTGCACCCTCGCAAGGCGCCACAAGCCTTTCGGACATCGACCAACTGCCTGAACCGAAGCGTGCTAGCAGCTCTGCGTCCATCTCACCCACGGAATGTGAGCCTTCAACGCTTCGCCGAGCCCCTCCGCCGGCACCTTCCGAACTTGCATTGACTTCCCTCTCCTCCTCCACAGCTGAAACCGCTCGAATGCTAGTGGACATCGCCATCGAAGACGCTGAAAGCTGGTTGCGGCAGAACGGTCTCGACGTTGACATCGCCGAGCTGGATTCGGCAGCTGGGGACGTGAGCGGCGATCAGCTGCAACGCTCGTCCGCAGGGAATCCCACGCCTTCAGCAGATGGCAGCACATCTCCTCGCGACTCCCCCGAGCCTCCGACTCCCCCACCGCCTCGCCTACTCGTTGCTCCTAGCCCGCCTCCGACTCAGTTGCGAGGGACGTCAAGCGCCGCCAGCAAGACTGTCACCCCCAATGGTGCCTCACGGCCACCTGGCCTTCCGATGAGACCTGCCAGCCCGGCGGGCTCGAATCCGTGGCGCTTTCCGACCCATGGCGAGATTGGTGCTCGGCCGATGGCTTCGCTCGAGAAACGGCGCTCAGATGGGTCTTCCCACGGCGCTCAACACTGCCCTTCTACCCTCGGCGACGTCTCGCCCCCGCCCTCTCGACTCCCCTCGGAGATCTTGCCGTCACGATCACCTTCGAAGACGGCTCTACCACCGCCGTCTCACCCAGCCACGCTCTTCGTCTCACAACTCTCTCCTACCACCTCGAAGGGATCCCTACGCGCATGGCTCGCACGCTTCGGTGCCATTGTCTCCGTTGATCTCATCCCTCTTCCCGAGGGAAGCGCCGAGTCGGCCAGCCGCGCTACTGCTGTCGTCGAGTTCGCTATCCACGAGTCGGCCGAGGACGCAAAGCTGGAGCTGAACGGTACCAAGCTGGAGGGCAGGTTCATTCGGATCCAGTCGATTATGCCGGCGTGGCTGAGCGATCGTCGGAACGAATCGAGGAGCGGCTTCAGTAAGAGGCTCTCGATTCGAGCAACAAGCTACACGGTCTGACCTGCTCCTCCACCTCTTACAGGACGATCCTCTCGTTCGCAATCTCCCCCGCCGCCTGCCTGCCACTACGAGCACCCTTCTCCCATGGCTCCGCCTCGCGGCTCAGTCCTCAAAGCACGATCAACAGCTCTATGGCGCGACCACGACCCTTTTCCTGTGCACCTCGACTACTCCGAACCTCCGTCCGCCACCGACTCTCGTACAAAGCGCCCTCGCTCCTCCTCGCCTGGCCATTCCCGACGGCGACGAGACGAACGCTCGCCTCCCTATCGCGAGAACGGCAGAGAAGTGGAAGAAGTCTACAAACGATGGGCTCGGGAGGAAGATGCGGCAAAGGACGACTCGGGCGTGGAGGAAGGCGAGCTGAGCGAGGGGTCGGACTCGAAAGGCGGACATGAGGGTGGGGCTTCGGACGAGGAGGAAGCAGAACTGATGGTGACGCATTTCGGGAAGACTGTAGCAGCTGCTGCTATCCCGGAAGCTGGGAGAGCACTTAATTGTGAGCTTCCTTACTCATCATTCTCGCTTCGAAGTTCGGCGTTCGCTGACCCGCCCGCGCTCCTGCTCGCAGTCCTTGAGCCCGACAAGACGACACTCGCATCCGCTGTTCCCCTTTCATCGATTCAGGCGACCTCTCCCTCCACCTCCTCGGTCAATCGGCTGTGGATTCAATCTCTCGGCGAAGAGGATCTCGCCTCACTGCGGCGCATGTGGGAGGCGAACAGCCGTCGAAGGACGAGCAGGACAACATAAGCTCGTAAAACTCTCAGACGTTTTATCATTATGCAAGCTAGCTAGACAGCATGACATCCCGTCTTGCAAGCCGAGAGAGCGAGCCGAAGCCGAAGCGATGGGAGGTTCACGGCGGCTCAGGCCCATACGTGATGAAAGCGAGTAGGTACACAGCAGTGTACTCCGTCCTTCTGGCGGCTTGCAATGTGTCAACCGCGAGGACTTAGGCGAGGGGGACGACCAGCCTGGTTGAACGTTGAACGTTGTGCTCCTGCCATCACCTCGTCTCGCTTCTCCGACCTCGCGTGGTTTTGTTCAACACTACAAACACCTCCCAGCTCTCGCCCTTCCTCTCCTACAGCATTCCTCCGTCGCCCACTCGTTCCCTCACAGTGCGTCGCTCGACTCGCTCAACCAAGAAGGTGCGTTGGACTCGACTACAGAGCGAGCTGAGACTCGGGATAACCTCTTACATATGCTACAGACCCGACTACGAAGCTCACTCCTCTCAACCTTGCTCTCGCACTCCCCGCCGACTGTCCTCGCCGAGCTCTTATCATCCAGCTGCTCCGCTTGTCTGGCGCTTCTGCGGCCAAGACGAGCATGGAAGGTCATAACAGAGCTCGGAACAGCGCTAGTGGTGCTCAAGAGCTCGCTGCAACTGAATCCGATAGTGCCTGTAAGTCGAACGCCTCCCGTCTCTGAACGCCGAGGTTGCGACCGAGCAGACGAGGTGGATCCGACCAGCAACAACGGCGCGCATGCTTCTCGAAGAGTTCTGTCTCGAGGAAGCCGAGGTCTGGCTGCGTCGACAAGGCCTCGACGTCGAGGACGCACACGAGCCCACGGTCGCCGAGCTTGAACCGACTTCGGGCTTTCACCAGCAGGGCCAAGCCGAAGCTGCACAGGGAGGCCGGCAACGCCCCTTCATCAAGGCCAACGCACTACCTCCGTCGACGCTACCGACCCTGCGTTATCCGTCACTCAATGAGGCCCGCCGCGCGTGGGACAGGGAAGGGAGGTTCTCCTTCGCCAATCCCGCCGAGCCGATCCTTTCTCGTATACACCCTTCGAAAAAGTCGGGACGCTCAAAGAAGTCGAAGCGTATTCGCTCCTCGAGGCGCTCTGAAGTTGGCAGTCGCCCACTCAAGGTGCACGAGGACAGTTCCCGACGAGCTACCAACCAGTCTGACCAGCCGCCCACGCTACCTCCCGTTTGCTTTTCCACCCTCGGCAACGTCTCGCCTCCACCTTCTCGAATGGAGACCACGAAGGCAGCTCCCAGTCGTCCTCCTCCATCTCTCAGCGTCGAGCTCCCTCCTCGCCCACCGACCGCTGGCCCCTCCACTCTCTTTATCTCGCAGATCTCTCCCTCAACCTCGAGCTCGTCCCTCAAAGCATGGCTCGAACTCTACGGCACTATCGTCGCGATGGAGCTCGCTCCACCGCCGGAAGGAATCGCTGGCTCGGCGGTTGGCGCAAGCGCTTACGTCGAGTTCGCGAGCCAACAAGCATCCGTATCCGCCCACCTGGCATTAAATGCTACCAAGCTAGATGGGAGGTTCATCAGGATCGAGTCCATGGCGACGGCGAAGCTCGCTCGAGACTGGGAAGCTTTCGCCGGTGGAGACAAGTCGCGAGGCGGTCGGAACAGCAGACGCTCGCTCGAAGCACCTCGTCAGTCTCAACCCCGCAACGACCGCTCGGATAGACGCTCGCACTTGCAAGATCCTTCGCCGCCCTATCACCCACCCCGTTCTCACCACTCGCCGGTTCGGCGCTCCTCGAGTCGCTCTCGCTCGACCTCAGACTCTCATGATCTTCAGCCGTTCTCCACCAACGACGAGCCGAGCCTATCCACCTCCCTGTCTAGTTGCAACAGGCCTCGCTCGACTTCTCCTCGCGGTCCTAAACGGAGACGTACTCACCGCTCCGAGAACGCCGAGCACGAGGACATTGAGCTGGAAGGACTCGATTGTGCAGGACCGGGCGCGATGAGGTGGCTACAGGATGAGGGCTCGGAGGTGGACGAGCGGGTTGATGAGCGGATGAGGGCTTATCGGTCGCTAGACCACGGCGTCGAGGAGGGGGAGATTGTGTTGAACTACGGCGATGCGTCGAGGGATGTTTTCAGGGAGGAACCTCTGCCCACAGGACTTGGGGAAGGTGAGTTCTCTGTATCTCAGCTGCTCTCGTCGCGACTTTTGCTGATTCACCCTCGCCAGTCTCCGAAACCGCTCGGCCGATTCGCCGACTCCTGTCGCCGACAAGCCGGCCCAGCCTTCCACCTCCTCCTCGTCCTCCTCCTACCTCGACATCCACCTCCGCGCCATCCGCCAACCGCCTTTGGGTCCAATCCCTCGACGAGGAGGATCTCGCCTCGCTTCGGCGCATGTGGGAGGCGACCAATCGGCGCGGAAAGACGGCCGGAGGTCGCTGATGCTGCAGAAACCCGCGAGATCAAGATGCGTGCTCCTAGTGTTTTGCTTGTAACCTCTGATCGATTGTTGTGCTTCACAGCATCGCCGATCTCGAGAGCAAGCGAACGCGAGACGGCTGAGGCAGATGCTGGTCGTTCCAGAAACTTTGCATATCTACATAAAAATGAAGGTGGCTCTGTCGCCTGCCTGATGGTGCGTGGCGCTCGCTCAATCGTCCGTTCGGTAGCCCTCCCGCTCACCTCCTCCTTCTACTCCAAGTTCAGCTTCTCCTTACGCCATCAGGACTCCCACGGCGGTGAGAGCCGCCGCTCCTAGTACTCCCGTCCACGCAGCTACATCACTACCCCTCGCTCCGGCCGTCTTGGTTGACGAGGTCTTGGCAGTTGCCTTCGCCGAAGCGGACGAAATGGCCGCCGAAGCAGCGCTTCCGGTAGCCTCGGCCTTGGATACCGCGTAGCCTCCGGCTGAGGTAGCGGTGGCGGTAGCTGAGAGACCGATGGAGACCGAGGTGGTGGCGGTAGGCGCGGCGAGGGAGATGGAGGTCGTTCCCGCGACCCACTGGGCGTAGTTGGGGTAGACGTACTGGCCATCTTGCTCGAGGTAGGGTTGCGTGTTGTTCATGCATACTCCGACCTATTAGAGGAGCGAAAGAAGCGTCGATTAGCCAAGGCGAGCGAGAGAAGTTGGGCGCCGAGTCGCAGCTCACGGGCATGACACCCCCAGTAAAAGTCTTCTTGATGATAGGAAGGTACTTCTCAGACAGAACCATAGTCTCGTTGTTCCTGTGGATTATCAAGAGAGTCAGTAAATGCCTCCATGCCGTCCCCCTTCGCTCGGCAATCATCGCCGAGCCGTGAGAAAGGGCATCGTACAGCTCGTGAGACAGCACGATAGTGCCGTGGGTCGAGTAGTTGCCGGTAGCGAATCCACCGATGATGGTCTCGTAGTTCTTCTCGATTTGGGGGATGCCGAGGGTGGTCCACTCCCACTGCGAGCGCCGAGAGATGGGTCAGCTGTGCGAGCAGGCGGCTAGGGAGCCAGTCGAGGCGAGGTAGAGAAGCTAAAAGAGCTCAGCTCACGTCGTCAGTGTCCTCGTCCCAGCTACACGTAGGGTCAAGAAGGTCAGCCGCTGTCGACCGATGGGCGATCTCGGACGGAAACTCACACGATGGTAGTCATGTCGAGGGCAGCAGCGATAGCTCGGATACGGTTGTCGACGTCGCTGTTTGTCACGAGGAGGGGAGGTCAGCATCTGAAGGCGGCGAAAGCGAGAAGCGGAAGACGAACCCGTAAGGAGGCCTCCAGCAGCGCACAGTGACGCCCGTGATCTCTTTGATGGCCTTCTTAGAGTAGTAGAGCTGTATGGATGTTGTTGCAAAGTCAGTATCGAGCGCAGAGAGCTGTAGGCGAGCAAGACGGACCTCGGCGAAAGCCTCCTCGTTGGTCATGGCAGTCATGTCTGCAGGCGGGTCCTGTTAACGGAGAGGGAGAATGAAATCAAGGAGCCGAAACGTACAAGGGTGACTACAGGGCGATGGCGAGTCAAAGAGCGGAGAGTCAGTAGGCACGAAGCGAGCTCGGTCGTTCGTTCGGCGCTCACCTCCAAGTGTGGGCGCAGAGTCTGTATGAGATGACACAGATCAGCGAGCAACTCGAGAGTACCCCAAAATACCCCTTACTTACTCGTGACCATCACCGAGACCACGCTGCGCCTCTAGAGGCCAGTCGAGCACGTTCGAACCGATGTAGAAGAGGGTCGCCTTCTGGTCGATGCTCTTGAGGTAGTCGTAGTACTGTAGGATAATCACGGGTCAGTTTGTACAAACTCAAAGAAGCTACACTGCTCACTCACCGCGTTATGAGTCGCGTTGGGACCGTCGTCGAGCGTAAAACCCCAAGTAGCGGGCTCTTCGCAGCGAGTGATGTCGGGGACGAGTCCTGTAGACGCAGCAGGGGTGTCGCACATCTTCCAACTCCACTGTAGGCCATCGTCAAGGGGAGGGGAGGGCTCAACGTCAGCAAAACAGGCGCTACTTTGGTCGCAGCAGCCTTTCGGCGAAGGGTGACCTACCCAGCAATCGGCATCGGACACTCCGTCGTAAACGACGCCAGTAAAGTTGCCCTCGCGGGTACCCCGAGGAGGAATAGCCAGCAATGTCGAGTCGATGGTGGCGTTGAGCTCAGCCCACAGATCCTTGTCGGCTTGGAGGATGCCGCTGCGAGGGGAAGGGCGGCGCCGAGGTTAATTCGGGACGAAGCAGACGCGAGTCAGGCCCTTCGAGGCGCGACTGCACAACAACAAAGCAACGTACGAGCCAGAGAGGTCTGCAGTCTGCCAGACAGCAGGATATGTAGCCGACTGTTGGGAGAGGAAAGCGAGGGTCAGCTCCTTCGCGCCGAGCTCCCCTGCTTCTCGTCCGGTCGCGTGAGCAGCTTGGAACGCACGATGGCGGCCACGACAGGAAGCCTGTACGGCACGATTTCTTGGTCGATGGGTACTTTGGACTCTTCCTCCCAGGTACCACGCGCGAGCGACGAGGTGGCAGCAGCAGCGGTTGCCGAAGGGGTGCTGGCGGACGAGGCCGCCCGTCGGTCATGTTGTAGGTGAGCAAGAGCAGCGGGGAGTGCTCCTGCGAAAAAGAGAGCCGAAGTGCGCATCCTGTAGACGAGTAGAGTCGAGGAGCAAGTGGAAGAAGGAAGGAAGAAGCTCAAGCGCGTCGCTCGACTTTCCCTTCGCAGCCGGCGCCGAAAGCATCTCTGCTCCGCTTCCGTCGTCGGTCTAAGGCGCCGAGAAGTCCTGCAGCGCTGGCTCGCCTACAGGACCACTACAAGGCGCTCGGCTGCTCGCCCTTAGCCTCGCCTGCCGAGATTCGACTCGCCTACAGACAGCGGATCCTCGTTCACCACCCCGACAGAGCAGCGGCGCAGGGGAAAGCGACGGCGGGGGCGCAGAGTGCGGGAGGCTCGGCGGGCAGTGGAGCAGGGGCATATCAAGCTACAGCAGACGAGATCAACGAGGCATGGGAGGTGCTCGGAGATGAAGCAAGACGGGCAGCTTACGACGAGGAGCGCAGGAAGAGCAAAGGTGCGTCTTGTACAAACTCGCCGAGCTGTAGCAAAATAAGCTGACGTGCTCTGAACCACTACAGCTTCATATCTGGCACCCAGCACCACTCCTACTATCGCCCTTACCTTGGATCTCTCCGACTTTACTCCCATCTTTCCTTCCGACGAGCAGGACGACGAAGCTGCACCGTCGCACTACGAGCATTCTTGCAGGTGCTCGGGGACTTTCGTCATTCGGGAACAAGATCTGGAGGACGGCGTCGAGGTGATCCAATGCGATGGCTGCACAGAGAGGTGCCGAGTCGAGTATGAGGTGCTGGAGGATGATTGAGGCGCTTGGAAGGGATTTAGAGCGATGGAGGGTGTCAAGAAGTGCTTATGTTGTACATCCGGGTGTTTGAGGGGCGAGGAAATGGCGTAGGAGGCCATCTCAGCTCGGCGCCGAGCCTCGCATCCTGGGCTGCTCGGCGTCGACGATTCTCTGGACGACTTTGATCACCCCAGCGATCGCATCTCGCGTCTACTCCTACCCATTACCTTCCCCTCGACAAGCCTTCCCTTTCACCTGCCTTCCTTCGCTCGGGCCTCTCCTTCTCCTCAACGCCGCTGGGTCGCCCACCACCGTGCTTCCTTGTCAAAACGGCTCAGGTCTTCTCGACAATCGTCTGTTGTCCTCGATCTGACAGAGCGCGCGGCTCGCGTCAGCCTGCTCTTCCTCTCCCCTCACTTCTCGTTTCTTTCGGTTCACTGCACGCCAGCTCGCTGCACCCTTAGCCTCGACGGCACTCCCACACTCTTTTCTCGCTACTGTCGACTCAGTGCGCTGCAGTTCTCCACTCCTTGATGGTCTCGTTCCGTTCTGTTTTCGCCTTCTCGGTCCTCCTTTGTTCGTCCTCTCCTCTCTTCGCCTTCGCACTCAGCTAACCTTGACTTCGAAAGCCGCTTCCCTTGCCCCAGCCGAGCTCGCTCTCGTGCTTTCCCTCCCCGACCCCTCCGCCATCGACCTCCCTTCAATCCTCCACGCTCGCCAAGCCGTCGCCGCTCCCCGAGCAGCCGCCGCCTCTTCCCTACGCTCTGCACGAGCTGCAACTGCTCTTAAACAGTTCCGAAGTTTGTATGTAAAGGTGTTGGACACGCGAGAGGAGGTAGAGCGGGAGCTGGCGTGGGTGAAGAAGTGCAGAAGGGACCAGAGGTCGGTGGTCGGCAAGCGGATCGTAAGTCGGTGACCGAGCTGCATGGCCTGCAGGAGGAGCTGACCAGGTCTCACTCGCAGCACGCCTCTCTCTTCCGACTCCTCGCCGATATTGCCACCTCCGGAGCCTCCTTCCACTTTGCTGCACCGGCAGCGGCCGTCGCTTCTGCTTCGCCTTCACCGAACGTTCGCAGTCGGCGGAAGCCCTCGTCGACCACATTACCGGTGAGTAGCTATCGCTGAATATATTGAGGGATTACTCATCTTTCTCGCACTGCAGGACGAAGCCGCCCATGCGTTGTCTTCCGCCATTCGCTTGGTCCAAGCCACTGCGAGCCGAGTGGAAGCGGTCCTCCACTGGCTTCCAGAGCAGCGGGTGTCGATTGAGGCTGTACTCGACGAGCTGGATTGTGGGTTTTCTGAGCTCTACGGCGAGCAGACGCTGACCTGAAGGTCTTGCAGGGGAAATGGCCTCACTTATCGACGGCACCGAGCAGCGCTTGCCTGGCCTTGTCGAGCTCAGCTCTTTGTGAGTTCCTCTGGCCGCTCTCTGAAGCCAACGGGCTAACACTCTATTGCATCCAGATCCCATACACTCGCCACCATCACCGCCAACGCCACGGTCGTGGAACGCGCAGAGGCCGGCCTCCCTCACCTCGCAGCTAACTAGTGCTTCGCCGACCGGCCGAGGGCGTTTCCTCTGCGGGAGAGCAATGATGGAACGACCCAAGCCCGACACGACGTAGACGACATTACCACCTCATCCTTTAATCTATCATACCCGCTGTCTAACCTTTTCCTGCCAACACGAGGAAAGCGAGAGCTTCGGCGAGAGTAGTTCGGTCGCTGCCTCGGCGACGGTGACCGGCTCAAGGGGGGATGTCCGCCGGTTCATCAGCTTTCCATCTTGCCTTTTTATCTTCGAACTGGTTCTTGGAGGCGATTTCATCATGCCTCAGGTCCACCACTGACGCTAACCTGAGGTTCCATTTCCCCTTTGCTCGGCGCTCTCCCAAGGAGGAAGGAGCGGGGTTGTCTGGGAGAGAAACACTGCGAAAGACGTGGGCTTGAAGAGGTCGGTACGAAGGTTGGCGAACTGATTAGTATGATGCAGCAAGACGAGCTCTTGGTGCTGTAGCCTCAGCTGCGCGCCGGCGCGAGGACTTGATAGCTTCGCCTTTCTCGCTCTCTCTCTTCTTCTCTTCATTCACTCGACTCGCGGTGGTTCTTCCCACTCGCTCCAACTCTTTTCCACCCATCACACTCTCTTAATACCGGCCAGCATGCGCTTCTCGGCCACATCCCTCGCCCTTCTCGTGGGCACCACACTCGTTTCCGCCAACTCCGCCGCCTCAGGAGGAGCAGCACCCGACCTCACATCTCGCGCTGCTTCCCAGCCTCAGAACAACATGTCCGAGCGCGATCTCCTAGAGCGAGCCGTACGTTCCGTTCCGCCTTTCTTTAGGCTGCTCGGCGCCGGCTGACCTTCGTCTCTTTTGAGCAGGCCTCGGATCACAAGTTCATTCGCGCTAATCGCCGCCGTGGACATGGTCAGAATGGACCTCGTCGCGTCGAGGCGAGGGAGCATGGCAGGCAGCCCGAAGCGAGGGCGATAGACGCCGAGGTGAGTTCGTTCCTGCTCTCCGCTGGCTGATGTACCCTTGCTGACCAAGTGGGAGAATGTACAGAATGATCAACTCGAGAAGAAGGACGGCCTGCCCCTCCTCGTCGACGCCCAGCTGCTCGGCAAGCCTCTCGCCGTTGTCGATGGTACTGTCGACCTCGGTAAGCAGGGCTTGAAGGGCGTTCTCGGTGGTGTGAGTGCTTCTGGAATGCTGCTTTTGTCCTCACGCGTAACCGGCTGATTCTGAGGCCGTATAGCTCAACCTCGGCGGACTTCTCGGCAAGCGTGAGAAGGAGGTGAGACATGTTCACGCTGCTGCAGGTTTGAGATCAGTCGCTGATGACCACTCTCGCTGACAGCATGAGAAGACCCTCGTTGCCGTCGATGCCGATCTGCTCCATAAGAACCTCGCCGATGTCGACGCCAAAATCGACCTGACGGCGCTCAACGCCGACAAGCTGAAGCAGCTGGTGGACGCTGATGTGAGTGATTCTCGAGGTCAAGTCAGAGCTAAAGAATCAGATGGCTGACAACTCTCACCCCACAGATCAACGTCAACCTCGCCAGGCGCACCAAGGAGAAGGTAAGCTCGGCGATGACCGTCCTTGCTCGCCACTGCTCATACGAACTTTGACGCTGAGGCGACCGCTCGAAATCTACAGCGTACCAATACTCCTCTCATCGACATCAACGCGGACCTTCTCCACAAGTCTCTCGCCGATGTTCAGGCGGCCATTGACTTGAAGAACCTCGCTAAGGTCAACGTTGATGTGAGTTGTCTCCGCTTTTCTCCCCGAGCAGGTGAGTTAACCAAACTGTGATCCTACAGGCGACTATCGCTGCGCCAGCGCCCGCTCCCAACAAGGCCGCCACGCCCGACACGAAGGTGCGCCGAGCTCACTTCCACCGAGATCTCAGGTATCATCTGATCTGACCCTCGCTCCACGCATAGCAACGCTCTTGTAGATACCGACGCTAAGGTTGACGCCCTCAACGCTCATCAACCCCTCGCCGTTGTCGACGCCAAGATTGATTTGAACACCGAGAAGCTCGCCAAGCTCGCTGATGCCAATGTGAGTCTACCTCAGAGTCTCAAAAATGTTGCAAGTGCTGAAGAACTCTCTCAACTTACAGCTCGACGTCAATGTCCTTCACAAGCGTCACGAGCCCTCCCCCGAGCAGACCGTCGTCGTTGATGCTGCTCTTCTGGACCATCCTGTCGTCGACGCCAAGATCAAGTTGAACGAGCACTTGCACAACTTGAAGGTCGGAGGAAGTGGGTCGTCCTCCAAGTAGCTTGATTCCAAGCTCGGCGCTGACCCTGCCATTCCGGTCCCCTCGTATATGTCTACAGTCACTCTCGCCACTCTCAAGAAGCGCGCAGATCAGCTCGCCCTTGCTGTCAATGAGCACCTAACCGGAGATCATGCCTACGAGGATGTGAGTCCTCCTTCTCTGATTCTCGGCGATGGCGAGCTCGAGTCCCTCGCTTCAAAGCTGACCCCTTTGCTATCTCGCTACTGCAGTGCGGACTCGGAGATGTAGAGGATGCCTTGAACGGCTTGTTCGCGGGAGTAGATGCGGCCGTCTTCCGGCGCAAGCTTTAGAGATAGCTCGGCGCTCAGACAGCCCTTACAACTGTATATAGATCTCATTCCTTGTCTATAGCTTTCCCCTCCTGACATGTATCGAAACCACAACAAACGTAGTACCCTCCTCTGTAGCTCTACAGTCCTGATAAGAAGCCGGTTCGGCGCTCTCTTCAGCTCGGCGCACGCGAAAGAGAAAGGGGGCCTGCGCTTGAGCCGAAGGAGTTTGGAAAGCTACAAAGTCGTGGTCAGTTTCTGTTACTCGCGAGGTCTAAAGTGCTGGGAGAGGTTCTTATTACTTCTCCCCCGCCTCCCCCTTTGCTGGAATCACACAGCGGCTGGATCCCTCCTCCCTTCGACTTCTTCCTTTCGCTCGTTCGCTTCGGCTTCGTTTCTTGTCTCTCTTTCCGACTGCGATACCTCGCCTACACTACTACAACACCGGCTCCGACCGCGCATCACATCCCTCTCACTCTCGCCAGCCTCTCGCGCCGACTTGGCGGTTTGCGCTCTCGTCTCGCCGCCCTTTCGCTTCTAGGTCAGCGGCTGCTCGTGTGGATCAGCAGTACGGGATACGCTCGCCTGCAGGGAGCAGATTGTACCTTGCCCAACATCCAACAGGCAGCAAGGAGAGGCCCGTGAGTGCGATTACAGCTGAGGCTTGATGAACAGACGAGGGCGGCGAGCTGTCAATGTCTCGCATCCCAAATTCTATACTGACCTCCCTCTGCTGTCCTACAGACTCGGAGCACACCCGCGCGGAGCGGATCCCTTAGCTTCAGAGTGAGCGGAGAGACAAGCTAGTTCGGGCGCGCCTCACCCTGGTGAGTGACAGCTTCGGCGCAGCAGGAATCCGCTGTATCACAGTCAGCGGAAGCTACAGCTGCAGGATTCATTCGGAGATGTCTGTCAAAGTCGGACACCACCCTCAGGAGACGAGGCGGAGCGGCGGCAGAGGGGAGGCTGTCAGCTCGCTGTTCGCGATTAGGCACTGCAGCGATTCAAAGGGCCCTTGGGAATCATCGCTGACCCTCTTATCATCCTAGAGACGAGCAGCGCAGGAAGTAGCCGTCCCGCCTTCCGTCGATCCCCTGCCAGGGCGCACTACTCCAGCTCAGCATGTCGTCCTCCTGGCATTCTTCGCCATCCTCGACAGGTCCACCGCCGACAGGACCTTACACGACTGCAGAAAGCGACCTCCCACCCGCGCCGCCGTCCAAGACCTTTCGCACTTCGGCCTCGCCCTACATGCGCTCCTCGCCCACTCTGTCGGCATCCTCTTCGGCGGGCAGCAGCACGGGGGGTCACAGCTGGAGTAAACCATCGATCCAGCCCTACGTCAACGGCCGAGGGAACACCCAGCCCGTTGCTGCACCTCGCGCCTTCCTCCCGCCCCAAGCACCTCCTCAACCTCCCTCTGCGGCGGCCTCGCAAGGACAGCAGGCCTACGTTCGAGCCCCGAATCCATCAACGGTATCCATGGCGTCGAATGGAGAGTCCAGCAATACCTCGCCCGCCATCTCTTTCCCTTCGGCGTTCGGTACTCGGCAACGAGTAGCGCTCAAGAGCTCGAGACCGCAGTTCGGACGAGGCGCTGGCCGAGTGGGAGCAGCGGCGACAAGTAGACAGAGCGCTACTCCACGAGACAGCTCCCCCGCTCCTCTCTCGGAACCAGCACCAGCACCACCGCCCATTCGATCCTCGCCGAACCTCGAAGCTCCCCAACCTCGGTCCGGAAGGATCAGTCCTCAGCTCAACGCCTACAGCTGGAACCCACCACCAGCTCAGAGCAGCGAGCAGACTCGAGGGAGGATGACCCTGGCGCCTGGTCCTCCACCCGACGCCTCGCCCACTCCTTCGACTTCGGCGCTCGGAGCGGTTCTCGGCTCGGGAGATTGGAGCGACGCCTACCACTCGGCGTTCTCCCCTCCGCGAATGGATGGAAGTCGGTCACCCTCTCCCTCCCCTCATTCGACCTCGGTGCTCGATCGGCCGCGACCCAAGACGCCCGACCCATACGCTGGCTCGGGGTCTTTCTCATCTCGCTCACATCAGAACGACTACCACCAGCGCGCTTCTATCGCCAGAGAGCCCTCCCCCTCTCCTTCCGCTGCGTCAACCTCCACCTCCATCATCGACCGACCGAGACCCAAGACTCCCGACCCGTACGCCTCCTACTCCTCCGCCCCTACCTCCGCTTCCCACTCCCCTGTAGCTCTACACAAGACTCAGAGTAGCGGCGCCGGACCCGCACCCATCCGACCAGCCTTTCAACGCGCCGATTCCACTCCCTCAATAGCTACTGGTCCCCCGCCCTTCGGCTACGACCACGACCGCCATCGCAACGGCGCCGTCATCGACCGCCCGAGACCTAAGACGCCTGATTCGGGTGCAGTCTTCGCCTTCGGCGGACGAGGAGGGTGGGGAGACCTTCCGCCTGCGCGGCCGAAGACGCCGGAGACGGGCTCGGTCTTCGCTTTCGGAGTTGGAGGAGGGCAGTCGATGGAGGAGCGAGCGAAGGAAGTCGCTGCGAGGGAGAGGCAGGGGTCGGTGCTGCATCGACCGCGACCGAGAACGCCGGATCCGCAGGGCATGCTGGATCAGCCTGCCCCCGCTCCTGCGCCAGTCTCAAGGCCAACGTATCAGCGCCAGAGCTCGAAGGGCAGCAACGCTGGACGGTACAGCTTCTCGAATGCCCCACTCGACACTGACGTCAAGCAATCTCGGATCCCTCTCTCCTCCCCACCTCTCAGCGCTGGACCTCCTTCCTTCCCTACCAGCCATCACCATTCGACAACTCCGTCTTCTCCACTCCCTCCACCGCCACCTCCCTTCAACCCTAACCGCACGTCCATCGACTCGACTCGCACTCGAACCGACAGCAGCAACTCGGGCGGCGGCCTCTACCGCCGCTCGAGTGAATCGACTCGCTCCAACAACCCTTCTCCTGTCAAGGGGGCACCTTATCAGCATGCGAGTGGTCGAGCTCGATTCGCCAGTGTCGGAGCAGCGCCATTGCTCAAGCTCGACCTCGACCTCGGCGGAAGCGATACGATGTTCGATATCGCTGGGATGCTCAAGGCTGGCGGAGGAGGGCACGGCACGGCGTCGAGTCCCGTCAAGAGGGAGTTTGGCGAGGTGGATCGGCCCGATTCGAAGGCATTGCCGACTCCCTCTGCGCCGCCCGTATCGCAGAGGCCAGTCGTCGGCATGTCAATGGGAAGGAAAGAGCCGCCACACGTCGACCTCCTCTCAGGAGATGGCGATAGAGCTACTGTCAGCCGACCGATTGTCGAGGAGGAAGAGCCGCCCGAGTCGCCGCCGCTGGGGAAGCCGTCGTTCGAGCAGGAGCATCCAGGACCAGCCCCCGCCAAGAGGAGGAAGTCGCTCGCTTCGCTACTCTCGCTCGGCTCTTCCAACCAGCACGACTCGTCGGACCCATCGGCGAGGCCTTCCACCGAGCTCTCGCGTCCGTCGATCGAGTCGAGCGCTCGCTCTCACTCGCCCGATCCCAGCCGGCCCTCCATGTCAACCTCTACTTCCGCCGCATCCAATCTCTCGCAGTCGCATTCGAGTAACACCAGTCACGGCACCTACTCCTCGATCACCACCGCAACCACCTCCCGCACGAAACGACCCAGCGTCGCTTCGCTCGACAAATCGCTTCCTCCCACTCCCGCCTCCCATACTCCTACCACACCAACCCAGCAACACCGCGCTCGGCAAGCTTCCCTCGCCCTCGCCGCGGCGTCTGCTGCCGTCCCTCTCCCGGTCAACGGCTCTCCATCCAACACCGACTCGCCGACAAAGGGCGCCCTCGGCCGACAGCTCTCCAAGCTCCGCCATCGCAACAACAGCCACTCGGGAGCATCTGCTCAGTCGGCTACAGGCTCCTCGGGCTTCCAGTTCATCTCGGGATCCTCGACCCGGAAGGGAGCGAGCTTCTCGTTTGGGAGCGGGAGGAACTCGGCCAATTCGGCGTCAGCGGGAGCGGAGAAGGAGAGAGAGTCTGGCTCTTCAGCCGGCACTCTAGGACGTCGTCTTGTCGAGCGATTCGGCGGATCGTCCAGCGGTGCGGCTGTCTCGAACGGAGGCGCCAAGGTCTCGAACGGCCCAAGCTTCGGAACGCCAGCCTCGCTCCGCACCTCCGAGTCGGGCGACCTTACGTTGCGCACCGACGGAACCGCCTCGCCTACTCGAGACCCTCCCTTCCCCGACCCTCCTCGACGCGCCAGCCTCGACATGCTCGGTCGACCTCGACCGCTCGCTACCTACGACGCCGAGTCGAGTGCACGGGTAGTAGGGATTCTCGGGATGAGCTTACCGGCGGCGAGGAAATCGGAGGATCTGCTCTCGTGTAGACCGAGGTGGGAAGAGCCCGAGCATGCTCCGCAGACTGGACGGCGACCGCCATTGGTCGGACGACAGTCGTTCGATCTTCTTACTCAGAGGACGACTATCCCAAGGAGGCCGAGTACCGATGACCTGCTGGTGAGTACATTGAGGTCTGGCAGACATGTCTAGCACACTGACCGGCTTCGCCTTGCGCAGAGCCTCGCAACCGCCAAGCTCGCCGCTCTCGATACCACCGACAACTCTCCCATCCCACATCCACACTCGGAAGCCACCTCGAGCACCCCTTCTAACGTCTCTACCTCTTCTCTCGACGTTGACTATGAGCACGAGCAAGACGACTCATTCTCGGCCGTCGAGCCTACTCCCATCGTCGTCACCGCTACTCGAATCGTTCGCTCAGACTCTACGACATCACTCGACACCCCTGGCGACTCGCCCATCCTCTCACGCACGGCGACCCCCAAGCTCGTGCGGAGTGACAGCCTTCACCGCTCGGATTCGAGAAACACGATGCTCAGCGCGGGGACCGCCAAAGAACCAGAGTCGGAGAGCTACGGCTCGCCGAGTGACCAGGGAACTCCCAAGGCTTCCCATTTTCCGGTGCAGGGAAGGAAGCGAGGCAAGATCACCGACTCGGGCGTCGGTAGTGATTCGCTCATGTCGAGCGCCTGGTTGGATCTCGAGGACTCGCTGGGACAGTGAGTCTTCTACAGTTCGCTCAAGCTTGCCTGCTAATCTTCTTCTCTTGACAGCTACACCGCCGCCGTTCGAGACAATCGTCTCGACCGAGGGAGCGTTGTCGCCAACACTCTCCTTCCCTTCCTTCGTCGCGAGGAGGACAGCCCTGCACCTCGGCCTCCGATGGAGCTCGCTCGTCGCCAACGTCAAGTACTCTTCGGGTGGTGAGTGAAGTTGGCCTTCCACAGCGGAGACTTTGAAGCTGAACTTCTCCTTGCCCAGGCTTTCGACCCTCACGACCGAGCTGCGCGAGATGCAGCCCACTCACCGCGGCGCCTGTCTCGAAGCTGTCGCCACCATCTCGGAGAGTCATTTCCTCTCGGCGCACATCCTTACCGAGGACGAGGACGGCCAAGCTCGCTACCGCACCGCCATCGTCAAGGTGCTCGCTTTTGCCGTCGAGAAGCTCAACGACAAGGCCGTCTACGCCAACACTCTCGTCTTCTCTGGTCGGATCTTTGGTGAGCCTACCCGTGTCTCGTCGAAGAGCGACTTGCTTACAGTTCTCTCTGCGATAGCCCTCGCCTTCTTCCGCATCGAAGGTGTAGCCCTCAAGCTCCTTCGCGCTCTTCCTCCAGTCAAGCGACAATGCCTCAAGCGCGTACTCGACGAGATTGGCATCAACGAACATCAGCTTCCCTCGGTCAGCCTCGAGCTTTTCCCCTCGCATCTTTGGGGGCTGTGCCTCCGCGATCTTCGCTCGTACACGACGCTACTGCTGCCAGCGGGACCGCGGGCGCAAACCGAGGAAGACTCGTATCTCGTGCGCGATGGCGAGATCAGCGTGGACATGTCGGGCAACTGGTGCGTTCGCTCGGCTTCGCTCGCTGAGCTTTCGCTGACTCCTTCCTCCTTCACAGGCTCATCCGCTGGACCGCCTCCGACTCGGATCTCCCCTTCGCCTTCTACCGCGCCTACCACCGCCAACTCGCCGTCCACCTCATCCCCTTCGACGAGCGAGACGACATCGCCGACCAAACCCTCCTCCCTCCAGCGGCCGTCATCACCGCCCCTGGCTGCCTCTTCCTCGCCGCCTCTCTGCTCGAGAAGTCGGATGCTCTCGTCCACCGCAACCTCCGCTCCGTCACGAGCATCGGCCCCAACAACAGCAACTTCAACACGAACGACTCGGCCAATCTGAGCTTCGGTCAGAAGCCCAAGATCCTCGAGCTGGCCAACCGAAGGCTGGTCCAGACCATGCTCGACATCGTTGGCGGTCCACCGGTCGGTCCTGGAGAGCAGGCGGATGCCGCGCCCGACTCGGAGGTCAGGCGCCATACATTCAGCAGGCTGTTGAGAGTGTGGATCAGGGCGTGTGTCAAGAAGACGAGCATGTGGGATACTAGAAGCGTCTTCATCCTACTCGACCTCATCGGTAAGCTCTGTTTCTCCGTCTCGACGAGCTTCGGCTGACTCTCGCCCGCCTTTCGCAGAGGGCCTCATCTACACGCTTAGCTATCCAGCTCCATCGTCATCTCGAGGATCCGACGAGGAGGTCCCTGTCCCCAAGCCTCACGAGTCATGCATCGACATGTTCGACATTCCCTTCATCTTCTCCTTCGTCAAGATCATCCTCTCCACCGCCGACAACACTGTCACCATCATGCGCACGGTTGCTTTCATTTACGCCCATTTCGAGATGTAAGCTTCCAGACTCACTAGAAGCTCGCTCTCGAAGTAGCTGACCCGCTTCACACACAGCTTCACCCTTCGCCCCGCCGACCGCGATGAGCTCTGCGAGAACATCATCCTCGACGAAGTCCTTTTCCCTCGCCTCTACCTTCACTGGAACGCCGGAGTTCGCGGCTACTTCATCCGCCTGCTCGTCTGGCGTCTGTCCCGCCTCGGCATCGTCGACGCCGAGCAGCACCCCGACCGTCCTCGCGATCCTCGCATCCTCGCCCTGTTTGGCCTCATGAACGTTCGCCTCGAGGCCATTCGCAAGCGCCACGACGAGCTCGAGCCCATGGACAATCTTACCGACGACGACATCTTCAAGCCGAAGCGATCGACCATTTGCTCCACTCGTGGGGTCAAAGAGGCGCCCTTCACTGTCGACGAGCTCGTCGGTATCGTTGATGAGCACTCGGAGGAAGAAGAGCCCTACGAGTACGAGGAGCCGCAGGAGCTGGTGCGGAGCGCGCCGAACGGAGCAGCTACGAGCGGCAAGAAGGCGGGAGGACTCAAGGATGTCGCCACGGTCGCTCGAGTCGTCTCGTGGCTCAAGGGAGGACTCGGCAAGAGCGGCAAGAACAAGAGCAGCAATCGGTCGACGACGATGCCCCCTCCCAGGATCGACCCCTTCATCTTGGGCAACCTTCCCGAGTCGCCTTCGGCCCAGCTCGACGACCCGAGCGAGGCCATGGATCTCTCCATGTCGACCAACTCGTACGACAGCTCGTGGACCTCTGCATCCCTTCCTACCTCTTCGACCGATCCTTCCTCCCCTTCTTTCCCCACCACCGAGGACACCGAGCCCACCATCTCCGTCGTCGATACGACTCCCGAACGGCGACGACCCAATTCCCCCGCTTTCTTCTCCTTCGAGTTTGAGAGCGGTTTAGCACCCCGCGCCGAAGCCGAAGCGAGGCTCACCGCCAACGCCAACTCGTCCTCCACCTCCATCAACTCGGGCGATACAGTCTTCCCCCGCTCTCCTCTCCGACGGAACAACACGCTCGACCCCCACTCTCACGGCGGCGTCGTTTCCCCGAGGGTGTCGTTGAGGTTCAGCAAGAGGATCTCGAT
Organism: Leucosporidium creatinivorum; assembly: GCA_001600635.1. Taxonomy (NCBI): domain Eukaryota; kingdom Fungi; phylum Basidiomycota; class Microbotryomycetes; order Leucosporidiales; family Leucosporidiaceae; genus Leucosporidium; species Leucosporidium creatinivorum. The sequence goes on along the minus strand of BCKL01000004.1, from coordinate 1,293,512 downwards.
CCTCCCTCCCGCCGCGCTCGACTTGCTCAAGGAGAGCGGCGAGGCCGTGCCGCCTATCCCCAAGGAGTACTTGCAGAGGGAGATGGAGAGCTATGATCGCAAGCTGCATCCGTATGCTATTCGAGGGCTGAGGGATTACGAGGATGCGTTGGGTGAGTTGCTGAACTTTTCGAGATGGAGCTCGGCGCTGAACGGATCGCTGACTTTGCTTCTACCTATTCGCGCACACAGACGAGTGGACAGATTGGGTCGCTCGGTTGCAGGAAGAGGAGGATGACGGCAAAAAGGTCAACCGAGGTTTCGTCGATACGTGAGTCGGCGCTCGGGTCTCTCACTCTCCCACTTCCCCTTCCGCTTCCTCCTTCTACTGGGAGCTGACCCTCTACTCTTCACCTCCACAGTGTACCTCGTCTCGCCGTCTCGTGGCCGCAATCATTCGAGGAGGGCGCGTGAGCAGATTATCGAGACGTAGCTCGAGCAGAGAGGAGGGGTGTGGCAGTCGTTATCTCTTCTCTTCATCTCTTTACCCCCTCCCTATGTTTGTGTACAAGGGTCTGTGTTTCAATGTTTAAGGCATCCTTGGGACTATCGACTTGAGCGAGAGAGCGAAAGAGAGAGGCTCGGCGACGAGTGAGGAGGTGAGCTGGGCACAGCGTACAGGGCCAGATGCTCCTGGTGATGAGGTCGCACGTCATCAATGATATTGTGCATCTAACTCGACCTCTTATCGGTCAAGCTGAGACCCCATGAGCCCCTTGGGCGATCTTCTCGGCGAGGAAGGAGGTGCGCCGAAGTCGTTTAGCTTTCGCTGCTTCACCGCTGCACCTCTTTCGTTTCTTCGTAAGAACTGAGCATGTTTCTGTAGTAGAACAGAGTCACCTCTGAGAGATTTTGGTGCCTTCGGCGGTCGACCTCTGAGATTCTCATCTCGGACACTGCGAAGCGTCGGCGAGAGACGCGGGGGAGCTGATGCGGGTGAAAGTTGACCTTTTTATGTAGACGATTACAAGCCTTGACAGAGCAGGAGTGAAACGAGAGCGACCTTTGAGCAAAGACCCCTAAGCGCCTTGTCGACTCAGCTGAGCAGCTGAAGCCAGCTCTCCCGCTTTCCCCTTCAATTCGCTCCGAGGCATCGTCGCCCGAGACCTCCGCCTGTACGAGTATCTCTAGTCGAGCAGCATCCTACAGCTAGCGCTCTACCAGGCTACAAATCCCTCCTTGATCTTCCCTCCAACCAAACTCCCCGCCTCCCCTGCCCTCCTCAGCCAGCAGCTTCACCCCGACGTCTCTGCTCGACTCCAAAAAAAAAGCACGTGACGAGCGGTTCATAGTGCAGATTCGCACCTACTCTATACTCTAGTGCAACAGCTTCGTAGCTTCGAGTAGGGCCCATCATGAGCGCGCAAGAAGCAGCAGGAGGTGAGTTGGGCTCGTTCTCTCGCTGAGCTTTGAACGGGCGGAGCTAGGTCGGACCGAGAGGGCTACAGGATGGGCAGCAGCTAGCGGAGCACATCTTCTTGCTGAACCCTTGCAGCTCGCTGGCGGTGCAGCAGCGGAGGAGCGGGGCGCAAAGGCTCTGGCAGCGGACCCCCCGATATGGCGGACAACAAGGCTCAGGCAACGCGTAGACGCGATCCGCCGAGGTTCCGTCTATCAAGAGTCGAGTTTCGATTTGGCTGGACTTGATCCGCTACAGCTTTTTACCCGCCTGTTAGCTCGCTTTGCCTCTGTGGCAAATGAGCCGGGCGCGAGCGGACGACGGCGCCAAACAGCATTCCTCGGCCCCTCAGACTTCCTCCGAGCCTTCGCTCGGCCTCGAGCTGCCTGCTGACTCTGTACTTTCGTTCCAACTGCAGACAACGACGGCGGTAAACAAGAGGACGGAGCCTCGTTCGGCAACGCCGGAGGAGCAGGGCAAACCGCCAGCGGGAGCAGCACTCCGGCCCTCGCTTTCGGCGCAGGCAATGCCGGCTCTACGCACGCCTTCGGAGGACAGCAAAACCAACGCACCATCTACTCCAACAACAACTCGCCCTTCGGCGTCAAGAAGGAGGAGGGAGGAGCCAACGGAAACGAAGTCGACGACTACGGCATGACCGCGACGACCTTCGGCGGGCGCACTACTGGCATGGGCCGAGTCGTATCGGGAGGACAGGAGAGTCCAGCTACCGGCAACGACAGCGAGCCCAACCGAAAACGCCTTCGTCGTGGACCCAACGGCCTCGGCGACGAGAGCGCTTCCTCTTCGCGCGCCGTCTCGACCCCAGGATCCAACCTCGCTTCCCCCGGCGACTCGGATCCCAACCTCGCCTCCCAGAGCGACGCCCCTTCGACCTTCACCGCCGGCCTGCAGAACCGCCTCGCCGACTTTAACGTCGACTCGGGACCCCCTTCCTCCGCTTCTTCGGCCTACGGCGGCAACGGCATGCAGAGGGACAACTCGTGGCAAGGCGAGGACGACAAAAGCAAGTCGCAATCGCCTGCTACGCACCCCAGTGGCCGTCCCATGCGCGCCATCCAGCAGCAGCAACTCCAGCAGCAGCAGCTCCAGCAGACACCCGGCGGATCCGTTCCCTCACCCCTCACTCCCGGCGTCTCCCCTCCCATGGGCTACCCTGGCGCTCCCCAACCCAGCCAGTCGCCCTACGCCAACTACTCCCCTCTCCCTCAATCCTCCATCCCTCCTTCTGCCGCCGCTCCCGCTCCCGCCGTCGGTCAAGATCAAGGCTTCGACCAATTCCTCGGCATGGTCGGCAACAACTTCACTCGCGAGCAAGCCTACCGCGCGTGGCTGCAGAGTGGGCGCAACGACATGTCCGCCATCGCCCTCCTCGTCGACGCCAAGCCCGTGACCTCCACTTCGGCGCACCCCAGCCAGAGCATGTACGCCAACGTCAACTCGCCTCTCTCCACTCCTGGCGGACAGCACTACGCTCAGCAGCAAGTCGGCCAAGGACGAACGCCCATCCAAGTCCTCACTCGTCCAGCTCAGCCTCAGCAGCAGCCCGGCATGCCTCCGATGGGCTACCAGCAGCAGCAGCGTCCACCGATGCAAGGTCAACCCGGCATGCAGCAACAGCCCTACGTCTACTCGCAACAGCCTCGGCAATCCTACCCCGCCTCGGCGCCGCACTCGGGCCTCTCCAAGGAGCACATCGACAACTTCCGTCGCCTGCAGCAGAAGCAGCAGCTCGGTCAAGCTACTCCGGTCGAGCTTGGGCAGCTGCAGACGTATATGGCGCATCTGCAGGCGGCGCAGGCTAGGCAACAGCAGCAGGTCGCTCAGCAGCAGGCGGCGATGGGTCAGAGGGGAATGCCTCCGCAGCAGTACGGTTACGCTAACGGTCAGATGGTGAGTCGTTTGTACGCTCTCGAACGAAGCCGAGCTAACCTATCGCATCTACAGCCCGGCCAGGCGATGGTTCGCTACTTTCTCGTTCGAACTCACCGAGCTCTCGCTGACCTTTCTTCGCGTGCAGATGCAGCCTCAGTACGCCTCCCAGCAGCAGCAACAGCAGTACCAACAATACGCTTACCAGCAACAACGTCCTCCACCCAACATGACGCCCGAGCAAGCCCAACTCTACCACCAGCAAGACGTCCAACGCCGCCTCGCCGCTCAGCTCTACCAGAACCAAGGCCACCAAGGGCGCCCTCAGCAGTACCAGCAACAGCAACAGCAGAAGCCTCGCCCTCCCGTCCAATCCTCCTACCGCGCACCTCAGACCTCGGGCTCTATCCTCGCTCGTCAGCTCGCTGCTGCTTCCGGCACCGGCGCAGGGACCAAGAAGAAGAGGAGAAGGGCGCCCGTCAGTGATAGTGACAACGACGGCGGGGAGTACGATTCGGGAGGAAGTGGAGACGAGTACGGGGCGACCGAGACGCCGGCGGCGATTGCCAAGCGGGAGGCGGTCGCGGTCGAGTTTATGAACACGTGCGAGAAGGATCTGTTGATGGAGCTTACCGGTGAGTCAGGTCTCGCAGCTTGACGTCGTCTCCTCAAGGCTGACCCTTCGCTCCTTCCTCTACAGGCGCCAACGCGACCCAAGCGACCCTCACGATGAAACTTCGACCCTTCACCAACGCCAACGACTTCCGCTCTCGCACTCGCAAGCAAAAGGGCGTCGGCAACAACATGATGGACACTTACCTCGAAGTCATCACCGGCATGGGCGAGGTCGACAAGGTCCTCTCCAACTGCGAGCGTATCGGTCACGAGCTCAGCCAGATCATGCGGATTTGGTCCTCGGGCGCCGCCGTCACCGACAAGGCTGGAGCAGGACCAACACCAGGAGGAGACGTCGGACTCAACATTGTCGCCATCTCGGAGGAGACCATCGCTCAGCGCGTCGATACGTCGCAGGACCCGACCGTCAAGGCCGCTTTCGCTGGCTACATTCGCAAGCAGCCGCAGGGAGTGCCCGACAAGATTACGCTCAAAGACTACCAGATGCTCGGCGTCAACTGGCTCAACCTCCTCTACCATCGCAAGACCTCTTGTATCCTCGCCGACGAGATGGGTGAGTCTCGGCGTCTTTCGTAGCTCGCATCGCCGCTGACCTCTCGTACTCGAACAGGACTCGGCAAGACCGCTCAAGTCATCGCCCTCCTCGCTCACCTCAAGGCGACCGGCGACCCCGGACCTCACCTCGTCATCGTCCCCTCCTCGACGCTCGAGAACTGGATGCGCGAGTTCTCCGTCTTCGCCCCCGGCCTCAACGCTCAGAGCTACTACGGATCGCAAGCCGAGCGTGCAGAGATTCGCCATGAGCTCAGGGCCATGGAGGATCTCGATGTCGTCGTCACGACTTATAATATCGCGACGAGTTCGGCGGATGATCAAAAGTTTTTGAAGAAGAAGATGGACTTCAAGGTGCGATTGTTTTTCTCTGCTCGCTCGACGAGCTGTACGCTGATGCTCTCGCGTCGCCCTGCAGGTCGCCGTCTTCGATGAGGGTCATCAGGTTCGGCTTTCGCTTTCCTTCCGCCGAGCGAGCCGAGAGGCTGACCCTCGCTGGTCTTTTCACAGCTCAAGAACTCCGAGTCGAAGAAGTACAAGGACCTCATGCAGATCAAGGCTCAGTGGCGCCTTCTTCTCACCGGCACTCCCCTTCAGAACAACCTCCAGGAGCTCGTCGTGAGTAGTTGCTCTCCGCGCTCCTCCGCCGTCGCTCGAATGCTCACCCATCTCTTCGCACAGTCCCTCCTCTCCTTCATCCTCCCCGACCAATTCCGCGACGCCAGTGAATCCCTTCGCGCCATCTTCAAGGTCGCCCCCGGCCAGCAAGCCAACCTCCTCTCTCGCGAGCGCATTTCTCGCGCCAAGAAGATGATGACCCCCTTCGTCCTCCGTCGCAAGAAGGCGCAGGTGCTCAAGGATCTACCGCAGAAGCTCGAGCGTGTGGAGTGGTGCGAGATGACGCCGCTGCAGAGGGAGGTGTACGGCGAGGCTATAATGAGGAGCAAGAAGGCGCTGTTGGAAGCGGACAAGGATACGATCGAGGAGCTGGGAGAGGAGGAGGAGGTCTTGGATGTAGTCGAGGGTGAAGAGAAGCCCAAGCCGGTCAAGAAGAAGCGGGGGACGGCTTCGACCAAGACGGGCAACAAGGCCGACACGACGTCGAGTACTCACGTGCTTACAGATCTGCGCAAGGTGAGTTCCCGTCCTCCTCTTCTCGCCTTGGGCTCTCGCTGATCGTCGTCCTCGTTCGCCAGGCCTCCAACCACCCCATGCTCTTCCGCCGAATCTACGACGACGCCAAGCTTCGCAACATGTCGCGCGATTGCTTGAAGGAGCTCGAGTTCACCGACCGCGACAAGGATCTCATCTTCGAGGATATGGAGGTCATGACGGACTTTGAGCTGCATCGCTTCTGCCTCGGCTACAAGGTGGGCCTTCTCGCTTCGCTTCTTCTCCTTGTCGCATCCTGACGAGCTCTCTCCTTCTACAGCATCTCGAGAAGTACGCCCTCAAGAACGACGAGTGGATGTCGGCCGGCAAGATCGAGAAGCTGCAGGACATGCTCCCCAAGCTCAAGGCCAACGGCGACCGCGTGCTCCTCTTCTCGCAGTTCACTCAAGTCCTCGACATCCTCGAAGTCGTCCTCGATACCATGGGCATCAAGTACCTCAAGCTCACGGGACAGACCAACGTTACCGAGCGTCAGGGATTGGTCGACGAGTACACCAACGATTCGGAGATCACCGTCTTCTGTGAGCTTGATCGGCTCGGTTTCCCTTCTCGAGCGGCAAGTTGACCTTCTCGCTTCATCGCAGTGCTCTCGACTCGCGCTGGAGGACTCGGACTCAATCTGGTCGCCGCCAACACCGTCATGTTCGTCGTTCGCCCTGATCCTCTCGAGCTTCTCTGTCTGATCCCGTACATCATCACAGCTTCTACGATCAAGACTACAACCCTCACAACGACAAGCAGGCCGAAGATCGCGCATACCGTATCGGCCAGGTTCGTCTTCTCATCTCGATCTCGCTTCTCGCTCGCGGCTGATGCGACCCCTCTTGCGCATAGAAACGCGACGTCAACATCATCAAGTTCATCACCAAGGGCTCGCTCGAGGAGGACATGCGTCAACTCGCGACCAACAAGCTCTTGCTCGACAGCGAGGTTTCGTCGACGACTCAATACCCCTCGGGCGCTGCACCGGAAGAGTCGGAGGGCAACAACGCTCAGGTCGAGAAGAAGTGCGTTGCTCGTCGCTCCTACTGTATGAGCTCCTCGCTGACCCTTCTCTTCTCTGCTACAGGATGCGCACATCCCTCCTGTCGAACCTCAAGAAGGTTCGTGCTTGCTCTGCTCCTCTCGCTCGACCTTCGCTAACCCTCTCGCTCTCCACCAGAACTTCGAGCGCGAAAGTCAAGCACAATCGCAGTCGCAAGCCCCGGCGGCGCCATAGAGATGAGGATTCGGCGAGTTCGGCGAGTTCGGCGTTTCAGGCTCGGGGAGGGATAGTTACTAGGGAATGATTTTGGAATTTTACCCACCGTGTATGTGATTAGCAGCTACCTTTACTACAATTAACAAGACGACCGAGCTTGCTCTTGCTTTCGGCGGCGAGCGAGTATGCTCGAGATAGAGCGCCGAGAAACGCGAAGTGCTCCCCAGTCAGCGATAGCGATAGGATGCATTCCACAGAGCATTGATATCCTCCTTCAGCGCGTCAAGGGCACGAAATCTCGGTCTGCACGTCCCTGCTGCCTTTCCATCCCTTCCTGAGGCGTGAGAAACGATTGAGGAAGGCGGACGGCCTTTTTTGACGGCGAGGATTGAGGCGAGTAATCTCGGGGGCTTTTGAAGGTGTTGACGGCGCCGGCGGAGAGCGGAAAGTGCTGAAATTGGGACGGTCGACGAAGGAGCGGGGGGTCATTACTCCCCAGTCCTGGGCGATATGCAGTCGCTCGGCCGTGGATGATATCGCTGGGGAGCGGTGGAGATCAGTGCTGGTCGGTGACAATCGTAGAGCGAGCTACACGCACTTGACACGAGAGCGCGGAGCGAGGCGGTCGACTCTCGATTCCAGTCGAGCAGCGGCTCCCATTGCTCTGCAGGAAGAGCAAACATCAGCTTGAGTCTAATGAAGCTTGAGTCTAGTGAAAAGAACCTCGACTCACCCCAGCACTCCTCCTGCTCCTGTAATAGCCACGCTAGCGTGAGCGCCTCGGTCCACTCTGCTATGGTCTGATGCTCCCTCGCCTCCCGCGTCTCCGTATAGTTCGTGAGTACGAGCCAGAGTTCTTGACCGGACCAAATCTCGTCGTCGCTGAGCGCTGCTACCTCGAGGAAACGTGCTCCTGCCGTCATCGCGAAGGCAGCCGGCGGTCCATCGTCCATCTCGGCGCGAAACGAATTGACAGCTCGAGCGACCTCGTCGAAGGTCATATCAGTCCAGGCTGACGGCAAAGCTGGATAGGAGCCGTGTATAGTCTCGTGGTAGGTATGGAGGAGGGCGAGCGTGGTGGGAGAGTTGAACGAGACGGGATAGCAGGCATGCGGTGGGGCGGGGCGGCGAAGAAAAGGATGAAACGGGCCGTTGGCGAAGCTGCCGAGGGGTCGACGAGTGTTGTAAGGGTCGAAAGTAAAGTGCACCGTCACGTCTGCTGGCTCGCTTTCGGCATAGGCCGGCGGAGTGCCTTGCGAGTAGCTGGGCAGATGAAGCGAGCTCGGCAGCGGGAGCAGTGGTGAGGAGGGCGAACGGGGGATCGGAGCAGCGGTGGGCTCTGTAGACTCGTTTGACCTCTTTCGGCGCTTGAGAAGGAACGCCATAAGGCGAGGTGGAGAGCGAGACGAAGCGGATTCGGCTGAAGGCAGATGGAGCCTGCGTCGAAGGGAGAGGAGTCAGTCTCGTTCGTGCGCTCGGCTCTACGCACTGCTACGAGTAGCTGCAAGCTTCATCCACCACCCTATTCATCCACCATGGCCCGTTCATCGCGCGCCGGCTTCGCGGTCCTCAGCTGAGCCCTCACCAGCGCGCTGCACCGCATCCGACGACCGTCTCACTACTCCAGAGCACCTTCAACTCACCCTGTGGCTTCAGTCGTGTCTTGAAATCTTCTCCTACGTCCTTTCAAGAGCGGGGCGAGCTGAGGAGACGTCGACGAGGGCTCTGAGAGTCGAGGGCGACGCAGCGAGAGCGGGAGAGCTGTAGCGAGGTCGAGGGTAGCTTTCCTGGATGAGCGAGAGCTGTAGCTGATTCTAAGCGAGTCGAGAAGCCAAGCCGAGAGATGTAGCAGGAGCAAGAGGAGCAGCTCCACCTCAATGGCCTCTCTTCCTCGAGCTCCCCCCACATCTTTGCTCGTCTCGCTTCGACTCGACTGCTATCGGTCGCTCGGTCGAGTACAGGCAGGAAGGATGGGTAGCTCTACTCTCGAAGCTGCTGTTCTGGCAGAGTTGGAAGCTTTGACTCTGTACGTCGTTCTCCCAGCGCTCTCGCCCATTCAAGCTCACAGCTGACGCGCCTGTCTTCCCGCCGATAAAGCGAATCTAAGGACGTCGCTACCGACTCGAAACCGCCTACCCTTCCGCTCGAAATCATCATCGAAATCTTGAAGCTCACTCTCACCTACCGCCGACGGGAGTTCGACCACCCTCTGAGCCTCCTTTGGCGACGCTCGCTTCGCTGCTACTCGCTCGTCTCGAAGGACATCTGTGCATGGGCCCAGCGGGAGCTCTTCAAGCGACTATCTCTCAGCACAAACGAAGCGGCGGCGGCGCTTTTGAGCACCCTCCTTGGTAAGCCAGCGCTCGGCGATGCCGTTCTCGCCTTGGAGCTTCGCTCGGCGGATCACGAGCAGTCGGGGGTCTTAGCTCGTAAAGTATATGCGCATTGGGACATTGAGCTGCTGAAGGGTATCGCCGACGCCTGCACTTCGCGCCGTCTTGGGCTTCTCGGTCTGAAGGTGGTCGAGCCTCGCCACCTCCAAGTTCTGCAGACATTCCCTCGTAAGTACTCTAGCCTGACGAGAAATCAGAGCCTTCATAACGAGTCTTGTGTGCGCAGAGAGTGGCATCCTCCATCTTACCGGCGGAGACTGGATGGACCGATCGAGCAGTCGGACGTGGCAGAATCGTTCTCCGCCGACGACCTTGGCACACCTCCACACCATCCATCTCCAACGGTGCAGCGTCACGGAAGGGACCTTGGACCCCGATCAGCTCCTTGCTCGATGCAACTTGCCCGCCCTCAACACGATCATCCACCAAGCGCCGGGTTCGAGTAGTGGGCGACGTCGAGAGGCTGGAGTTGTCTGCTGGCTGTACCTGCCGGTGCTCTCGGTCATCGAGTCGCTCTATGTACACTCCGCCAACCACGTTTCGCCGGGGCGCCTCACAACCGCTGGCAAGCTCAAGCTCTTGGATTTGCCCCTGGGCCCTGCGCTCGCTCTTCTTTCCCGGCGCACGTCTCGTCCTCCTGCCCCTCTCCCTCCGCATCCTTCGCCTACACTCTGAAGCCTCTCTCCCCTCCTCCAGTCGCTCATCCTTGGACACCGCTCACCCCCTCCTCGAGCTCATTCGCCGAACAAAGCCAAGCAGGGGCGAGGAGACAGCTCAACTCGAGAAGCTCGTATTGCCCGGCAAGGCCAGGGGACAGGAGCTTACCGAGATGCTCGCCATCACTGACGCTTGCAAGATGTTTTGGGAGGAGGAGCGCGGCGAGGAGCTCGACAAGTTTGACGAGCTGAGGAGGGAGCTGAACCGTGCTTGAAGGAGTGTGGACCGTCCGAAGCGACTGAGAGAAATCAAGACACGACTGTGATAATCGCGTTGAAGCCGCAAGAGAGAGAGCAAAGAAGGTCGCCGGCTCGGCGTTGTTCAAGCGGCTCGGCGAAGAGCGTTCGAGTTACATGCGACACTCGGGGTCACTGTGTCTCTTACCTCAGGCGTAATAGAGTTACTGAGAAGCCGCAAATGACTCGTGGACCTCTATCAGAGGCTCAGTCGAACGTTACAGCCATTCGGCGCCGGAGCCGGCGCCGAAAGAGGTTCGGTCGAGCTGGCAAGCTCGTAAGATGGCGCAAGAGCAGCGGGCGAGCAAAGAGTACTTGCTCGATACGTCTTTCGCCCTACCAGCTCGCTGCTTTACTCGACTTCACCCTATCTCTGGCTTAAAGTTGGCCTCCGCTCAAAAAACGCGGGTTGGCTCTCTCCTCATCTCCTCGTCACCATGTCAGTCTCACCTACAGTACTACAGCGCTTCCCTACTGACTTATGATACTACAGGGTCCGCCTCATCACCCAGAATCTGCTGTCGTGCCCTTCAAAGGTCTGCGCCTACCCTACAAACTTCCCCCTCTCGTTCCGCAACGTCGAGCGGTTGGAGATGGTCGAAGCAGAGTTCAATGCTGGGTTCATCAGAGGGTTCTTGAGGAAATTGGAGTGGGATGCGCTGAGGAAGAGCGCTGGAGAGGTGAGTTCGAGACGGGCTGGAGCAGGGCGCAGGGAACATAGCTGATGAAGTGATATCGTACAGCTGGGCAACACGGATCTGCCTGAAGAAGCTCCGGATTACACCAAGCCGGACGATGTACCAGAGGAGCTGCTCAAGACGATCCACCATGTCCTGCTCGAGGTGCGTTGCTTCCGAGCTACTTTCGAGCTTCCGCTGGTGGAGCTGAGGGTTGAGGAGCTGTAGGATGTCCACGCTGACCTTGCTCTTGCTTTCTTTCCCCTCCCTGCACCCTCCTCGGCGCTTGTCGCAACCCTCCGCTCGTTCGCCGACAATCCCTTCGCTCGCAACTGCAGATTGTGGTGCAAGACGGCCAGATGGTCTGCCCGCAGTGCGAGCACGTCTTCCTGATCAAGGATAGCATCCCCAACATGGTCAGTCTCCGTATCTGAGGCTCGCTCGGCGATGAGGGAGAAGCGTCGGCGCCAAGCTGAGATGAGGAGGGCTTTACGCAACTGGGCAGACAGCAGTGCTGACCATTACGTTTCGCTCTGCAGCTCCTGGCTGAGCACGAGATTAGGAAGTAAGCTGGAGTCGGCGGAGGAAGCTGGGAGTTCGGCGCTGGCGAGTGAGGGACTGCGAGAGGGCTGAGAGGATAGGAAGGCGTCGCTCTGTTGTAAAGATCTACCTATAATACTGGACTCTGGACCCCCGAAGTCCAAGGCTGTAGCGAATGGACTGAGCTCAGCTGAGCTGCGAAGGAGTTCGGCGAATGGGGGCCTAAGGCCTTGTGCAGTCGCAACGGAGCGATCGCACAGCTAGAAGGAGTCTCACACCATCTCTAGAGCTGTACTACACCAGCAGCCCTTTTCATTCGAGTCTCGCGCCCAAGTCGTAGCGGGCCAACTTGGACTCGCCCTCTTTCCCTCCTCAGCAAAGGATCAATTAGCACGTGAGTCGCGCTTCTATAGTCTTACAGCTTTGCAGTAAGCTTACCAGACATACTATACTCCTACAGTACCCCCAGGTTCGTCTCCTACACTTCCCATCTCTTGACTCGACGCATCTCATCTCGCCGCTCTTGCTGATCCGCTAAATGCCAACAGTGCATGCTCCTACGCCCCTTCCTACAACTCCGACCCATCCTCATACAGCGCTCCATCGCCCGCACGGTTCCACAGCACTACAACTTTAGCTCCACCACCTTTACGAGCCGAAAAATGTCCTCTACCGACGCCCCTGCTCCCGTTGAGGGACAAGCTGCCGCCAAGGTCACTGGAGAGCAGCCCAACCTGCAGCTCGACAAGGAGACGGGAGAGATGGTCTCCAAGTCGTGAGTTTATGGGATTCATCTGGCTTGAGCGGGGAGGGAGCGAGCGGAGATGCAGCCGTCGGAGGGCCAGATGGGAAGGGCTAAAACCGCCGAGTGGTGTCCGGGAGCGTTCCAGCTATAGTTACAGAGGAGCTGACCTATTCGGTGTACCTTAACAGCGAGCTCAAGAAGCGCGAGAAGGCTCGCAAGACCGCCGCTGCTAAGGCTGCCAAGGTGCGTTTAGTTCTTCTCCCTCGTTGCGGCCTTGCTGTTCCTCGAAATGTATCTAATAGAATGCCGATGCCATCAAACAGGTCGCCGCCGCCCCTCCTGCTCCCGCCAAGGCTGCCGCCGCCGAGGGTGGAGTCGTCGAGGAGGAGTTGACGCCCAACGTAGGCTGTCTCCTGCTTCTGTACACAATTCTTCCGCTTATGCTCTCTCCTCTCTCGCTTCTCCCCTCCCGCCTCTTCCCCCTTTTCGTATCCCTTCGCCAATTGCCATCTCGGCGCTCTCCTCCCTCGGCGGCAACAGCAATACTACGAGATCCGCTCTCGCGCCATCCAGAAGCTCCGCGCTATCCCCACCTCGGAGCGCACCCTCACCACTCCCACTCCCTACCCCCACAAGTTCCACGTCACCCTCTCGCTCCCTTCCTTCATCGAGAAGTACAAGACGGTCGTCGTCAACCCTGGAGACAAGTCCGAGGATACCGTCAGCATTGCTGGACGTATTCACAACATCAGGCAGGCGGGAGCTAAGCTGAGGTTCTATGATCTCTGGAGTGAGGGCGTTAGGGTGCAGGTTATGGCCACTGCTGGGTGAGTTTGGGATCTCGGCGGAGAAGGGAGGGGAAAGGCGAGACGCTGACCTATGATCTTGCTTCACTCGCACACCTTCCATCGCCCACTTTACCTACGCTCTCTCTCACTTCCACACAATCACCCTGCCTCGTTTCGCCAATACCTTTCTTCTCACCGCTCCCCTCGCCATATCGCTCTCCCACCACAACAGCGACTCGGAGTCCCCCGCCGACTTCGAGGCTCTGCACAACATCTTCCGTCGCGGAGACATCATTGGTCTCACCGGCCACCCCATGCGCACCAAGAAGGGCGAGCTTTCTGTCGCTCCCTCGGTCACCCAGCTCCTTTCCCCCAACCTTCACCAGCTGCCCAAGGAGCACTTTGGCTTCAAGGACCAGGAGATGAGGCATCGCAAGAGGTACCTCGATTTGATCATGAACCAGGAGAGGAGGGAGGTGTTCGTCAAGAGGGCCAGGATCGTCAACTACATTCGCAAGTTCCTCGACAACCTCGGATTCCTCGAGGTGAGATCAGCTTTCTCGATTCTTTCGTCCCTCGCCTCGCCACCCCCGTCTGCGAGACTAGGGTTGAGCGTTGAGCGCGCCCCGAACCTTCGCTGACCTCTTCGCTTCGGCGCCCGCTCGCAGGTCGAGACCCCCATGATGAACCAGACCGCCGGTGGAGCCACCGCCAAGCCCTTCATCACCCACCACAACGCCCTTTCTCTCGACCTCTTCCTCCGTGTCGCCCCCGAGCTCTACCTCAAGGAGCTCGTCGTCGGAGGACTTGACCGCGTCTACGAGATTGGACGTGTCTTCCGCAACGAGGGAATCGACCTCACTCACAACCCTGAGTTCTCCATGTGAGTACTCCGCAAAGTGAGGACGAGACCCGAGTCGAGGAAGCTGACCGTCTCTCCCTCCTCCCTCGCCCTACGCTTCCTCTCTTTCTCGCCTCTTCTTCATCACCACCCTCGCTCTACACGCTCCACACCGCCCTCCAACAATAGCTGCGAGTTCTACATGGCCTACGCCGACATGTACGACCTCATGGACCTCACCGAGTCGATGATCTCGGGCCTCGTCCAGCACCTCACCGGCGGCTTGAAGATCAAGTACCACCCCGACGGACCCGAGGGCAAGGAGTTGGAGCTCGACTTCACCACCCCGTGGAAGAGGTTCGACATGATTGAGGAGCTCGAGAAGCAGACAGGCGAGAAGTTCCCTCCTGGCGATGAGCTCGATGGGGAGGAGGCCAACAAGTTCTTGAGGAGGGTCTGCGAGAAGGTGAGTTCGACTTGAACGTACGAGGTGGAAACCGATGCTGACGAGCGGCGATGACTACAGCACAACGTCGACTGCGGAGAGCCGAGGACCAACGCCAGGCTTCTCGACAAGGTGAGACCTTCTGTTCGCTCGAGAGGGCTCTCTCGCCCCACCAAAGCTCGCTTGCTGACCCTACTCCCTCTCCGTCCTCTCGCCCGCTCCCTCTTACCCTCCGCCGAACTCTCGACGACTTCTCTCCCTCCGCCCCTCACTTCTGTCCTCGCCATCTCCGCCCTCGCAAACTCGACCAGCTCGTCGGAGAGTTCATCGAGAACCAGTGCATCTCCCCCTCCTTCATCGTCGGCCACCCTCAGGTCATGTCGCCCCTCGCCAAGGGCCACCGCAGTCGCCCCGGACTCTGCGAGCGCTTCGAGGCCTTCGTCGCCACCAGGGAGATTTGCAACGCCTACACCGAGTTGAACGACCCCTTCGTGCAGAAGGCCAACTTTGAGGAGCAGATGAGGCAGAAGGATGCTGGTGATGAGGAGGCGCAGGGTTACGATGAGACCTTCGTGAGTTCGGCTTTGGCTCTCGTGTCTCTACATCCCTCGAGCAAGAAGCTGACCCACTCTTACCACTCCGCTACAGATTGACGCGTACGCTTCTCCTTCCTCGCTACCTGCCAACTCGAACGCTGAAGCTGACCCTCCACCTTCCCTCCTCGCCGAGCAGTCTCGAGCACGGCCTCCCCCCTACCGGAGGATGGGGATTCGGCATTGATCGGTGCGCTTGCTTTGCTCTGTCCTCGCGCTTCTCCGAGCTGTAGCTGAGCTTTTCCTGTCGTCAACCAGCCTCGTTATGTTCCTCGCCGAGTGAGTCCAGTCCTCGCCCCTTCGTTTGCTCTTCTCCAGCGTTGCTCGCTCCAAGT
>BCKL01000004.1:1189121-1277374 GCA_001600635.1 Leucosporidium creatinivorum | reverse complement strand
AGCCCCTTCCCAACACCACCGGCGCCAGCGTCGATGTCCAGAAGCTCGGTTAGATGGAGGTTTGGGAGCACAGACAGAGGAAGAGAGTGTAGAGAAGCAGGAGAGACGAAGACGGAATATGAATCCATGGATCCTCGGTTTTATGTCGCCGTGTTGCGCTGGTGTTGTTCGACGGGGGAGATGAGAGCAGCGAGGAGGGGCAAGCTCGGCGATGGGGCCGGGCTTCTCGGTTCGGTGAAAGCGTATGCTTGCGCACAACCCAGGTGGGGCTAGCTGGATCTCACGCTTCCGGATCTATTCTCCATTCGCGAGAAGAGAACGAGCAGGAAGTAGAGAACGAGCTGAGTAAGCTGACCGTCTTCCCCTTCTCCCCTTGCCCCTTCTCCCCTTGCCCCTTCTCCCCTTGCCCCTTCTCCCCTCGCCCTTCGCTTCCTCGCCTCTGCCTCTTCGACACCCTTGTTCCGCCACTTCTCTCAACAACGGATGCGAGCTTTCACTATGGCCTACACCTACATATGCGACCTCATGACCTCGTCAAGCCGATCTGACTTGCTCGGCGAGAACTTCGGGGAACGCTTGCTCGCCGCATCCACTCCCGCTGTGGTACTGATGCTGTTCTGATTCCCGAATCCAATGATTTGACTACGTCAACGCACATCCCTCTACTCCAACTCCACTCAGATGCCCATCTCTCGGCGCAACTTCTCAAACCCGACCAGCTCATCGTCGTCTCGGTCCACTTCGACCTCTACGCCGAATCCCAACCTCTTCCCCGCTGCGAGCAAATCCTGCCACGGTCCGTCTTGGTACTGTTCTTCATCCTCGATCTCATCCCCCATCATCAGCTCTTCCGCAATTTCCTCGCCCAGCACCAGCTTCTGCAGTGCCGTCGGTCCCGATTCTTTGGCTTCCTCGACAGCTTCGACCAGCGCGAGGAGCGTACCGCCACACCAGGGAAGATGCTGAAGGACAATTCCGGAGCGGAGGAAGCTGTTGAAGTCGGCTTGCGAAGTCGGGCGGGCCGAGCGGAGGCGAAGTGTGTGGAGCTGGGGAAGCAGGAGAGAGGCCGGGAGTTGATCGCCCGCTTCGGTGAACATGGTGGTGAGGGTTTCGATGGAGATATCGAGGAGAGTGAGGAAGGTGCAGTGAGGGAGGTGGTAGAGCGGGTTCGAGTGTTTGAGGGCTTCGCCGAGGTGCAAAGCCGAGAGTTGAGGGAGGAGCGAGGCGTAGTGGCTCAGAGGTTTTGTGTCGAGTAGGATGGGGTCCATGATCGTGGCAGAGCTGTTGTCGATAAGCGTGCGGAGGGAAGGCCAGTATTGACGCTTGTGGAGAGCGGAAGAGAGCTGTCCTTGATCGAGTTGGAGGGTGTGGAGGTTGACGAAGGGTCGTTGAGCGTTCTTAAAGCTGCCGAGACTGGGGTGATCGATACTGCACGCGTCTCCCAAGATGAGGCGCCCAATTACTGGGAATTCTGAGGGTCAGTGATTTGCTGGAGGCGACCGTTAAACCGCGGCGGAACTCACGGCGGAAAGCAAGGAGCTCGCCTGATCCGACTGAAACGTTCGAGAGCTGCAACAGCATCTTGCCATCCTTGTAGGCCGTACATGCTTCAACAAGCTGCAAATGCGCCTGCCCGATGTCTGTTCGCTGTGCGTAACTCCTCCCGCGAATCTCGACCGAGTGAACCGAATCCGCGAGGTAAGGCTTCAGCTTGAAAGTGCGGGCGACGACGGCTGGCGATGTTTTGTAACTGAGGCGAATGTAGTTGAAAAGCTGCTGCTGAGCCCAGCGACCGACGGTGCGCGAGACGAGTGAGTAGGAGCGGAGGGTGTCCCTTCTCGTCGCCGAGGGGTCTCTGTCGAAGGGGGCGGGTTGCAGACTGAGCTTCAAGATGTGGGTGAGGAGCTCGAGGGGGACTCGGGGAGAGAAGGGCTCGGTTGAAGATCGACTGAGGTGCAACAAAATGCGTCGGCTCGGGGTTCGTGCGCTCGAGCGGTGAGGGTGAGACGTACAGCGCTGCAGTAATCTGGACTGCCTGAGCAACACCTTCGAGAGTAGAGCTATTCATTCAAGTACCGCGAGCGAGCAATATCGTAAGGTTGACGAGAGAGCTTCGAGACGAGCAAGACGAGGCAGGAGGGAGAGAAGCGAAACGCATGTCGCGGGCGGCCAAGCTGGCGAGAGGAGAATAATTTGCTACAGAAGTGTCCAAGTCGCTGGCTCGATTCACACGAAGAGCAAAGCTATATCCCGACCTCGTTTTCATTTTATAACAAGCGCTCCCCTCGCCGCTTGGCGAACTCTCGGGTCTCGCTACTGAGGCTCCCAAGACTCATAAGGATGCTGCAGAAGGGCAAGCGTCAGCGCGCAGGATGCAAGAAGAGTATTACGACCAACTCACCCGACGTAGTGCTCCCGATCCTCGCCTGTCTGACTGGAGAGGAAGTGCTCGTACGCCAACTGCCTCCGCTCATCCTCCGAGAAGCGCTTCCCAGACTCCAGCGCCGTCTGCGCTACCTGTGGCGGCACATAGCCATATGCTATCGAGAGCTTGGACCGCTCGCCGTCGCGAGCCGAGGAACGAGGTGGCGGAACGGTTCCGACGAGGGAGTCCGAGTCGAGGGAACGACGGCGAGGTGAGGAGCGCGGAGGGTCTCGGAAAGAAGCTGGCAGCGAAAGCGAGAGTTGCGAGGGCAAGTAAGGGCGAAGAGACCGCGGGGAGCTGTCAAGCCGGAAAGGGGAGCGAGAGCGACGTCTTGAGGAGGGAGGGGGCCGCTGGTGCGAGTCTTGCATGTCGATACTTCGAGCGCGTGGAGGCCGGTCACTCGACCCTGAGCGAGTCCTTTTGCGCTTGTCGAATGCTGTACGAACGCCGACAGTCAGCCAGATCATACAAGGCGGAGTCGAGCCAAAGTGAACTCACCGGCGGCGAGAGCGGGGAATTTGGGAGAGTTGTCGGAGCCACGAAGCTCGGCCTGGTCGTGCGCGAAATCGCAAGGGCGACCTGTATGTGAGAGTGGTGAGCAGAGGTTTCGGAAACCGGTGCTCATCGTCCTCACCCCAGCAGAGCTTCGAGCCCACTCTCGGCGGGAAGAACTCGCACTTGAATCTGTGTCAAGAGGTCAGCTTGTGCTTGATAGGCGACGGCCGACGACAGAGCTCACCGCCTCCATGGGATCTTGACGTTACGTCGCTCGGTCAAAGCCTCCGGAAGGCCTGGGTAGCTTGCAGGCCACCTTCCATTGAATGCCTCGTCCCTCCAGTCGTCGAGTTCTGCTTGCGAAGCATCATGTCGGGGCGCAGGTTGAGAACGCATGGCCGCTTCCATCTCTTGCGAGTAGCCTCGAGCTACAGAGAACTTGGTTCCGTCGTTCCATCTCGGCGGGGACGCGTTGCGCTGGGCCTTGCGAGCACGCTTCAGCGGAGGGCTCTTGGGGTACAGGCGGGCTGCTGGAGGCGGCGAGGGGCGTTCAAAAGCGTAGCGAGTCCCATCGTGGGGAGGAGGTGGGGCGGGCGGGTCGATTTGGGTCCGAATCGTGCTGCCGTCAAGCTCGGCGCCATTCAACTCCTGGATAGCTGCAGTGAGGACAGGGCGATGGAGTGTGATCTTCATAGCAGCTTTGGAAGATACGGTTTTCGTTTCCATCTTCTGGATGAGCGTGTGGTCGATGCTTTTCACGAGAAGCTGCTTCAAGTCGACCGAAGTGGTCGTGGCCGCGAGATCGACTACAAAGAAGGTCGTTGTGGTTATCGCGGCTGTTGTATCGACGAGAGGTGGCGCAGCTCTATTACCTTGATGAATTGTAGCACCGCTCTGGGGCGATCTCGAGGTCGCCGCCGAGCGTTCAACGCGAGGCAAGTTGGCGCGAGGTGAGGCAGGTTGGGGCGACACGGAGCGCAGAGGAGCGTTCGGCGGTGGTGCGGGTATAGCTGAGGTCGAGGCATGGCAGGCGAGGGAGACTTCGGGGCTCTGAGGCGGAGAGGGTAGAGTAGGCGGGTGGCTGCAGTTGGCGGGGACTTCGTCGACGGCGTCGAGCATGTTGTCGAGCAGCCACACCTCGGCGTCTTCAATCGTGATCTCGTGGAAAAGCATCCTGGCTGTTTCATCTGCGGACCAAGGCTGATCAGCTTGGGCTCGGCGCTGAGAGGGTGAGTACTGGACTCACCGGCCCCGCGGTACCCATCCGCGCCGGTCTCAGAGCTCGGCAGAGCGTCTCCAGCTCTACCACGAACACCAACACCAGCCTGCGAAGCTACAGCGCCCGCCAGAAGAAGCAGCTGGACGATGAGGGCTCGGCGACGGCAGTCGGAGGGGAGCGAGAGGGCGATTTCGAGTGGTGTGAGCTTCGTAGTCGGGTCTGTAGCATATGTAAGAGATTAGCCCGAGTTTCAGCTCCCTCTGTAGTCGAGTCCATCGCACCTTCTTCGTTGAGCGAGCGCACGTCGAGCTGCTTGAGGTGGTAGAGCACGAAGAGCACGTCCCTTTGCTGTACAGCTTTCACCAGTCCTTCGAGAGCTTCCTGTTTGGCAGCTTTTTCCTCCTCTGCCGAGCTCATCTCGTACAGCTGGGGCGATTCGAGCGATTCGAGCGACGCGCTTGAGCGGCGAGGAAGGGAGAGCTGTAGGTAAGGGCGGGGGCTGTAGTGGAGCAGCTGAGGTCGTCCAAGCTTCCAGCAGCGCCGAGCAGTCGATTTTGTAGCGAAGACGAGGTTATAGCGAGAAGTCAAGCCGGCTCGAAAGCGATTCGCTCCTCTTGTTCCCGCTTCAACCTGCTCGCCGCTTCGACTTTGCTCGGCTGGGACGTGCTGGGCAGGGGATTGTACTACAGAAGGCGAGCTACCTCCTGCTGCAGCTTATCAGACCTCGCTGACCCTGTGACAATCGCTACAGCTCTTCGCGCTCGCTCTCAGACCTCGGAACGGATCAAGCCCGATTTCGCTGCTTATCGCCCTGCTGTGAGACTGAAGAGGTACATGCCCTCATCTCACCACAGCTGTGGTGTATAGCTGACCCTCCTCCTCATTCAGATGGCGCCGACTCTCCCGACCGAGCTCATCAAGCACATCCTCGAGCTGCTGTACGAGGACGTGAGGTCGCCATCCAGTCGTTCGCCTACTCCCTTCGATCTCATGGAAGGCGAGAAGCTCCCCTACGCTTTCTACCCCTGCCTCTTCGTCAGCAAAACCTTCTTCGCCCTTGCGATTCCCATTCTCGGTCGTCACCTCTTTCACAAGTCGTCTCAGCATGTCGCTATCCAAAAATGGTCGAAGCTCCGAGCTGCTGTAACCTCGCTTGCAAAGGCTGGCGTCAAACACGCTATCGAATCTCTCACCCTGCCTCCGAACCTCGGCGACCGAGGCAGCGGACGTGCTTCGTGGTTGCACTCGAGTTCACACTCTCCACCTCTTCGCCTACAACCCAGCAACGATAGTCAGCCTGCCCTCCCCTCATATCGTCACCACCCTCCTCCTCACCACGAGAGCGTCTTGGGGCTCGGCCGACCTCGACAAGCTCGCCGACGCGTTTCCTTCTCTAACCAGCCTCTGTCTCGAGGGCTCCTCGCGGTACGATTACGGAGTTCCATCATTCTCGAAGGAGTACAGCTCAGAGATCCTCTCGGCTGGTCGTTGACGAACTTGGCCATCCGAGACTTTGTCGGCTGTGAGGATGCGGTCGCCTTACTCGAGCAGGTCTTATCTACGCTTGAAACGCTCAGTCTAAACAACGACGACGACCAGAGTATCAACTTTGACGTACATGCCGTCGCCGAGGTCGATATCGGATCCGTCCTCTCCCTCCTCACCAAGCCGTTTCCTCGTCTCCGCCGACTCCGCCTCGGAGAGCTGTGCTTAGTCGCACACGACTGGGCGTTCTGGCAGCGTATCCACCTACCTCAGTTCATCGAGATCACCGTTACGCTGGACGCGGTTTCCCTTCCGCTCCTTCTCCATCTTTCCGACTCCCTCACCCACGCTTTCCTCGCCTTCGCTGATATCGAGTTGATCGCTGGTTCTCAGGAGATGGATACCCTCCTCGCCTTTGTCAACACCCATGCCCCTCTTGAAGTTCTGACCATCGACACTACTCGCTGGAACCCAGTCTGCGCCGAAGGCTGGGGCGAGCCGCTTCGAGACCTCTGCATTCGGCGCGGTGTCTCACTGGGCTGCGATGGCTTGCAGCGCAGGTTCGACTCAAGTGACGACGACACGCGCTCGGAGCTTTCAGAGGGGGATAAACGCTTCTACTTCGATGCCGAGGATGATGAGAAGTGGGTGCCGAGATGGAGCGAGGAGAAAAGGCAGGCGATGGGACTCGGTAAGTCGTTTTGCGCTGTAGTCAAGCCTGCCTTGATAGCTGACCCCTTGCTCTACCTAGCTCCGAAGGCCGAGACTGCTGCAGATACTCCAACGAAAGCCGAGCAAGCTCGTGAGCTTCCCTCGGCGCTCGCTCGTGCGGTCCTCGGACGCCTCACTGACTCGTCTGTACTTCTCAGCCTCGGTCGACACAAAGTAGCTCGCCTGCCGATACGATATGGATGCTGAAACGAGATCCTCGAGCATTTAGCTACTCGCGAATCGCCTCACACGAAGAGCAGCGAAGATCTCTCGAGCTTCTCGACCGAGGCGACGAGAAGAAAAGCAAAGCCCAGCGTTCCAAGAAGCTACAAGAATCCACAAAACCCTCCCTTCAGTCCTAACCGCTCAGCAGCTTCGACTCCAGCTTGACCCTTCCCTCTAGGCGCTCAGCCTCGGGCCACCTCCCACAAGTTGCGAAGCCTCTCCAAATCTGGAGGGCTGAGACTCTGCACCCAGGCGAGGTTCTTGTCGTGAGGCAGCGAGGCGAGAACGGAGGAGGAGCCGTCGGTGGGGGTGGAAGCTGTTGAGGGGAGCGAGCGAGAGGTCGGCGAGGAGGCCAAAGGCGGAGGAGGGAAGACAAGAGGCTCACCTTCGGACGTCAAGTCGAGCATGCCGAGAGCGCTCTGCGCCACGGGACTCGAGCTACGGTGACGGCGAAAGCGGTGAGGACTCGGCGAAGCGCTGCGCCTCGAGTAGTCTCGGCGACGAGGCGAGGGGCTGCGGCTGCGAGAAGAGCGGCGGCGCTGGTGGTGGTGGCGATAATGACGAGAAGGGGAGCGCGAGCGCGAGCGAGATGGCGAGCGTCTCGAATCACGGCGACGGTGGCGACGGGCGGGGGAGGGAGAGCGTCCACGAGAAGGCGCGCGACCACGAGAAGGCGAGCGGTAGCGGCGAGAGGGGGGAGGCGAAGTCGAACGGAGTGGACTAGCACCGTGGCTGTTGGTCTTGCTGTTGGCTTGAAGGTCGAGCTGCTGGTCGTCCGAGCTTCGGGGAGGAGGAAGGTGAGGCGGGGGGTCCCTCGAGTCGTAGCGTTCAGGGGCGGCGCCGGCTCGTCCACTCTCGTCCCCCCACCTAACCACGATAGTTCTCAAGTTGACCACCGTCCCATGCAAGCCATCAATCGCCGCATGAGCATCTTCCGCGTACACGAAATCGGCAAAGCCGAACCCGCGAGAACGGCCGTCGCGGTCGTAAACGATCCTGCAGTCGACCAGTCCGTAAGGCGCAAGAATGTCGTGGAGGTCGTCGCTGTTGAGGGTGTAGGAGATGTTTGCGAGGTATAGATTCCCTGGCTTGCTGGTTCCTTGTCTGCTGGGCCCTTGCCTGCTGGGCGGGCGAGGAGTGTCGGTGAGCGAGACGGGAACGAACGAAGGAATCCAGGCGGGAGCGGCGGATTTTTTAGCGCTAGACGAGGGCTTGGGAGCGCTGGACGAGGGCTTGGAGGGCAGCTCTGGAGCCGCCTGCTTCGGAGAAGTCGGGAGCGCTTGCGTCGCTTTCTGCTGAGTAAGAGGCGAAGGCTTCGAAGGGAGCTGAGGCGCTTGTTTCGTAGGAGGGCAAGGTTTTGTAGGAAGCTGCGGCACCGACTGCTTCGGAGCCGACGAGGGTATCGCGGTGAGCTGCTTCGGAGCGGTCTTCGGCGGGGTCGAGGGAATGGCAAGAGGGGTCAGAGCTTTCTTGACGATAGGGGGAGGAGCTTGAGTTTCCTCGACGACAGGAGGAGGGGCTTCGGCGTGCTGAGATGGAGAGAGCTTCGCGGTCGGCAGCGGAGTCGGAGTAGGAAGGGGCGGGGCGGGGAGCGGAGCGGCAGCCTGTACGTCGTTGGTCTGTTCGACAACGTCGAGACCTTGACGACGGAGCCACTTCTCTGCCTCCTCAAGACTCATCTCGTACAACAGCATCTCTACGACCGGCGCTGAGGGAGGGCAAATGTTAGCGATGGCTCGGCTCGGCGCTCAGGTGGACAGCTCACCTTGTTCCGAGGCAGCTTTCACGGAAGCAGCGATGAGTCCTTGCTTATGAGCGAGATCTTGAGGAGCCGGACCACGAGCAGCAGAGGCGATTGGTACGGGAAGGAGAGCGCCCGAGCGGAGAAGGAGCTGGAGGATCAGAGGGCGTTGACGGCAGTCGTTTGGAAGCTTGAGAGCAGCTTCGACGGGGGTGAGGTTGCCCAAGGATCCTGTGGATACACGTGAGAGTCAGCCTCGCCGTCCTAGAAGGGCTGCAGCAGGAGCGAGACTCGCCTGCTCGGTTGATCCACCCCGGCGCAAGCTCTTGCAGGTGATACAGAACAAAGAGGATGTCGTGCTGCTTGATCTGAGCTACGAGCTCGTTGAGAACTTCCCGCTGGCACTGCTCCTGCTTCTGTGAAGAACTCATGAGCGGTTCGAGCGCTCGAGCACTGGGCGCGTTGAAGGGCGGAGCTGGCTGGCGTTGTAGAGGTACAATCTGTCGTAGTAGAGCTGCAGGCGATTAGCTTCGAGTTCCTGTGGGCTTTCCACGCGGTCGAAGCAGCGAGACGAGGTGATTGTACGAGCACAAGCATTGTCGTAGTGCGCGAGCTCTCCCTTCCGCCGCTCGCTCGTCCTCGGCTCAACTCGCCCGAATCGCGCTTCTAACAATCTACAGCTCAACCATACAGCTCGGCTAGCGTTTCTGTACCCTACCAACACCTCTACGCCTTATCAACCAACTTCTCGACGCGTCCAAACAGCTCCGCTTCGCTCTTCTCGGCTCGGCGACATGCCACCACAATCGACTCTAGCGGCGCTCATATCGCACACATTACCGCATCTGTCACCTGATGAGGTACAGGACAAGGAGGAGTTTGAGCGCTACGTCCTCGACTCGACGCTTGGACAGAAGGCTGGCGGCAGCGGGAGGGCGAGGGAGGACGATTGGCGTAGCGTAGTAGACGAGACGAGTAGGACAGGTGTGTGATTCTCTCTCCCTGCTCTCCTGTACGACTATAGCACCGCACCGACAGCGATTCGGCGCGTGTTGGTCGAGCCTTGGGAGCTGCAGTTTGGCGCGTTGGGGAGCTTCAAGCTGTACGGTACATCTGCGGGGATTCGCTGACCTCTTCTGCTACTCTATCACAGTGCTACGGCAAGGTGGAGGCTCAACACGAGACGCCCAGCGCTTCGCCCATCTCTCGTCGCAGCTCAAGGCTCAGGTGAACTCCTCGCAAGGGCTGCAGGACTCTCGAGATCACTCCGAGCTCACCACGACTGATCTCCAGGCCATCCCGCGCGACAAGGTGCCCGCCCTCAACTTCCTCCTCTCGCTCGCCGGCACCGACTCGCCGTCCTCTTCGCAACCTTCCTCCTCACGCACCAACTTCTTCCCCGCCCCTTCCGCCCTCCTCCCCAAGCCCTCCGCACCGCCACGCTCTACTGCACCCACCCCAGCTCCCCGCTCACCGAGGGACTCGGCTCCTCCCTCCCCTCGGAAACCTCCAAAGCAGCCCATGGCCGCCATCCTCGCTCAGCACCGAGCACAGAAGCAAGCCGCGGCTGCTTCGGCCGAGTCTTCCACCTCGACGCTCCCGCCCGTACCAGAACCTCTCCTCCTCCGCGACATCATCTACGTCCTTCAAGGCATCGACGGCCAGTTTGTTCGGTTCAAACCTCCGCCAGAGCGCGTGCCAGGCCCTCGCCGGACGTACAAGCGTGGAGAGATTATCGTTGATGGAGAGGAGGGACACGGACCCGAGGAGCTGCAGTTGGAGGATGGCATCGAATTTGTCCTCGAAGGGACGGGCTACTCGCTCCCTGCGCCGACGAGGGTGCTGCTCCATACTCTCGCTGAGCTAGGGTGGCTGTACCGCAAGATTGACGCCAAGATCAATTTGGACGGCGAGGCGGAACGGAGAGGCAGGACTGTAGGGATGGTGGAGCAGAGCTTGCATGCCGCGCTCAAGGGGGAGATGACCGAGTACTATCGCCTTGTCGCCATCTTGGAAGGGCAGCTGGAGGAGGGCGAGGATGCCAGTGAGGGTGGGATGAGAGGTGGAGTGGAGGGTATGGAGGGTGGCTTGACGCTGAGGAGGTTGATGGTGTGGACGGAGGAGGTCAAGCTCAGGATGAGGATGATGGGCACGCTGGTCGAGGAGGCAGGAGGTAACTCGTCTACTTCGCTTGCTCTCGGCGTGTCACTAACCTCTCGGCCTCGAACAGAGCACAACGTCGGCGGCGCCCTCCTCACCTCACTCCACTCGCACACCTCCAACGGCGATCCCTTCATCCGCGACTTCAGCTCCCGCCTCCTCAAAACCCTCTCCGTACCCTTCTTCGCCACACTCTCCTCGTGGATCTACGAGGGCGAGCTGCGAGATCCATTCGCCGAGTTCTTCGTCGAGCTCAACCCTGCCATCGAGGCTGGCGAGCGATGGGGCGATCGAGCGTTGGGAGAGATTGGAGACTTTGGAGGAACGGGAGATGATGAGGATGGAGTCAAGGCGCATGAGCTCTGGGAGGGCAAGTTTGGGTTCAAGAAGGAGATGCTCCCTGGCTTCCTCGAGGAGTCGTTTGGCCGCAAGGTGAGCGCCGATACGCGAGCCGAGCGGGACCTTGTCTGACCGCTTCGCCTGCAGATCTTCTCGACGGGCAAGTCGCTCAACTTTATGAAGTACAGCTGTCAAGACTCGGCTTGGGTCGTGGAGCGGAATCGGAAAGAGGGCAGTAATCGCAGTTCGTCGCCGCTTCGCCAACGCTGTTCGTTCGCACGCTGACTCCACTTCCGACCCCTAGCCCTTCAATACGCCGACATGATTGGTCTCGAACGCTCCATCTCCCTCGCCTACTCCATTGCATCCCAGCGCCTCTTCGACATCTTCTTCGACCGCTTCCGCCTCATGGACCACCTCAAGGCGCTCAAGGACTACCTGATGCTCGGCAAGGGAGACTTTGTCGAGATTCTCATGGAGTCACTGGGGTGCGTTTCTGGCTGCTTCGCTCCTCGAGCTCGGATACTGATCGCCTCGTCCGCTCGCAGCCCCTCACTCGACCGCCCCGCCAACCTCCTCTACCGCCACAACCTCACCGCTACTCTCGAGACCGCCCTTCGCGGCTCCACATCAGCCGCCGACCACCCCGACACCCTCCGCCGCCTCGACGCCCGCATGCTCGAGTTCACTCAAGGCGAGATCGGCTGGGACGTCTTCACGCTCGAGTACAAGGTCGATGCTCCATTGGACACGGTGCTCGATCCCAAGAGCATGCAGGGGTACCTCAAGATGTTCAAGCATCTGTGGCAGATCAAGAGGGTCGAGTACTCGCTCAACGGAGTGCAGAGGAGGTTGATGACCGGCGCGAGGACATTCCTTCGAGTGGAGGGTGAGTTCTCTGTTCGTACCCTGCGCTCGGCCGAGACTGGATTGTTGACCGAGGTCTTGTACCTACAGAGCTCGCCTACGACTTCCACCACACCCGCATCTCGCTCCAGCAGATGATCTTCTTCATTCGGCAGCTCCAATACTACTGCCACCTCGAGGTCATCGGCTGCAGCTGGCAGGTGCTCGAGGAGTTTGCCGTCAAGAAGGAAGGTGACCTCGACTCGCTCATCGAAGCCCACAGGACGTACCTCGAGCGGTTGGTCTCAAAGGCGCTGCTCATGAGCTCGAGGAAGTCGTCGAGGAAGGAGGTGAGTCTTCCGGTCGTTCATAGTACGGAGCTATCGCTTGGACGCGATGCTAACCGACTTTATCCTCCTGCAGACCGTTTCGATGCTCGAGCAAGTTCGCAAGATCTTCCGCACGATGCTGCAGTACCGAGGCGCCGTCGTGGGTTCTCTCCCAACCGATCTCTCTTGTGATGATTCGCTGACCTCTCGCCTTGCTCTGATAGGACTCGCTCTGCAACTACGCTCTCGCCGAGGCCTCTCGTCAAGAGTCGGTTCGCGACATCGGCAGGGTAGGCTCGACTTGGCTCGATCGCTTTACCCTCCGCTGACCCCGTCCCTCGTTCACCGACAACAGGGAATCGACTCTCCCATTCTCCCCTCGAGATTCGACTCGCCCAACCCATCCGAGCTCGCCGGCATTCGCGACCGCCTCGAGGAGTATTCGGCCGAGTTCCGCGCTCTCGCCGTCACGCTCGTTGCTCAGCTGGGACAGGCGCCCGACCTCGACATGCGCTTTTTGGCCGTCCGGCTCAACTTCAACTACCACTTCAGTGAGTTGCTATGACTCGGAGGACGTCGAGCGCCGAGCTGATCTCTGTTCGCCTTCGCAGTCAATACGAGCGGCAAGGCAGAGGCGTAGGAAGTACAAGTAATGATTCCGAGGTATTTGTGATGTTTATGTAGATACCCACATTCCTGCACTTCGGTTGTTCCCCGCCCTCTCGCAAGCGTCGCTCCTCAACCCAACCTGACCATCACACTTCCCCTTCCACCGCTCTACCACTTTGTTGCCCCAAATGAGAGCCATCTCTTGACCACCCTCTTGAACCGAGATACGCCACCCACCTTTGGAGGAGCTCCAAGGGCGATCTCCAGCGCCGCCGAAGGAGGTTCGACCGAGGCTTCCTTCTCCAGATCTGCGGCAGGTGCAATGACGGCGGGCTCCTCTGCTTGTGGCTCTTCTGGCTCGAGCTCGTGAAGAAGTTCAGCCGGGAAGTAGATCGAAGGAGGTGCTGAAGGAGGCGCCGAAGAAGGCGCTGAAGGAGGCGCCGAAGGAGCTTGAAGTGATGGGGGAGGCAGCGGTGATGGATACTTGGTCTTGTAGGCCTCCATCTCCGTGGCCCACTCAGTAGTATTACGAGTGGGGGACATCCAGTGTGGCTTTGGTGATGTGAAGAAGGTGAGGGGTAGCGTCCACCGAGGAGGACGAGCGTCCACGTCGAAGAGCTCCTTCTCGGCATCCCTCTCTTGCGGCGAGGAGATCCCTGGTGAGCGCGAAGGGGGTAGGAGATGAGCTAACAAGCATCATGAAGCCCTGCGGGAGGTGCAACTCACCCTCGAGCTGAGCCGCTAGCTCTTGAGCTGCCTGCTCCTGCCAGTCGATCATAGGTTGCCAAAGGTCTGCAAGGCAGCGTCAGCGTTGACTCTCCGGCACACAGCTAGAAAAACTCACCTTTACACTCTCTCTCCGTATCAAGGATGGCCAACAGTACGCAGACCTCAGCCCACTCCTCCACCGAGCAGCCTTTCATCGCCGACGGAGCACAACTACGCCGATAATCATCACATAGCTCGTTTTGCCGCTCCGTGGGCCAGTCTAAAGATACGACTGGCGATCCAGTGATCCCTTCGAGGCGCCTCTGGACGCGAAGCCGGAAGGCGGCAAGAGCTCCCCTCCCAAAGCCGCGTCGTTCGTACTCCTTAACCATCACCCGAATTGAGAAGTAGCTCATGTCGGGGTAATTCCAGGGAGGTGTAGGATACTGGTCGAGTATCGAGCGGTCGAACATCTCGAGGAGACGAAGGGTTGTCTGCGAGTGGAAGGTGACTGGGAACGCTTGAGGGGGAACGGTTCGGCCGAGCAGCGCGTGGAAGGGGCCATGGGTGTAGCTAGCGAGCGGTTGAGGGTCGGTGTAGGGGTTGAAAGTGAAGTACACGGTCACCGGTGCATGCTCTGGCTCGAAATAAGATGGAGGAGCTGTCCGAGACGCGGGCAGAGCATGCGAGCCTTGACCCATCGGCGATGGCGAGGCAGGGGCCGACGATGCAGGAGTAGCTTCTGTCGACGCTTCCGACATCTTGATGGAGTGTATAGATGCTCGACGAGACGAGAGCGAGGAAGAACGAAAGGTAGGAGCGGACGAAGGGCGTACTCGCGCACTCGGTGCTCTGAGAGCCGTTGCGCTTCCGTCTGCACCCGCATCTCAGTCTTCACACTCGAGGCTCGGAGACCCCAGTGTAAGTACATTCTAGTCACAGACGTTAGCGCTGGCGCTGACGGCGAGCGCGAACGAAACGAGGGGCCCTTTCCTCGCAGCCATCGCCGAGCTGGTTCGTCGTTCGCCGCGAAAGGGAAGATCCTCTGTATATAGGCCTTCCATGAAAGCTTCTATCGCTATGCCGTCTACTACGCCTCTCTACCACCTATCCACCATTCTAGCCCTCCCCCTCGTCCGGCTCGTCACGACCTCTCTCTTCACCTCACTCATCCGCTCCCTCTCCCTCTCCTCCCAGCCCACTTTCAACGCCCCTCTCGCCCCATTCCCCTTCTCTCCTTCATGCACCACATACCTCGTCCCCTCCCCCTCACTCCCACGAGAAGGCCGCTCGAACGAGAAAGAGTACGCCTGTCGGTCCGTCACGGCGTAGAGTGTCGAGTACTCGAGGGCGAGGGAGTAGATGGGCGAGCGAACAGGTGCTGTGGTATGGGCATTGGAGGAGGGAGGGAAGAAGGTCGCTCCTTCCCCGCCTCCTCGCTCGACGCCCGAGAAAGGAGCCCCCGCCGAGCGAACGTCCCACATCCGCACCATCCCCTCCCTCGACGCTCCGGTCGCTACCCATCCTCCTGAAGGTCCTCCAACAGTAACGCTGTAGCTCGGGTCCTCGGACCAAGGATCCGAAAGGCGCATAACCTCGCCTGCTCCTCCCGCCGAGCCGGAGCGGAGGTCGTAGATTCGGCTGGTCGAGTCGTAGAAAGCTGCTACGACGGTCTGAGTAGGATGTAGGGTAGTCGAGTGAGGAGGAGGGGTTGTGAGAGAGTAGACTGCGGAGGTGGGTTCGTCGGCGGCGGTGAGGGAGGAGTGGGATGAAGGAAGGCCGGTTGAGTCGAGGTGATAGAGCGTGAGAGGGGAGAAGGAGGAGGAGCCGAGGAAGAGATAGTGAGGGGTGAGGTGGAGGGACCAGGGTTTGTGGTCGAGAGTGAGGAGATGAGGAGGTGTGGAGGGGGAGGCGAGCGAGGAGAGGGAGAGGTGGTGGGAGGTTGGAGGTGGGGGAACGGAGTGGAGGGAGGAGAAGGTGATGGGTCCTGTATTATTGATGGCGGTAGACGGGGAGGGTTGCGAGCGGCGAAACGTCGGTCGAGGGCGCGAGGTGAGGGCGGCGCCGAGGAGGGTTCCGCTCGAGTGAAGGGCTTGAACCATCCACGGTTGCTCCCCCTCGCCGACGAGACCAGTCGGGTACCTGTCGACCTCGACCAATTGGCCTGGTTGCCAATGATCTCCCCGCCACTCTGGCTCTTCGACCCTCACTCGTTGAATCAAGCCCGAGACTCGAGAGAGGATGAGTTCTGAAGGCGTTGCGGCATCCAGCGCTATCCCAGTGATGTCCTCTTGTCCACTGGAGGCGCTCTGGCTTGGTGGGAGGAAAGGCAGCATCGGGACTAGCTCAGGCTTCCCCCGCCGAGCTCCCTCAAGATTGAACAGGTCCAACTCTGCTCCTCTCCCCACCACCAACCTCGCACTGCTCCCCTCTCCTCGGTCCCACACCTTCAACACTGGCATGCACTTTCTGTCCCATTGCGCGAAGGACTGAGCGGTCGAATCTCGGCGCTCAAAGTTGGTGGCGACGTCGTCTGCCCATCGAGCTTCGGCGGGGAGAGACCAAGTTTGCCGACGTTGGTGTGCTGCGGAGGATGGGAGGTAGGAAAGTAGTCGGAGGAATGTAGGTAGCGAATGAGTGGAGACGAGGGTGTTGAAGGAGCGGGAAACGAGGGAGAGGGAGAGGAGGGAGCTGAGAGGGAGGAAGAGGAGGAGGTGTTGGAGTAGTTCGGGTGGTAGGGTGAGAAGCGATGGTGTATTAGGAGGAGCTGAGCGGACCATTAGTGGCTGTAGGACTATAGAAGTCTGGTCAGCAAGCCAGACGGCGAGGAGAGAAGTGACGACGTACGGCCTTGCTTCTGAGGTACAGTACAAGCAGGCTAGTAGCACAGAGCAGTCCAGTAGCTTTCCTTTCCTAAGACAGGGCAATTTGTAGCCCAATCAAGCGAGGCCTAGTCCTGCACAAAGAGACGTCGAAGGGAGAGAAGCGCGAGCCGGTTCTTCGCTTCCTGCGTCTGACGTCTCACCTCGTTCCAGTGACTTCGACTTTGTGCACCTCGACAGCTCAGCTTCACCTACAGAGCTACAGCCCCACCTCCTCCGCTCAATCTCGAGCCCCCTCATCGCCTGGCCTTCGCTCTCTCGCCGCTAATGTCGTCCAAGCCGACTCCGCCGCCCCGACACGGCGCTACGCCCGCCGAGCAGCAAGCCTACGCTCTGGCCAAGCTGCTCGCCAACCCAGACAAGCCCGTCTTCATCCCCGAGCGGCCGAAAGACGAGACGGGCGCGACCAAGCAGTTGAGGGCCCCGAGGGAGATGATGAAGAATGTGCAGGGTAGTAGTGCTGGTGCTGGTAGTGGAGAGTTTGTGAGTTGCTGCTGCGCGTGCTTCCACGAGCACAAAGGTACAGAAGCTGACTTGTTTGCGATCCTTCGTCCAACAGCACGTCTACAAGCAGTCGAGGCGGAGGGAGTTTGAGCGGTTGAAGATCATGGACGAGGAAGAGGCTTATGTGAGTACTAGCGCCGGGGTCTGCTGTACGATACGAGGACCTCGGAGCTGGCGTCGGCGCTGAGACGTCGAACCGGCAGCCAGGCGGAGGCAAGGGGCAGCAGCTCGGCAGGTGGTGTACTACATACTATTGCGGTGCACTGCTGTTGTGCTCCCTAGCCTTCTCGTCTCGGCATAGGGCCTTCTCGTCTCGGCGTAGATGGTCGGTTTGGGCTCGGACAGGCAGCGGCGGCCACCGAAGGTCATCGTCGCGCTCCGCGGCTGTCTAGTAGATTGCAGGGTGCTTCGGCAGACTTCTTAGGTTAGGCTGTCTCGCCAGCACCACTACAAGGCAGCAGTCTCGCAGAGCTCTGGCCTTCGCCGAGAGTCCGACGGGCTTCTCTCGACCTGCTCGTTGGAAGGGCAGTTGGAAGGGCAGCTGAACGCGCAAACTTTCAACTGACTTCGCTCTTCCTTTCCTTCCCATCCTTCCCCGACCCTCGCAGCTCAAGAACAAGACTGAAGCCGAACAACGCCAACTCACCGCCGCCGCCGAGGCCGAAGCCAAAACGGCCAAGAACCGCCTCAAGCGTCAGCGGAAGAAGGCCGGTCGCAAGGGTGGCAAGAAGGGCGCCGATGGGGAGGGATCAGATGATGATGGACCGAGTCCGGCACCCGCTGCTGGAGGTGAGGAGGGAGCGAAGAAGAGGAAGTTGGGAGGCGGAGCGAGTGGGTTCAAGTTCAAGACGGCGGAGGAGAGGGATTTGGAGGATGCGGAGGAGGAGGAGGAGAGTACGGAGGTGAAGAGGGCGAGGACGGAGAAGGAGGAGGTTGAGAGGAGGGAAGAGGAGGAGGTGAAGGCGGCCAAGGAGGCAGGCATTCTGATTCGCGATGAGGATTAGACTACGCCGAGGCTGCTGGGAATATGCAGAGCTTGTTGTGCTTGTCGTTGCCTGCTAGAGAGAGTCATCGAACGCAAGCCGAGCATCAGGCGAGGGCAGAGAGAGGGGCATCGCCGAGGTGAGCTGCTGTAGCATTGGGGATGGCTCCAGAGACTATGAGCTACTAGAGGAGCACTGCAAGGCTACAAGAGCGTCTCACGACTTGCAGCTCCTCATCTTCCGCTCCGAGAGCCACAAAACGAGCGGTCCGCTCTTGCACTCCCCCCTCATCTTGCTCTGTTCGTCGCTTCACCTCCGCCTCGCTAGAGTACTACAGGATCTATCGAAGCTCGTCACCACTCGCTTACAGCTGCCTCGCCTCGCTCCTCGCTGGAATCTCTCGAAGCGCATCTCTCCATCGACGAGCTCTCGCTGTTCGGCCCTCGAGTCGTTGCTGAAGCTGCTCTAAAGTAACTCACGGTAGTTCAAGGTAAGCTTGTTAGTGCAGATCTGCTCCCGAGGTGGATGACGAAGGCTGGGCGTCGGGCGGACGATGGAAACGGGTCAGCGAGCCACTGTAAGCGCCGGGAAGGTTCGGAAGTGTGCTGGGAGCTTCAGGGGAGCTACAACGACTGCGCTTGAACTCCGCGCTGACCCAGCTATCCCCCCCTTCGCTCTATAGACCGCTCGCTCGCCTCGTCTGCTGGCTCGATCCTCGACCAAAGCTGCGCCGTGCTGGAGTGATCGTTGGTGAGTCTGGAGCAATGCAGCGGTCTGTAAACCCTTTCTGACGCTCCTGTGTGCCCGCAGAGATGATCACAGCCGAAGCTCCTCCCTCGCCAACCGCTCCGAACCCTCGCCCGAGCTTCCTTTCCGTCCCCTCCTCGACCGACGATATGCCAACCCTACCCGCCGAAACTCTCCTACAAATCTTCGAAGCCGTGGCCGACTTGAGCCCCTCCGGCGTTCCGAAGTCGACTCTCTCGGCCTGCTGTCTCGTCACCAAGTCTTTCCTCGAACCAGCGCGGGACGTCCTCTATACCACGTTGAGCGCCGCTTACAGCAGGGAGGACCATCTCTCACCATCCTTCCCTATTGTGGACCTTGCCCTCCGGAGGGAGGATTTGAGGTGCGGCGTCGCTACACGCTCGCTCTCGGCTGCCATTAGCTACCCGCACCTCGCTGCACGGGTACGCACACTGTCGTTGGTCGACCAGGTTGGACTTTACATTATGGAAGTCGACGCTGCCCAGACGCAGATGCTGGAGGATGCGTACAGCGAGACCATCTCGGCGATGCTGGCCCAATTCGACGGGTTGACCTCTCTCGAGTTGACCGTCAACTCGGTCTGGGCAGTCAAAGCGGTGACGAGAGCACTTGAGGGATACGGTCAGCGCTTTGTGCGGCTATATTATACTCCAGGCGACTATTACGAGGACGACGACGAGACCGGCGAGCTCCAAGACATGGTCTCCCTCCTTCCCACACTCCTCCGCCAGCTTCCGAACGTCCGCCATCTCGACGTCGGGAAGCTATCCTTCCTTGATCAAACCGGCGAGCGTAGCTCTCCCCTCCCTCTAGAATCTCTCCGCCTCAGCGGTAGAGCCTATTCGGTCACCTTCGCCCAGTTCACTTTTGCAGCGCACGCTACGCTTCGCACCCTCCTCCTCGCTACCCGCGAACCCCTCGATCTATCTCCTTTTGTCAACCTTCACCATCTGGCTGTGAGGGGACCAAGGCTCTCTGGTCCCGAGGAGGGTCTCCACGATACGCTGTCGACGGCGCCAGCTTCGCTCAGGTCTCTCGAGCTTCGCAAAGCATATCTCCTCGGCCCCATCACCGTCTCATGCCCTTCGACGATTACGACCCTCACCCTCCAACTCTGCGACCTCTCCCTGCCAACCGATCCCCTCCCGTCGACAACTCCCTTCTTCGACCAACTCTGCGCCGACCTCGCTCAGCCTGGCCAGCTGCAACGCCTCGACTTTTCGTCGGTACCCCCTCATTATCTCTCAGGTCCGGCTCACAAACTTGGCTACTCCGCTGCGACGCGGGACCGTCTTGCTCAAGCGTGCGCCGATGGAGGAGTTCTTTGCGAGAGGGCACTTCCAGTGTCCGAGCAGGAGGTGTAGGGGCGGCGGTTTGACTACGAGGAGATTCGCTGTGAAATGCTTGACCCGTCTGTGTGCCATGCTACAGCTCAAGAGAGCCTCTGCGAGAGTAGAGAGCAGTTCAGCTTGAGAAGGTTTGAAACAGAGTGATTGATGCCTACGCCACCGTTGGAGAGAGCAGAGGGCGGTTGAAGTGCAGTTATGACTTACTCGGCGTTCTGTCTACTCGTTAGCACGTCTTCAATTCGACCTCAAGCCAGCTCCCCGCTGCCGCGCTCATTGTCCTCCTCCTTCATCTGATTCTCTTCACCATGTCGGATCTGTGAGCTAGAGAATCTCGTGTCCAGCTACAGAACAGTCGACTGACCCGCCCCACTACAGCAAATCGCTTCTACCGCCTGCTGTGCTCCACTACGCTGAGCTCACGTCGCTCACCAACCCGCTCAATCTCGGCCTCGTCCTCGTCGTCCTGTACCTCATCTACGGGCTCGTGCCCAAGGAGCCCACCCTCCTCGCCACCTCGCTCCCTACCTCGCCAACTAGCTACAATTGGCGCCCCGAGAAGCACCCGGAAGCGATGGTCTGGCGCTCTTGGACGCCCGAGGAGCTCAGAGGCTACGATGGAACGAGGGAGGGTAACGAAGGTGGCAGGATCTTGTTTGCCATCAGGAGGAAGGTGTACGACGTTACTTCTGGTCGAGGATTCTACGGGCCAGGTGAGCGATGCGTTCCAAGCTTCGAAGCTGCCGGCTTTGGGCTCCTGTACTCGAGCAGTCTGAGCTGACATACCGCTGCATTGCTACAGGTGGACCCTACGCCATCTTTGCTGGCCGGGACGCTTCCCGCGGCCTGGCGAAGCAGTCATTCGAAGCCGAGATGCTCACGCCGGTCGACGACCCGATTGACAAACTCGAGGACCTCAGTGCCAGCGAGTGGGAGAACCTCAGGGACTGGGAGGGTGAGTTGCGTGCTCTTGAGGTCTTGTGCGGCGCCCCAGAGGCCGCTCGGAGCTGACCTTCTTGCTTCTCGCCGTCTTCCTCGCCTCGCAGGACACTTCAACAACAAGTACATCCAGTGCGGGTGAGTCGAGATTGTATCTGTGCCCTCCGCGATCGCCGCTGACTCTCTTGACGCCGACAGAGACTACATCCAGTCGCGCTAAGCCTCGGCGCCGTCGTAGAACTCGGCAGCTTCTGTAACATACATGGTCGCACGTACTCTCGCATCAGCCTCTAAGTACCGAGAGCTTCGGACCAGCCGTAGTTACCGGCATACCCCTCCGTCTGGCGCCGAAGTGGGTCGACCGAGCCACGATCCTCTTCTCGCTCTGCTTCCTCGCAAAGTCGACCGGCGCCTCTTCGCTCTTCACATCTCCAACGAATAGATCCATCGGAACGAGTTGACGGCCAGCGTGACCCGATGCTTGCACTTGCACCTTCTCCGTCTCCCTCGCCCGAGCTGCTCGTCGAGAGGCTCAGCTCAGCGCGCTCGGTGCAGGGCATGGCGCTCGGTCGAGACGTTCGTTGTCTTCCTGTGGGATAGGAGGACGATGCTAACACTCATCAGCTGCAGACCCCCTGCAACAGTCCCTCTACAATCCCTTCGACAGCTGCATCGCCGAGCCGCTCTCCCTCCACCACCTCTTCGCGCTCCTCTTCCCCTCTAATCATCACCAGGCTTCGCCAAGGGGGTTCTACTCCACCCTCAGATCCTCCTAGTGCTCCACAACTGCCCACTCCACCTTCCCACAACGTCTTCAAGCTCCCACCCCCTCGTCCTCGTCCCTCCTCACCGCTCTCCAGCTCGGCCGTGGTCGTTCTCATCGAGGCTACACCGTCAATGCTGGAGAATGAGCATGAGTCATATCCCTCTGGCGATGGACCGTCGAAGGACGTGCACAGCTCGAGTCCCTTGAGCCGCTGTGTCGAGAAGATCGCCGAGCTCGTTGCCAAACGAGACGGTGAGACTGCTCTACTGGGGGGCATGGCGTTCGGAACGGTGGGTGATGCTGAGTCTAATTACATCTACTCATTGCTGACCCTCGTTCCGCAGACTTCGATGCTCAACAGCTCCACTTTCGCGCCCTTCACTTCGCCGAACCCTTACACTCGCCTTCTCCTGCCGCTCTCCCCGCCGTCGAAGCAAACCCGCTCCTGCTCGTATCTACTTGAAATCACTCACGCCGAAGAGAACCTTAAGACCCCCTTTGCCACTCGCAGGAAAGGCGGAGCAGGTCTCGCCGAGGGCTTACGAGCGGCGATCGCGCATTTGCAGGAGTCGTGAGTGATAGGACTCGATGAGCGACATATAGGAAACTGATCCCGTACTTCTCCAGCGCCCCGTGGCATCTCGACAAGCGAATCATTATCTTCACCGACCGCGACGACCCGCTCGGCGGGCGAAAAGAGGGGGTGGACTTGATTTGGAGGGCTAGGATGGTGAGCAAGAGCTAGTGCTAGGAGTAGACTGTGTGATAATGTATGAGTGCGCCGCAGGAGGCCTTCCACGCCGGCATCTCGCTCGCGGGCTGCTTCTATTCCTCGCCTCCGAAGCCGAGGTTTGACGCCGACTTCTTCTACTCGGTGACCCCCGTACGCCACGTGGAATCGATGAAGCAGCTGACGACGTTGAACCCCTACAGGACCTCGTGTCGATCCCATCCTCCTCGCCTCCGACACAAGTGAAGGTCTTCGCTTCTTGAGAGGATGCTCTGGCTGCTCTCGTCGGCGAGCTTGAGCGCCTCGCGGTGCTGAGTAGAGGGTAAACGTCTAATTGTTGCAAAGCAAAACTGTACGATGATATTATCGAAGCTATAGAGCAGAGCAGAGTCAGCACTCGGCGCAAGCGAGCAGAGCTGGAGAGAGCAACTCACCAACGTCGTTCTCCCTCAAGCGTCTCCGTCCTCCTTCTCGTCCTTTGTCCTGACCTTCTTGCTTTCTGGTGCCTCCACCTCCTCACGCCCCCGCTTGCTCTCTCCCTCCTCCTTGGCCGTCTCCTCCTTCTCAGCCTCGACTGCGTCCTCCTTCTTCTCCGCCACCTCGGCCTCCCTAAAGCTACCCGTCGTTCTCCTCCTCTCCAATGCCTCGGCATACATCTCCTCCGTCCACTTGCCCTCCTCCTCCCTCACCTCCCATACCATCTCGCCGACAAACTCGCGCTCGTCGTCGTTCCTGATGCACCAGCGCCAGTAGTTGTCCATCGAGCGAGTGAGGGAAGACGAGTTGAGCTCGTTGCGCGCTTGTTCGACGAGGAAAAAGAGGAGGAAAGGGGCGTTGAGGTGCTCTTGGCCGAACTGAGTGCGGAGAGGAGGGTCAGCTCGATGCTGAGAGAGAGGGAGATAAAGGGGACCCACCTCCGAGTTGCTCTTCATGATGCGAGTGATGCGGAGGAAGTTGTGCATGTTGCGAGTGAGGTTGGCGTAGCGCACTCGCCAGCTAGCGGAGCTCGGCGCTACTTCCTCGCTGCGGGCCAGCTGCCCGGTCTCCTCATCGACGAGTCGCATGCCGTAGAAGTCGAGCATGATCTTGTAGCTGTTTCAGACGACTTTTGGTCAGCAGAGTGTGCAACGAGGCAAGGGGAGGCAGACGAACGATTCGAGCCGCCGACCCATGGCCTTCTCGTCCGACTTGATGCCTACGATCTCGTGCGGCTGCAAAGGCTGAGCTTCCCAGTTCATTCCCTGCTCGCGAATAGGGAAGAACCACTGGATGAAGGAGTGGGAACTGCAGAGGAGGAAGGAGCGAGGGCGAAGCAGCTCAAGTCAGCTCTGTACACGACCAGAAGCTACAACAGAGCACGGCTCACCTCTCCAGCTCCCGATAGTTACCCCTCAGCTCATCCTGCAGTCCCTCGACGCTGTGCTTGCTCGGTCGACCCCGTCCCTCGTTCCGATAGAATAGCAAGTTGGCGTTCTTGCCCTTGTCGACGCGTTGCGAAGGGTAGTGCTCAAGGAACTGGCGAACATCTCCTGGTAGCCCCCGAGGGAGAGCGCTGGAAGCTCGGACGGAGGCGCTGCTGCTCATCGAGGCGGAGGATGAGCTCGAGGCGCGAGAGAGACGAGTGAGGAGGCTGTGGCGAGACGTGGTGGCGAGTGGGAAGACGAAGAGAGCGAGCGGGACGTGTCTGATGAGGTGCAGAACCAGGAGCGAGGCGAAGTGTGAGCCGAGTGAGCGGTAAGAGCGAGAGCTGTAAAAGGCGTCGCGCGCTCGCTTTCGAAGCGAGACTGCTGAGGACTGATCTCGAATTTGGTGGCTGGCCAGGTGTAGCAGTATTGTAGGAGCTTGACTGGAGCTGTGAGGGAGCTTCATAATGCTCTCAGGTGAATTTTAGGGAGCTCGGCGATGGCGAGGACTGGTTCGCAATCTCTCTCAGCGGCCTGTAGCGTGGTGCTAATCCTACCCAGGTCGACGTCAGAGCTAAAGTGAGATCAGCATATCTTCTGCTTCTTGTGCGCATCCCTGAGGCGTCTACGAGCGACCCGCGAGGGCTTCGGCGCAGTGCTCTCGGAGGTAAGAAAGGCGAGGGAAGGGGAATATTGCAAGTCGTCCACGGGGGTATCCTACTCTGTCGAAGTACGCCTAATCGCCCTTTTCGAGATTGATAGAAGCTGTGAGGAGCGAGGGTAGGGTGAGATGCCAAGGGCAGGTCAGCGAACGATCTCCGAAGCGGCTCAAAACGACCTGCAAGCAGCAGAGCGAGCACTCACTTCCAAACTTGGCATACAAAATCGCCTTCAACTTGGTCATGCCCTCCTCACACTCGTCCCGCTCCGTCTCCAGGGTTTCCGTTTGCCCGCGAAGCTTCTCCAACGAGGCCTGCAGCACCGTAAGCACCTCGCCTGCTGGTAGCCGTAGGAAGGAAGAGTCGAGCTTGTACCTATCGATCAGAGAGCCAGGTCAGCTTGCTCCTACGCTCCTTCGCGCGCCGAGCATGAGCTCTGCCTCTGCCTGAGCTCACATAACCTCCTCATCCTCATCCATCAGCTCCATCTCCGTCTCGACCTCCTCTACATCCTCCAGTTGCTTCTTGATAGACTCCAGCTCGGCCGTGACCTCATCAGAGCGCGAGTTGAGCTTGGAGAACGCGTTGATGTTGCGCTGATCTTCAAGGGTGACGGGTGTGTCGGCGTCGGCATCGTCATTCTCGAGCTGTAGGTCATCCGAAGATCAGCGAGCTGCTCGGCGGACAGCGAAGAGAGCCAGCGCACCATCCGCATCTTGGGCGAGGGAGAAAGGAGCGCGAGTGGTGTTGAAGCGAGGTTGGTAGGGCTGTTGTGAGGTACTGTAGGCTCTTGAAAGCTAGTGTGATGTGCTGTAGGCGAGTTGAGGAGACGAGGCAAGTTATACAAGGAGCGAGAGAGTCGCGACGCTCCTTCCGCTTCGAACACATCCTGCTTGATTAGTGTATCTCGCCCTTTTGCGCTCAGACTACCTCAGAGCTTCAGACCAGCTCATCGGTCGCCAGGCCTGCTCGTACACTCGTACACCTCTTCAAGATCCTTCGGGCGACGCTCAGATCCCTTTCTCCTCGCTGGCTTCACTTCGCTTGGAGAGCCGCTCACTAGTACGGGTGGCTCGGATCTCGGAGAGGATGTGAATCGTCTGAAGGATGGATTGGGACCCTGCAGCTGCAACGCACGAGGTCGAGCGCCGCTTCTTGCAGGCTCGCGCTCGGTTCGGCCGAGTCAGGAGAGGCGGCTGATGTCAGAGAGCCCGAAGGGGACATTACATCCACTTCTCAAGTTTGCTCATTATGCTTTCGAGGTCGGTCCGCGTTCGGCAGGGGTACTGGAGGGAGGGGTCATGCTCGGCGCCGAGCAGTTCAAGCTCGTCAAGGGCGTTCGCGCCGAGTTTGTCCGTCTTCATGCACAGGAAGTAGGTCTAGCTTGGAGAGCTCGAAGGCCTGCCTGCGAGCCAAGCTAACCCGACCGTCTCCCGCCCTCCCATCTTGCAGACGAGACCTTACGGCGCCGGGACGACGCTGCGCCGAGCTTAGCAACTCCGCTGGTCGTAAACCGAGCCTGCCCACACTCGAGGCAGCGATTCGCCTCGCGTATGGCTACCTACTGGCACTGGTGATGACCGGCTGACCGTCTAAAGGACTTTTCGCGCCGCGCTTCCTTCTTCGCCGAACAAGCTCGATGAGGGCAAGACCCTTTCCTGCACCTCCTGCAGTCGATGTGACCATCGCATACCAACGCGTCGCTGTACTCCACCTTGACACGAGTACACTTTCTCCCTCTCCCACCCAAAACCTGCTTTAGGTGAGGTGCCTCTCGCCCGAGAAGGCTGGAAGCGGAGAGCCCACGGGGGCGTAAGGTGCATCCTCGCCGATTGAGGAAAGATGGCCTCGCAAGGTGATTGGTTCTACAGATCGCCGGGACGCGAAGGCTCCCTCCTCGGCTGGCACGCTGTCGGGCTGGAGAGTTTGCCCGAGGTCGCTGAGCTCTCTTTTGCCTCCTCGCTTCACCACTCGTTTGCTCGTTGGCTAGGGAACATGTCCCTGCCAACGCCGCCGGCTGGGACGGAGAATGTGTATGCCTACTTGCTGGAGCAGCTCGATGGGATGGTCTGCAAGCAACCGACGGCGGGCTTTCGCGCCAGAACAGCGGTTCTCCTCTCGCTCTACGCTGGGTGAGTGGTCGTTGGAGCTGCTGTAGCAGCAACAGGGCATCCGTAACGATAGCTAATCTCGATCCCTCGCAGGGCTCTTCTCATCATCGTCCCCATCTGCATCGTCACGAAGATGATTGCGCGGAGGAAGCAAGAACGCGCTTATTGGGTCTACCGGGTGGTCGAGGGATATGTATCGTTAAAGTGGGTCTCCAGCTCTCGGTGGTTGCATGAGAGGCGTGCTGATTCTTCCTCCTCCCAGTTTCATGCTCGTCGCCGAGGTCTGCGCTCTCATCTGCCCAGCGGTGCTTGCCGCCTATACCTGGACACAGTACGATACCTTTCAGCACCGCCGCAATATCAAGTACACTCGTCCGTTCCGCTTCTTCTACTTGTGAGTACAGTTCGGCTCGATTCAGCTCGGCTCGCCTCGTCCTTCAAGCGTTCCGTTGCTGCACTGAGCTAACCTGCCGACCGATCTCACAGAATACCGATGGTCATGTCTGGCTACCTAGTTTCAGCGGCGAGTTTCCAGGCCTACGTCGTCGTTGCTAGCCGGCGAGGCTCCAAAGGTGGGCTTTCTCGATTCCGAGCGCCGAGTCTTGCCTGACAGTTTTGCCCTCGTACAGCTCGCCTTCCATCACCACGTGTGGCCAACATTTTCTTTGTGACCGTTCTGGCCTTGTTCTTGACGACGCTCTTCGTGCGTTGAAGCTTTCCCTCCCTCCTCGGCTTCGGCGCTGACCTCTCGTCTCAACGCAGGCTCTTGGAGGACTCGCAACCGCTAAGTGGTGGCCTGTTGAGGCTGCTTATCAAGACGTTCGACGGACTATCATCGCTGCTGAAGCAAGCTCAAGCGGGATCGTCACCGAAGAGGCGACTCAAGAAATT
The DNA here is from genome assembly GCA_001600635.1 of Leucosporidium creatinivorum. NCBI lineage: Eukaryota > Fungi > Basidiomycota > Microbotryomycetes > Leucosporidiales > Leucosporidiaceae > Leucosporidium > Leucosporidium creatinivorum. The sequence goes on along the minus strand of BCKL01000004.1, from coordinate 1,250,100 downwards.
GGTCGCCAGTACACTCATTTTGTGCAAGTCGCCAAAGAGTTGGTGCCGTACCAGAGGGCGACTATTCTTGTTGCGACGTTTTATGCTACATTTAACATGCTGGTGAGCTCTCAGAGGTGTCACTCGCCCGCCATCCACCCTGACCCACTCGGCTTTCACAGCTCAACGCCGGCGCCATCTCCCTCGTCCTCATCATTCGCCGTCAAATCAAGTTCAACGACGTCTCTCCAACTCCCGGACCCGCCCCTGCCCTCCAAGGCCCTCGCCCTAGGCAACAACCTCCCAGTCGCGAGCGCAGCCGACAGGTTCGCGAGCTCAAGAGGGTCAGCTACGACCAGCTCACCTTTTCGGCTTTCATCGTCTTCCTCTGCGCCGCATGGATACCTCAGACGCTGTTCATGGCGATCGGAGGCGTTGGTATCGGGCTCTCGTGGATCCGGTGAGCTTCTTGTTCCGCTCGGCGCTGTTCGAGGGCTTCGCGCTGACCTCTTTTACGCCCATTCTCGCAGACTCGAGTTCTCTTACTTCATCATACCATGGGCCTTTGGCCTCACTCAAGGTCCCTCCGCCGCCTTCATCCTCTACAGCCAGATCCAGGCTTACCGCCTGCTCGGCGATGAGTCGCGCACGATCCACGGGCTCGGCTTGTCGGAGTCGGCGCCCGTCTCCAGTGGTGTGCACATCTCGACGATGGTGGAGAGGGAGACGGATGTTGCCCTGGATCCTACTATTGATGAGAAGGTGTAGCGAGGTGCAGGCTCGAGGAGGACTTGGAAGTCATTGTTGCTTGTACTTTATCGCCTTGCGCATCACCTTTCGCCTCGCCGAGAAGAGAGCAGAGTGACTTCGCTCGCTTAGCCGGGACTTTCAAAGGGAACGAGGAGAACTAGCCCATTGAGGGGCATGCAGGGTCCACAGAGCACAGCTACCAACGCCGAGGCATGACTAGAAAAAGAGACGGGGCATATCAGGGAGAGCTAAGACAAACGAGATAAGGGTGATGACGTAGTAAAGCTAAGCTTCTCTACAGCAAAGCCATGGCGCCAGCGAGGATCGCAGCGAAGGCTCCACCTCCAACAACGACCTGGCCTGCTCCGCTAGCGGGTGCGCTGGTGGTGGGGGCCGCGCTGGAGACGGTGCCCGAGGAGGAGCGAGTGCTGGTCACGCTCGAGGAGGTAGCGGTCGAGGAGGTGGTGGTCGAGTAGGCGGGGCGGGAGGAGGTCGTCACTCCGGCATCAGCGCCGAGGGCGAGAGCGGCGGCGATGAAGGCGTGGCAGGACGCCGTCGAGTTGGGTCCCTCGTTGGTGTTGACGCAGCTGTTCGAGACGTATATGAGGTCAGCGAAGAGCTCAACGACTCGACCGAGAAGCTCACAAGACGGCTCCCCGCTGGCACTGAGTTCCGCTACCGTCGGCGGTAGGAGCGATGTCGGCGAAGCTGTGAAACGCGCTCGTCAGCTCTGCTTCGTGCCGCGGTGCACTACGACAAACTCACTAGTGGATGGAAGACGAGTTGGCAATGGGGAAGACGAAGGATGGTCCCTCCGTTACTCCAGTAGTTCCGTTGGCGACGGTCTGAAGTCCACTGTCGAATCCTCCAATCTGCGAGCAGGGTGCAGCAAAGCTGGTCTCGACGACGTGGTGCTGGCCTTGGATCATGTGGAAGACGACGAGGTCGCCGTTCTGGTTGGTGACGGTCCTGCGGAATGGCAAGAGGTGAGCTCTGCGCGCCGAGCGGCACTTGAGCAGCATGTACACACCTACTGGGATCGAAGCCTACGCCGGGGAGCCCTGTAACTTGGTCCTTCCCTTAAAACGCAAGCACGGTCAGCTCAGGTTCTTCTGTAGCCCTGCAAGAGCTCAGCTCGTCCCGCCAATCGCCTGCGGCGATCTCGAGCGGTGTGGGGGAGCTGACGAGCGCGAGTTCTGCTCTACGATAGCGAGAGAGGCAGCACTCACCGACTACGACCGTGTAGTTGAAGGCATGGACGCTGGTAGAAGCGGCCAAGAGAGCGAGCGAGACGAGGGAAAGGCGGGCCATGTTGAGAGACGGGTAGGTGCGCTGAGGGGAGGTTGTAAGGAAGAGGAAGAGGTGGGAGGGTGGGGAGAGAGCGGGAGGAGCGAGTGTAGACGAGTAGGCGCGTGAGACGGCGAAGCTGCTGTAGTGAAGCGAGTGGTAGGAGGAAGAGGAGCGGTCCCGCTGGAGAGCTCGCTTTTGGAGCCTCGACTGGCCTCGCGTCGAGCCAAGGCTAAAGTGGGTCTCACTCGGCGGTAGGGTCAGCGGGGGCTGGGTAGCTACTCAGCTACAGAAGAGTTTGCGCTCGTACGCGGCGCCGAAGCTGAACCCCTTTCGTCTCCTTCGCCGAGCAGGCGCCCTGTAGCTCTGCTCTTCACTTAACAGGATGATGAGCGACAGCCAGTACAATCGAGCAACTCTCCGCCAAGCTGCGGCGCCGAAAATGGCGCAGGAGCAGCTCACCGTGAACACGAGGCCTGCTCGGCGTTGATCAGTCGCTTCGCCAGTCTGAGCTTTGTTCTCGGTTGCACACACACAAGGAGCACAGCGAAGCCGTGTATGATTCCCTCGGTGTATCTCCTTAAGACTCGCCGCTCTCTATATGTCTCCGTCACCTATCTCAAGCTCATCTCGGCGATCAGTCCATTCCTCCTCCGTCGCTCTGCATTCAGCGCCGCTGCCGCCGCCGCCTACTCGCATCATTCACGTTTCTCCTCTCCACCGCTCTCCCGAGCTCCATCCTCTTCAGCATCCAGCAGCACCTCACCTAGCTCCTTCTCGAAGTGGATCGCCTTCCTTACGCACGCCGCCGTGAGCTCCTCCTGACACTCAAGAGGGTAGCTCATCCCATCCTCGACGCTTCAAAAGTCTCGGTCACAGATAAAGAGCTGCTCAAGCGAAGATTTGGCGAAGTCCGAGATGAGGCTGGCGACGTGGTCGGCGAAGAGGGGCAGGATCGGCGGAGGCGACGGAGCGGTAGTGTCGAGACCGTGGGAGGGGGGAGGTAGAGTTGGAGAAGTCGTACAGAAAGAGGTATGAGTGCTAAGTGTCGGAGAGGCGAAAGACCGACGAGCTCCAGGCGAGCGATGGTGCTCGGCGTAGGCATGGTCCAGGAAAGGGTGGAGAGCGGAGGAGGTCAGCTCTCTCTTACTGCAGTGGTGGCTTATGTAATTCTCCTCAGCTTTCTTCGGAATCAACTTGAGAGTCTGTTGACCAGCAGCAGCCTAGTTCCGCTCCGCAGAGGCTCCGTACCCCGCCAGCGCTCTGCACCTCGTCCAGCACCTTGCCTGCAGCCCGGCAAGCACCCGACACTCACCCTGTAGCTTTCAGCAGGTCTCAGATGCTGCTTTTACGTCTCTACAAGCTTCCTAGCGGTCGGTCCGAGCGAGTCAACGAGAGCCATTGAGCGTCGAGGGAGTAGGAGGGAGAGCTGTAGGGAGGCCGTGTGTAGCTTTCCTAGATCCGCGAGATCTGTAGCTGATTCGAAGCGACTCGAGAAGCCAAGACGAGAGATGTAGCAGGAGCAAGAAGAGCAGCGCATCTCTTCCTCCCCCCACATCTTGCTCGTCTCGTGGCTCTCTCGCCAGCCTCAGATCACTGCTCGCTCGCTGTACTCGAATGGATAGCTCTACTCTCGAAGCCGCTGCTCTGGCGCGCAACGACCCTGCACCTGAGTAAGTCCCTCGCTCGCTCTCACCCGTCGGCTTGAACGAGCTGACCAGCCTTGCTTTCCCAACAGCTCGAGCTCGCCCAACATCACCGCTGAAGCTTCTTCTATCTCGATCCCTCCCGAGCTCGTCATGCACGTCCTCAAGCTCAGCATCGCAGGCAAGCCGAGCAACGACTCCGAAGTCAGGAAAGCTCTCTGCACCTACTCGGTCCTCTCCAAAGCCTATCAGTCCTGGGCGCAGAAGAAGCTATTCGAGTGGCTCTCTGTGACGGAGGAGGTGCAGAGCATCGAAGTTGGAGATCTTCTATCCTACGACCCGCAGCTCGCCGAGGCGGTGCAGACGCTCGAGCTCGGTCCCGAGTGCTGGGAGAGGTATTGCACTGGGCCAGGAAGCCTGCAGAACGAGCTGATCAAAGCATGCCCTGCGTACAAGAAGGGAGAGCTCACCCTCAAGCTCAACTGGGTGCAACTCAACTTTGACTCGGTGCACGACTTCCCCCGTGAGTTGGGTTGGTGAGAGCTTCGACGCGGTCTCCGGTCCGAGTCCTGACCTATCTGACCTTCATAGTCATCAAGGGACTCGTTCTCGAGAACGTCGAGACCCACCTCGATAGCGGCGACGACCTCTCTGAGTTCGGCGCTGGTCCTCGCAAGAAGCCTTTCGTCAACCTGACCAGTCTTGAGATCATCTCGTTCGACGATTCCTACCCCCAGGATCCCTTCGAGGGCTCCCTTTTTCCTGCCCTCACTATCATCATCGACCGTCGTCGTGTGGAGCCGGCCGGTATTGGCTACGAGAACTTCGTTGGACCCTACAACTCGGCTCTACCCCAGCTCACCGCCCTCTACCTCAATCACATGGACGAGTTCCTCATTCCTGCTATTAAAAAGTGCATCAACCTCGTCTTCCTCGACCTCCCCTTCGAGCCCTTCGCCGCCAGCATCGCTCGAGCCATCGCCCACATCCCTGCCGCCGCTCGCATCATCTCGAAATCGCCGCACACGATCCTTCCCCCTCAGCTTCGCGCTCTGCGCCTTCACCGCGTCCCTCCCAGCGACAGTTACGACTTTGCTTTCTACGAGATCGAGGAGGGCATGGAGGACGCCGAGGGAATCGTGCGCGCGAGGCTGCAGAAGGGAACGGGAGCGGAGGGCAAAGGGAAGCTGGAGGCGTTGATGTTTCCTAAAGACGCGAGGTGGGCGTAGGAAGCTGGAGGCGTTGATGTTTCCTAAAGACGCGAGGTGGGCGTCGCTAGTGCAGGTCGCGAGGGAGAAGGGCGTGCGCGTGAGGTTGGAGGCCGGGCTCAACGCCGAGGAAGACGTCGGGCTGTTCAAGGAGCTGAAGAAGGAGCTTGGACTGGCTTAACTCGAGGAAGATACGGCTGATACGCTTGATATGCCTCTGAGTAATATGTTTTTTGGAACGCACGCCGCGACAGCAGCGCGAACGAGCGGAAGTTCGGCTCTCACTCTCATCTCTCGGCGCCCAATTTCTGCACTGAATAACTGCTTTTTGATTCCGTTCAAGCTTCCCCCACACTTTCATTTTACTCCTTTACCTCTTGCCGTAAGACTTGGTAGCATACTCTCCATCGGCGACGATGATGTCGCTCGGGGTCTGCGCCGAGCCGGTGCGCCAGTTGTCGAGGATCTTCCTGGTACCGGCGGCGTAGCGCTGCTGGGCGTCGAGGGTGGTTCCGGAGTAGTGAGCGACCCTGGAGAGCGTTCAGAGAGAGACAAGGAGAGAGAAAGGCCGAAGAATGAGAGGAAGGAGGAAGGAGAAGCAAGGTCAGCGAGTGACTCGAAGACGAGGAGAGACGAGGCAGCTCACATTCCGTTGCCGTTTCCGTGAGGACCGCGCATCGAGCGCCAAGGGTGGTCGCTCGGGGCGGGCTGCTGGGCCCAGACATCTCCGGCGCTGGGAGGGGAGAAGAGAGGTCAGCTTCGGCGAGGCGAAGAGAGGACGAGGAAGGCTCACTATCCAGCAATGTGACCCGACTCAAGCGCAGCAGCGATATCCTCAGCCACGCAGAGGGCACCACGAGCCTGTTGTGCAAATCAAGTAGGTCAGCGAGCGCACCACGGTGGGAGCAGGGAGAGAAGCGAACAGTGTTGACGATCCAAGCTCCCTTCTTGAGGTAGCTCAGAGTCTCCTTGTTGATGATGCCGCGCGTAGACTCGTGTAGAGGGCAGTTGATGGTGAGGACGTCGAGCTGACCGAGGAACTCCTTGAGGTCCTCAACTCGGCGAGCGCTGACGGCCTTCTCGGCCTCGGCGGGGAGGGACTGGTAGTCATCTACGTGCGGAGATTGAGTCAGTGAAGCCCAGTGATCTCAGTGGACTGGAGACGAACAGTAGAGAAGCTCCTTGGGCTCGAACGGGAGGAGACGTTGAAGAACTCGGTAGCCGATGCGACCAGCGCCGAGGGTTCCGATGACCTTGGCCTCGAGGTCGTACGCATCCTTGGCGATAGCAGCGACCTTGAGGAGGTTTTGGGTCAGCTGGAGTCTCTCATAGCGCAAGCGAGAGTCAACTCACATCCCAGTCGCCGGCCATGATCTGCTCGTGAGCGGGGACAAAGTTGCGGACGAGCAAGAGGATGGACATGACTACGTGCTCAGCGACTGAGACTACGTTGGATCCAGTGACCTGTGACAGAGGAGAGAGGTCAGCTTCGGATCGGAGCAGGCGAGCTAGCGCCGAGCTTACCTCGAGCACCGAGATCTTCTTCTCGTTGGCAGCGTTCAGGTCGATGTGGTCGGATCCAACACCAGCAGTGATGCAGAGCTGTAGAAGTGGTAGAGATTAGCTCTGAGCCCATCACAGCTACACAGAATCGAGCCGGCTCACCTTGAGGTTCGGCGCCGTCTTGATCAAATCGGCGGTGAGGTATCCAGGGTGGAAGGGAGTAGTGATGAGGACATCGGCGTCCTTGATGTGCTTTTGAAAGTCGGAATCGGGACCCTCCTGCAGAATCGAACAAGCGGTTAGCGCTCTCGGTCGTGTAGGCGAAGCAGAGTCGGCCGAAACACACCTTGCTCGAGCTGACTACATACTCCCATCCATGCTCCTCGCAGTAGGGCTTGAGTCCGAGCGAGTTCTCGGTCGTTCCGAGCAGCTTGGGCTGTTGGCTGTTGAGCGGAGGATGGTCAGCTGCTGTCTCTTCCACGCCTTCGGAGCGGGTCCGGCTGTACTGGAGCAGTAGTAGATGGTAGAACACTTACACAGCATGCTCTCCTCCGTCGTAAAGAATAGCGAGAACCTGTGCAAGAACAGCGGCAGAGGGAGCGAGAAGGTCAGCTTCGGTGTTGTGCTGTAGCCTAGTAGACGAGCTCACCTTGACCATGTTTGCTGCGTGTGAAGGGGTGTATTGTGCGAGTGAGGTGAAGTGTAGGAAGGCAAGCCTGGTCGCCCGCTCATGCAACCCAAGTGGGGCTCAGCCGCTTTCCCCTCAATCGCACGCCTCCTCTTTTCTCGGCCTCTGTTCAACCACCGAACTTTGGGCGGGTCGCGGCGTTAACCAGCATCGGCCGCGGAATTCGCGGTACCAAAAAAGGTTGATGATGCTGGTAAAGTTCGGCGTTGCAGAGACGAAGCGAGACGATGTAGGAGGGGAGACCGAGGAGGGGGATGAGGCCGAGGTGTAGGAGAGCAGAAAGGGCGGATTGGATGAGCTCTAGTTTAGCTAGAACGTCGGGACAAATTCGGGCGTTCTCCCTACGACCCTCAGAAGACCCTCTGCACCTTCACAGAAGCAGTTTCGGGCGCTCCTCGAACGCCGAACCCTCTCGCTCGCCCTGCTCAGCCCGAGTGGATCGATAAATTAAGTGATTACGAGAGGATCTATCTACACTCTACTAGCCACGCCATCATACCTCCGGGGCAGACAGCAGGCGGACAACAAGGATACGAAAGGCGCTCGGCGCGAGGGAAAGTCGAAGGAGGAGGGATGCTCGCATCAAGCGAGGTCGGAGAAGCCGACTTGGTTGTTGTCGAAGTCAAACGTAGCGTACACGTTTTCGAGGAACCTGTTGGATGTCGAAAGGTCAGCTACAGCTCATTCGATGCAGAGGAGAGAGCGCAAACTCACGCATCGCCGAGAATCCAAGCGTTGACTCCAATGTCGGCACCGACGATGGCGCCTACACAGCGGGAGGATCCAGATGAGACCTTGCCGAGGTTGAGCGATTCGGAGGAGATCTCCCACTTCTCGCCAGTCGAGCCGAAGGAGAAGGAGAGGGTGGGAGGCTGGGCGCAACTGGTGGCGAGGAGCGGAGGGTCAGCGTCGACTCTGAAGCAAGGAGAACAAATTAAACTCACGGGTAGGTGTAGTATCCCGAGCCATAGACACCAGAGTCGGGAACGGCAGCCCAAAACTTCTTCGCCGAAGCAGTGGGAGCCTGCGAGCGAAGGGCGTCAGTTTCTGCTCTTCCTCCCCATTCGAAGACACGGCACTCACCACAATAACGCTCGTTCCGGTATCGATGATAGCCGAGAAAGTACCGAGGGTTGAGATGGAGGCAGATCCAACATTGGCGCTCGCCGAGAGCAGCCAGTAGGATTGCGAAGTGACGGGGTAGAAGACGGTGGATCCGGCGGTGTAGAGCGCCGAGTTCATCCCTCCAAGGTATAGCTCCGAGTTGGTCGAGGCGAGGAAGAAGGAGAACTGCCCGACCGAGACGGCCGATTGGGTCATGAGCTGTTCGAACGCCGCAGGGAGGGTCAGCGAGAGCGGGGCAGGAAGGGAGGTAGAGACTACGTACAGTTTGAAAGAAGGGAGAAGTACCGAGCTGCGAGATGCTAGCGTACGCCATGCCCATCATGCCGTCCATGGGGTCGTCCTCCCAATCGCTTGAGAGCGAGTTGGCAGCGCCGAAGACTTGAGCGGTGGCCGAGATGCCAGCAACTGCAGGGGTAGGTCGTTAGCATATTGGCGGGCAGAGAAAAGATTGGAAGAAGAAGGGAGGAAGAATGTTGAGTCTCGTGGAGGAGGTGGAAGGAAGTGAGGACTGGACAAAAGCGAAACGAGCGACCGAGCGAAGACGAGGCGAGGAGCGATACGAGGCCATGAGATACGAGCCAGAGGAGAGAAAGAGGCGCACCAGTAACCGTATCCTTCCACACCGAGCCCGTGGTGGATGATCCATCGCCATAAGTGATGCTCAGCTTGCTCGTAGGCTGGCTCTTGCTCGTGCTCGAGACGGCGGGGTTGTACTTGGTGTGAGTGTTGCAGGCGGCGGCGGTGCAGTTGACGGAGGGGATCCAAAGGTCGCTGGAGCTGGGGTCACGTGGAAGAGAGGAGAGCGAGAGGGGGAGGGGAGGAGAGACAGAAGGAAGTCAGCGAGGTGTCGAACAGTAGAGTAGGAAGACACAAGCTCACCCCGTGTCAAAGTCAATGATGTAGTTGACCGGTGGTGTACCGATGGCGACGGTTCCAGCCCACACTGAGAAAGCCGAAACCAGGTCAGCCACTGCTCGGCGGGTGTGCATGAGATCGCACAAGCTGCAGACGAGCCCTCCAGTCCGCAGAAAGAAGAAATAGGTGAACTCACGCATGCCATCGTTGTAGTCGGTCAAAGCATTGCCTGCGCTTGTCGGCGCCGCCTTGGTGACGACAGCCGCGATGCTCGTCGAGGTCGAAGTGTGCGCCTTGGGGTTCCAGACATACTTGGGGTTCTTAGTAGCGCGTTTCCTTGCACTAGGGTTGGCGACGATGACCTCCTCCTGGACGTTGGGAGCGCCCTTGAGCCGCTTTCCTCCACCGAAGACCTTGGCTCCTCGTTTCTCCAGCTCGGGCATAGCTTGGAGATCGGCGTCCCAGTCGAGAGAAGAAGCATCGGAGCCGGAAGGAGCATCCCAGGCGTTGCGGCGGGCGAGGGAGGGGTTGAGGAGGTCGGCGGGGAGGAGCGAGGGGTCGAGAAAGTGGGAAACGCCGGTGTTGGAGGCGAAGTTGTGGATGGAACGGGTGTACTTGGACTGAGCGCGAGCGAGGTGAGCCTAAAGATTGTCGACGTCGAACGGGCAGGGGGATGAGGAAAAGAGCGAGGTCAGTTGAGCTCCGAATCGAAAGCCGAGAGGTGAGGACGTACATGAGCTCTTGCCCAGTCCAAAGATCCGTCATCCATCATGAGCTCCGCTGACCCACGACGATGAAGGCGAATTTTGGTGCCGTCATCAGGCGATGCCGGCGAGGCGGGGGTAGGTGAGCCGAGGGGCACTTCTGCTCGGGGCGAGCGAGTCGGCTGGGCGTTGGCGGTGAAAGGTGCAGCGAGCAGGAGGGCCGAAGTGGTGAGGGAGAGAGTCGGGCGCATGTTGGCGACGTCGAGTCTGTACGGCGGAAGGAAGGAACGAAGGGCGAAAGGAACGAAAGACGAGCGCCGAGGGGAGGAAGATATGGGAGGAAGGCAAGAGGGAGGGGAGCAAGCCCGTCGAACTAGTCAAGGACAAAAGACACCACGCAACGCAGCAACCCACAACGAGCGCGGCGCAAACCCTCGTGCGTCAACGCCCAAGGGCCGCTCGCTTCCCTCAAGCGTCGCGTCTTTTGAAGCTTCAAGCCGGATTGAGTAGCAGAGTGCTAATGATGCCGTCAGGACCGCATTAGCATTATCCTGTTACATCCTCAGCCATTTGTCGATTCGAGCCAGCAGACGAGGCGAGCAGGCAAGAGAGCTGGGCGAATTGGGCTGAGGCGGGAGATGGCTCGTCGAGAAGAGGAAGCGGCTGGCTCGAACGGGCGGATGGCCATGTTCCCCCTTCTGGCGCTGTACAGAGTTCGACTTTGAGTTGTCTTTTTGGCCATGCTGCTAGTCCTGCTGTAGACGAGGCGAGTAGGTGACGAGGGAGGAGGAAGAGGAGGACTTGGCCGCTCGGCCGCTCGTAGAAGGCTGGTAGGCGATTCGAAGGTCGGGCTTCTGCCCATCAGGGCGCTTCGCTGGGGCTACAAGAGAAGCTTCAGATTCCAATATTCAGCATTAGTACCTGCTAAAGAGTCCTAGAACCTCCTTGTCTCTCGTTTCTCGGCGATGAGACGGAGCCAGCTCTCGGCTCTGACCTGACGACTTTTCGGGCCCGGAAGGCCTGTGGGCCACGCTCTGAAGCATTTTAGAAGTGCAGAGCCGAGTCAGCTGGGCTCGGTCAAAGGTGCAAAGCTTTCAGAGCTTCCGGTATCGGCGCCGAGGGTCTCGGCGTTGCTGCTGCTTCGTGTTGCGAACAGCCAAGACTGCCAATCGGCTTTCCACAGTATAGCCCACTGCTTCAGGTCTCAGTCTAAATGCTCGCGATCTCTTAAGCTCCGCATCACCGTCTCGGCTCAAGTCTCTCCTCTCCTCAAAAGACAGCACCGAACCGCACTCTTCATTCTCTCGCTCCATCCGTCTACAGCTACGTAACCTTGATGAGGAAGAACATGACGACCCAAGCGACTGCCACTCCACTGACGACCACCAGAGTCCAGCACAGCGTCCCGCGACTCCTGCCCTTCTGCTCCTTCAGCCTCACCTGCTGCTGCTTCATCTTCTCGTAATTGCCCTCCAACCGCTCCTTGGCGCCTTCCATGACGGCCTTGTCTTTCTCCAGGTTGGAGGAGAAGGTCTGCGAGTTGGTCTTGAGTTGCGAGGAGAGGGAGCTGAGGTTGTCCATGAGCGAGTTTTGGAGGGAGTGGTGGTGGGAGAGAAGGTCGGAGGGAGTGGCGGAAGGAGTGCCAGAGAGAAGCTCGTTGCGGTCTTGATCTGGCGAATGCGAAGGGCGGGACAGAGGCGAAGAGATGCGAGGGGGAGGGACCGAGGGGCGGCGATTGCGCATCGACGAGGGGGAAGGCGAGTTGCGAGAGCCAGGGGCGCTGCTGTTGGAGGAGACGGAGGTACGGCGGGGAGGTCCTGCTCCTCCTTTTGGCGGGGGGGCGAGAGTGGCGGAAGAAGGGGGAGGGGAGAAGGTGCGACCGCTGCGACCGCTGGCGGAGGAGATCGAGCCGCTGTGCGAGCGCGACGAGACGAACGACATTCCTCCTGCTTCGGGATCGACATCCTCTCCATCTGCATCCTCCACGGCGAATCCGATGCCCGACTCGGGGTCGATATCGGCCTCGTCCGAAGGGGGGAAGGGCGGCTTGGCTCCTCCGCCAAAGAAGGCCTCCTCGTCCACTCCATCCTCCTCCTCCACCGTCGTCGCACTGCTCTTGCTTCTCCCCCTTCCACTCCCGTCGCCCAATCCCAACCCACCCTCCTCATCGTCCTCCTCCTTCCTTAGATCGACACCACCTCCTCCTCCTCCTCCTCCGCTGCCAAAGTCGAACGCAGGCGTACTCGACTCCTTCATACTCCTGACAGGCGAGTAGGCGTCCGGCGTATAATCATCATCCGGCCCTCCCGCCGTCGACCTGCTCCTCTGCCGCCTCTCACTCCCACTCGGTCGAAGCCTCGACGGACTGAGCGACGCCTCGGACCCTCTGGCCGAGCTGTAGCTAGGCTCCCGATCCAGGTCGTGCGTCCGCAGCGACGTAGGCGTATACGCCGACGGCGTGTAATCCGAGGGAGCGTAATGGCTCGGCGTGTAGTCTCCGGCGCCTGCTCCTCGGAGGAGGTTGGCGTGCGAGTGATGGGAAGGCGCTGGGGAGCCTGCGCGAGAGCCTGGTCGAGAGAGGGATGCGGGGAGAGACGGCGCGGAGGGGAGGAGAAAGTCGAGAGGCGAGGGCATGGGGACGGGTGGGTCGTAGGGGTTTCCGGAGGGATTCGGGATGAAGGCCGTCGGAGGAGCGGGTTTGGGCGCCTGTACATGTACAGAGCTATCAGCGAGAGCTGCAGCGAGCAGGCGAGCGGCACGCCAAACGCACCTTGCCCGAGGAGGAGGAAGCCGAAAGTGACAGCGAGGCTTCGGCTTTGGCGAGCCTTTGCTTGAGGTCGGCGATAGATCCTCGTGGTACTGATGATAGGCTGGTGCTGCCGAGACTGCTACAGACAACCGAGCCAAACGTGTCAGCTTCTGGCCCGTTGGAACGCGGCTCGCTTGGCGCAGCATCACCAGAGAGCTTACTCAGAGTCCTGTAGCGTAGCGAGCAATTGGCGGACATGCTTGGCAGTCTGTAAGAATGTATGCCGTCAGTCTACAACTTGCCAGGCGCTTGAACAAGCCGGGAAAAGGACCCACTGCCTGCCTCTTGAGCGTTGAGAGGTGCTCATCGCCGCTGGAAGCTGTAGGTTGTTCTAGCTGCCGCAAGAGCGAGGTAGCAGTGATGCGAGCTCGCTGCTCTGTAGCGGACGCCATCTCCTGTAGGTCGATAGGTTGCTGAGTAAGCGACGAGGTGGTGGCAAGAGGGAGAGGAGTATGAGTCGAGCCAAGCTTGGCTTCTTACCACGTCTTTGATCAGCTACAACTTCGCTCTCGGCTTCCGTTTTCTCGGCCTTTCAGTCTCTCTGTTTGTACTACGCAGCTTCCCCCTACACATCCAACAACCTACAGCAAACCATGGCGTGAGTTCTGCCTGGGCTTCTCGCTCGTGGCCAGCGCTGACAAAGCCGTTTACCGTCCTACAGACACCACGGAGGAGGAGCCTCTCATTTGGCAGCAATCTGTAGGTCATCATCTTGCTCTTAGACCCGTTCAGAGCTTCTCCAGCTCGGCAAACACGCGCTCCAAGTCCCGCTGACTGTTCTGCTGCTTCTCCTTGCTTCTAACGACCTACAGACGGATCCGAGCAAGACAAAGTCAACTGCTCCTTGTACGTGCTGTCGCGCCTGTCGCTCTGATCTCGTACAAATCGCTGACTTGCTCTCCGCCCTCCCTCTCTCTCGCTTCATTGCACAGCTACCTCAAAATCGGCGCCTGCCGCCACGGCGAGCGCTGCAGTCGCAAGCACATCAAGCCCTCTTTCTCCCAAACCATCGTCATCCAGAACTTGTACCAGAACCCCGCGCACGCTCCTGGGTCGACGAGCAACCCCCATTTGAGGCCGCAGGGCGCTCAGCCGATAAACCCTAATCCTGAGAGCAATCTTAGTGAGGACGAGCTCAAGAAGTACTTCGATCAGTTCTGTAGGTCCTTCTGCTATCTCTCGCAGCTCGAATGCCGTTCGACCGAGCTGACCCTCTCCCCCCCCCTCTGTCCTTCCCGCTGCACCCAACGATACGCAACATCAGACGAGGACGTCTATTGTGAACTCGTCAAGTTCGGCTCGCTTATGGAGATGCACGTCTGCGACAACGTCGGCGACCACCTGATCGGCAACGTCTACGCTCGCTTCGATTGGGAGGATGAGGCCCAGGCGGCGGTCGAGGCGTTGAACAAGAGGTGGTATGCCGGTGAGTTGTGCTCGTCGATTGATTGTGTAGGAAAGCTGACGCTGACCCCGAGCGACTTGCGACAGGCCGCCCTCTCTTCGCCGAGCTTTCACCCGTGACCGACTTCCGCGAGGCCTGCTGCCGTCAGAACGACTTGGGACAATGCGACCGAGGTGAGTCTTCATTCCCTATTCTCCCATGCCTCCCTCTCTCTTTCTGCACTCCTCCCTCTCTCCTTCGCCGGCCCATCCGCTCGCCCGCCGCCGCTCGAACGACTCGCTGACTCTGCGCTCGCCTCCTCCTCAAAGGTGGATTCTGCAACTTCATGCACCTCCGTCGTCCCACCCCTCAGCTCCTCAAGGAACTACAGCGCGAGCAACGGGTCGAGAGGAAGACGAACCCCGAGATTCTCAAGCGGGAGGAGGAGCGGAAGAAGGAGATGGAGATGTTTGGCGGTGGGGGACCGGGAGGAGATTTTGGCGGAGGAGGAGGAGGCAGGGAGAGGGAGAGGAGCCCGTACCGCGGTGGTGGAGGAGGGAGGTGGTAGGCCCGAGTGAGCGGCTGCACGGGGGAGAGCGCAATGGTGGTGGTTGATTAGGGAAAAGAGGGAAGAATGTACCTTCTTGTACTATCTCTCGAGTTGTGTTCGAGAGACGAGAAGGGAGAGGCAAGCAAGCAGCGCAGCATCGAGGATCGCTTCGGCGTTGCGTTCAGCCGTTCGCGATCTCTACTCTACTCTACTCTCCTCGACGCAGGCGCAGACGAGTGATCTCGAACACCGACCGAAAATCGTATTCGACCTCCCTCTCTTCCCCGCTCTTCAGATCTAATACTGCACCCGATAGCCAAACTTCTCGAGCTCTGCACACCGCGGTAGCTGTATCGCATCAAACGAGCGAACGAGGGTCAGCTCGGAGTCTCAGACAGCGTATAGAGATGAGATGCAAGGGCCCACCTTCTCCTGCGTAATTTCCTTGACCTTGACCCAATCGGCGCCGAACCCTATGCGCGAATTGACATCGTCGGTCAGCAAGCTTCTTCAGGACCTCGGAGAGCGAGACAGATGTGGAACGTACCTAGGAACCCCCTCGCCCTATCCAGTCGCTCATCACGGTTCTGGATCTGCATTTGTCGAAGCGAGCAAGTTGAGTCATCGCCGAACGGGCCGAAGAAGAAGGCGCGAAAGGTGGACTCACCTCCTGCCTACAAATCATCTGGATCCGATTCACATACGCCCTCTCGACGTTCCTCTCAAACTTTGCCAAATTGCTCGGCACCTTCTCCTTGGCCGGCTTGCTCGTCGCATCCTCCTCCCGGGGTGGCAGCCGAATAAACTTGGTGAGATCGTGCCGATACGCCGCGCTTCCCGGCTCGTGTTGGGATGAGAAGCCAAGATGAGGGTTCTCGGCGATGATGGAGGAGTATAAGGGGTGTTGAGCGAATTGCGAGGGGTTGACGAAGTAGGGGACTTTGAGGTTGGAGGTTTGGCGGGGAACCTGGGGAGGTGGGGCCGAGGGTTAGTGAAGGGAGGGAGGGAGAGGTAAAAGAAGAGAGGGAGAGAGGGAGTGGAGGGGAGGCGGAGGGAAGAAGGGAGAGGGAGAGGGAGGGAGAAAGGCGCAGAGAGAGGGAGAAGAGGGAAGGCGAGGGGAGGAGGGGGGAGGAGAGACGCACGGTATATTTCGGCATCGACTCGAATGCGAAATCTGGATCCGCGGGGGTGGAGGCCGAGAAGAGGGAAGGAAGTTGAGTGAGGAGGGAGAAGAAGAAGAGGATGAGGAGGGGGGCGATCTGGAGCCACATCGATCCTGGTGCTGCTTGCTGTCCCTGTCCTCCTTGCTGTTGGCGTTGCTGACCCGGCCGCCGACCGCCCGTCTGCATGTGCACGCCGCCGGGCCCGAAAAACTGAAAGGAACCCCCGCCGAAGGGTGATCCTCCTCCTCCAAATTGCGCTCCTCCGAACTGCGAACCACCAAACATCCTAGCGAAGATTTCTTCCGCGCTCATCTCGTCCCCGAAGCCACCTCGTTGTCCCCCAAAGCCCCCAGGCCTCGCGAACCCTCCCCCTCCCCCTCCTCCACCCCTCGAATCTGGATCACTCCCCGTCTGATCGAAGACGGCACGCTTGTTGCCGTCGCTCAGTACTTGAAACGCTTTCGAGACCACTGTTGGTCATCAAGGGGTCAATTGAGAGCTCGAGGTGGTGTGAAAGGGAGATAGAGAAGCGCACTCTTGAACGCTTCCTCTGCTCCGGGGGCGCCGCATTTATCGGGGTGGAGGCCTATAGCATACCAGTCCGTTAGCTCTGATTCCACTGCTGCTGCATGAGCTCTTCAACGCACCGAGAGCGAGCTATAGATTCAGAAAGCGAGATCAGCAATCGCTCTCCGCTCGCCGACACGACCAGAACTCACCTTCCTATAAGCCTTCTTGACCTCGGCATCCGAGCACCCTTTCTCAATCGCCAAGATCTCGTAATACTGCGTTACCCTGCAGGCTTTCACGCGCTTGACGAGAGCGGCTTGGGCGGGTGTGTACTCGCGCGCTTTCGTTTCTACTGGCGGAGTTGGGGAGGGCGAGGCCTTGGAGGTGGAGGTGGAAGCTCGGGGAGTTGGTCGGGTGGGATTGGGTGTAGCGGATGATGAGCCAGAGGATTGCTCGGCCTTTTCGATCCGAGCGAGCAAGGCCACTGCTTCGGGGGTGGATTGGAGAGAGATGCTCTTCTTGCAGAAGCGGATCGCAGAGGCGTAGTTGTCGCTGCTGTAGTGTCGGCGAGCGATGTCGAGAGCGCTTTGCGCTTGGTCGGCGTTCATGCTGGGCTGGCGAGAGAGGCGAGAGCACGCGACGAGGGAAGAGGGAGAGAGAGAAGCCGCTCGGCTGAGCTGAGAGGGCCCTAGCTGTAGCCTTGTACGAGACTCGAAAGGCGGAGGCGGTAGAGACGAGAAGCTGAAGCGAGGTGAGCGGAAGGAGGAAGAGAGGCGTGAGCTGAACCGCTCTTGTCGACCTGCCTCGTCGTCGTGGAATGTCCATCTCACTCGTATTACTCGCTGCATGGCATCAATCTATTGCGCCAACTCCTCCAGATGTACCGCAACAGCCCCGGCGCAGAGCAGCGTCGACCAGCAGCCGGAGGAGCGTGTCGAGGTGAGCTGAGCGGTCTCTCTCGTTCTATTACACGTCGTTGGCTGATAAGAACTTGCTCGTTGGTAGCACATATTCACCTCGACTATCTACTACTCGTGCTGCTCCTGCAGTCATCACCAACACGGCATCATCGAGTAATCAGGCCGGAGGAGACTACTTCGCCGCTTCCTCTGCTCCCTCCCCTCCTACTTCCCGCCTCGTCTCTCCTGCACTTCAATCACCTCTACCTCAGTCAACTGCTACAACCTCGCCCCAATCAGCGAGCGTCGCCTTCCCCCCGGCCTCGGCGGCCCCCTCAACCTCGGCCCTCTCCAACAGTTCCCTCTCAGCTACAGCAACTCCCTTCTCCCCTCCTCTGCGCCGAAGCATCTCCACCTCATCTCGCACTCCCTCCGTCTACACCTCAACAGCCCCCTCGCAATCCCGTCGCAGCTCCAACGCCTCTCGGACTTCCTCCCTCCTCACCGGCGACGGGTTCCGCCCCTCTTCCAGCGTCTCTACCACCGCTACTACTACCACCGACAGCTCTCCTTCCCTCGGCGTAGGGCTGGGACCAGCACCCACCGCTCGGGCGAGGACGACCAGCGGCAGTCATGCTTCAAGCATGTCCGAGACCCTCGTCGACGCTAAAGGGGCGCTGGCGGATGTCGCAGGCAAGGAAGGACCGACCAAGCTGAAGAAGAAGAACTCGTTTGGCCTGCCATCGTTTACGAGGAGGAGCGTTAGTGGGCAGCAGAAGGAGTCGGCCTCCGCGAGCGGAGAGGGAGGAGCGCCGACGCTCGGCGAGAGGTTGAAGAGGAGTTTGAGTAAGAAGTAATTTGCTGGTAGTTAGTTTTGTAGCTTGTTAGATTGCTGTGAATTTGTTGTACTGCAGTACTTTCCCTTCGAAGTCCAAGTCAACGCTCTTGCGAACTGCTCTCGCTGCTCTCCCTCCTGCACTCATCTCGCACATCTCGTCGTCTCGCCTCCCGACCTCTTCTACCGCCTAGTACACTACTCCTACTCTCGTCTACGCCCAGTTGCCCAGCATGTCCAAAGCAGCCGCACCCCCTCCTTCAGGAGCAACAACCCGCCCTATCGTCTTCTTCGACGTCTCCATCGGCAACACCCCAGCAGGGAGGATCAAAATGGAGTTGTATTCGGATATTGTACCAAAGTGCGCTAAATCGTGCTCGCTCGTTCACCCTCAAGCAGAGGAGAGAGCTGACGACCTCACCAACGCTCAACAGGACAGCCGAGAACTTCCGCCAACTGACTACAGGGGAGCACCGCGTGAACGGCCAACCGGTAGGCTATAAGGCCAGTATCTTCCATCGCGTGATTCCCAACTTCATGTGCCAGGTGCGTTGCCTTGCTCCCTTGCTCTCTCTCTCTCCTCTCTTGAGCTGCTCTGACCTTGAAGGAGGGCACGCGCAGGGCGGCGATTTCATCAACGGCGATGGAACGGGCGCGACGAGCATCTATGGCCCTCAGTTTGAGGATGAGAACTTTGAGGTCAAGCATGATCAGGCGGGGTTGCTCTCCATGGTTCGTCGTGTCTCCCTCTCTCTGCTTCTCCCTCCCTCTCTCCAGCTGACCCCTTGTACCCCTCTATTCAACTACAGGCCAACTCCGGCCCCGGTACGAACGGGTGCCAAGTCCGTTCCCTCCTTCCCTCTCTCCCTCTCCCCTTCGGCGAACCCTTGCTGACCCCCCTCCCTTCCCTCGGCCAACAGTTCTTCATCACCACCGCCCCCGCCCCTTTCCTCGACGGCAAGCACTGCGTCTTCGGCAAGGTCCTAGGGCAGGATGGCATGTTGGTGGTGAGGAAGATTGAGAACGTTGCGACTGGTGAGTTTCGGCGAAGAGGATGGATCCGGCTTGGAGGGGGCACAGGCTAACGAAAGCGGGTGATACAGGTCCTAACAACCGGCCGAAATTGACGGTCACTATCACTGGTACGCATCTCTTTGCGCTCCTAAGCTCGAATGGCGCTGACGACCTTTCCGTCGAACAGAGTGCGGCGAGATGTAGACGCGCTGAAGGGCGGAATCGTACATCATATCATCGACAGAGGGGCTGCTTCGAGAGCTCAGCTCGAGGGGCTGGCTGGCCAGCTCGAAGGAGAACGATCTGCTCGCACTTGCGAGTTCGACTTCAACGCCGAGGCCGCTCGTTGCGCTGGTACGTTCGATGGGGAGACACCAGAGTGGCGATCGCGCTACCAAAGGGTCGGGCGCAGAGCTCTTGAGGTCTTCGGCTCGCCCTGCACGTCTGCAGCGCCTCTGACAGCTTGTGGAGAGTTGCGCCGAGGAAGGAAGGGGGAGGGTTCGGACGGGCGACTGTGCAGTGCTAGTGAGCTTGGTACGCTCGCTGAGGGACTTTATCACATGGTTGTTTGAGCGCGGTGCACTCTGCTGCTCTACAGCGGCTGTCCACGCTGGGAGGTCTTGCGCCGAGCGACTCTAAGATCTTTGGCGGCCGAGCAGAACGCCGAAAACGAGCTGCAGGTGTGCAGTATCTACGAAAAAGTCTCGATAGCTTCAGTGAGACTCGCCAGCGCGCTCTGTAGGCCAGGTCTCGTCTCAGCTTGCTCCTCCGAAGTGAGCTCGGAGAGGGTCGGGCTGAGCTCCGAATTGAGCTGTTGGACTGCAGAGGGTGCAGGGTGGGATGGGTAGCTGTTGCAGGTACATACAGAACCAGCTACACTGAGCTACAGCTCACGCCGAAGCTGCTTCGAGGCATTCGATATCGGCCAACCAGGCTCGAGTCTTTGCTCTGGCTCCGCGTCGCTCCTCAGGCCTCTTGCTCCTCCTCATCGCTACTCGTCTCAGTCTCTTGTCGACATGTCGCTCCCTACGCTCCTCAATTCTGCTTCCTTTGCCGTAAAGCGTGCTGCTCCTAGGGTGAGCTACACCCTCTGCAGTACAGGGAGAGAGCTACAGAAGCTAATGCCTCTCCTCCTCACAATACTCAGTCGTTCCGCGCCTTTGCCACCGCTCAGAGCAGCGCTCCTCCTGCCAAGCCCGAGCAGATCAAGAAGTTCCAAATCTACCGATGGGTGAGCTTCTTATCTCCCTACATCCCTACACACTCCCTCCGACGCGAGTCGCCGGGTAACCCTGGCCCGCGGCCTCTGCGCTTCTCCCCACGCCTCTCTTCTGTACAGCAGACAGCGCCGTAAGCTGACTATACGTGATGTACAACAGAACCCCGACCAGCCGGCCGAGAAGCCCCATCTTCAAACCTACTCCATCGACCTGGCCAAGTGCGGCCCAATGGTCCTCGACGCCATCCTCAAGATCAAGAATGAGTTGGACCCCACTCTTACGTTCAGGAGGTCTTGCAGGGAGGGCATTTGCGGAAGTTGCGCGATGAACATTGATGGTACGTCGGAGCTGCAGGAGCGGAGGCAAGCTGGAGGGAGCGAGCAGGAAGCGGAGCTGACCCCCGCCCATCGACGACTACTCGCAGGTGTCAACACCCTGGCTTGCTTGAAGAGGATTGAGAAGGACGAGAAGGATATGAAGATCTACCCCCTCCCTCACAGTGAGTTACTTTCTGCGCCCCGAGGCCCTACCTTCAAGCATCGGAGCTGACCCTCCCTCCGCTTCCGCCCTTTGCTCTCCGTAGTGTACATCATTAAGGACCTCGTCCCCGATATGACCCAATTCTACAAGCAGTACAAGTCCATCGAGGTGAGTTTGTTTGAAGTCGAAGCGCTACACCGAGCCGAGCACTAATCCGATCTTCTGCGCCAACAGCCCTACCTCCAAGCCGAGAAGGCCCCTGAGGACGGACGGGAGCACCTCCAGTCGACTGAGGACCGCAAGAAGTTGGATGGCATGTACGAGGTGAGCTTCCCTTCTTGTCCTCAGAATTCTGGCGACCGAGAGCTGATCCTCGACTCTCGACAACCACAGTGCATCCTCTGCGCCTGCTGCTCGACCTCGTGCCCATCCTACTGGTGGAACCAGGACGAGTACCTCGGACCTGCCGTGTTGATGCAGGTGCGCTGCTTCCGCTCCTTCGCTCGCCCGCCTACTCCCAACTGACTCCCCTTCGCTCGCACGCTACAGGCCTACCGCTGGATCGCCGACTCTCGCGACGGCAAGACCGCCGAGCGCCTCGCCAAGCTCCAGAACCCCTTCTCCGTCTACCGGTGAGTCTTGATCTCCCTTCCCTCACCATCTCTCGACGCCCAGGCTGATGAGCGTGATTTGTCGAACAGCTGCCACACCATCTTCAACTGCACCAAGACGTGCCCGAAGGGACTCAACCCTGCCAAGGTTTGTCTTCACTCCCTCTCTCTCTCTCTAGCAAGGCTCGCGCTGACCTCGTCGCTCGACTGAAACAGGCCATCGCCTCGCTCAAGATGGAGCTGTCGCAGGCATAGGCGCAACCCGTTGAGATGATGAGATGACGCTGCATTCGTTTGGGATCCTTCTGTGCGAATTGGAATGATGATGTACCTTACCACCCTACTTCCGGCTGTTACTGAAGCGACGCGAACCGAGTCGGCTTTGCCTCCTGCTCGCGTCGACGACGCAGAGATGCTAGCCAGGAGGTGCTTCAGCGACACCGAAGAGTCGTTTTACTGCATGCCGAAGCTATCCTCGACTCTGCTCAGCTCTCTTCTCGTTCCCTTCGCCGATTCTCTCTCGCCGAACTCTTTCGCCAACGCTTAAGGAATCCGTTCCGAAACGGTTTGTACAGCACAAGCTTGAAAATGCACGATGACACCTCCCTAATTCCTTTGTATTGATGACTTGAACCCTCTTTACTTCTTGCCCGCCAGCAGGCGAGCCTTGGTCATAGCTGCTCGACGAAAAAACGATCCGTCAGCTCGGCAGACGAGGGTCGGAAGAGGGAAGAGGAGAGAGAGAACGTACCAGCAATGACGGCGGCTCCGACTCCAGATCCATCCTCGGCGTGGTACGTGCGGATGCCCCTGCGAGTGGGTTCAAGAACGAGATGAGCGGATGACTTGGGCGCCGAGCCAAGGAGACAATACTCACTTTCCCTTCTCTCCAAAGATGTCGACGAGACCCTCTCCGAGGCGCTCGGGGAACTTGGGGTATTTCTGTTGTACACTCAGTCAGCGGCTAGATCTCACAGGCAGGGATGGGAGAGGAGAGCTCACATTGTAGAGCGATCCGTCGGTGGCGATGCCGCAGCCGTCCTCTAAGTAACCCTGCTTGGAGACAATGGCGGCGATACCACAAGCGCTCAAACGAGCGGCGCGGGTGCCGATGAGCTGTGCCAGCCTGCGCGAAGAAAGGAAGGAGGGTGAGCTTTGGCGTCGAGAGAGGAGAGCAGCTCGAGATGACAACGCACCTCTTGAAGAATTGGCGCTCCTTGATGGTCGTGTCGAGCGAGTAGAAGTGGGAGAAGAGTCCAGTGACGGTGAGGAGCTCGTCGGTGGTGTCGCTGTGGACGTCCAAGAGTCAGCGAACGGCTCCCCTCCTCGGCATCGGCGAAAGCTCACCTCTCAATGAGCGAAAGGAACGCCGTGTCAAACGCAAACGGCTTCTCGACCTTATAAGTCTCCTGACCCAAGAAGAGGACACCCTCATCAATCAACTCAATCATGACCAAACGGAACACCTCGCCGAGGTAAAGTCCGGCGATCATCTTCTCGAACGCCTGCTCTCCGGGCTTGTTGGACGTCTCGTCGATGATGATGTCGTAGGGCGTCCGGGGGAGGTGCTCGTGCGTCGACGAGTCGAAGGCGCCCCACTCGCAGTTGATGGCCATCTGTGAATGGAGGGGCGAGTCAGCTCGACTGCTCGAAGGGGTGCAGAGTAATCAAAGCTCACCTCCTCAGTCTTGTCCAGTCCGTGCTCCGAAAGCTTGGGGATCGAGCTGATCTTCTCCATGTAGCTGCGAAGGTCACGACGTCAGCTCAAGTCCTGCTCGGCGCGGCCGAACAAGCACTCACGCAGCGTTGCAGCCGGTTCCGAAGATGATACCGGCGCGAGTACCGCGGTCGACGTATGCTGATGCGATGAGGGTACCGGTGGTGTCGTTGATGAGGGCGACGAGCTCGACGGGGACGTCCTGCCAGTGCGAAGCTGGTCAGCGAGCGACTCGAGAAGGCGAAGGCGATGACTTCAGACACACAAACTTGGCGAGCGACTTCTTGAACATGGCAGCGACGTCGTGGCCCTCGATGTTGGGTGCGCCGAAGCCCTTGGTCCAGCGCAGGAGGACTCCGTGGTCGATAGCCTCTTGCCTGTGGTCGCCCGGAGGTCAGCGAAGGCCTATAGAGGGAGTCCGATAGTAGTACTCACACGCAAGGGTAACTGAAGGTGAATCCGAGCGAGAGAGGCTCGTCGAGGACGACGTTGCCCTCCTCGTCGGCGTAGTGATCCTGCACGAAGCGACCCAAGCACTCGGCGCAGAAGTCGATGAGCTCGGGGCCATCGGCGTGCTTCTGCTCCTCGGTCCTGTAGTGAGTGAAGGGTCAGACCTCGCTCCATGTCCAGGAAGCAGCTGAAACTCGAGAGCGAGTGGGGGCAACGCACAATCGGTACTTGGTCTGAGTGACCTCAAACTTGCCGTCTCCCTCGAGCTCGACATGGCAGACACGAAGGTTGGTTCCTCCCAAGTCGACGGCGAGGTAGGCGCCCTTCTCCTGCCCTGTAGGCCATCCGAAAACGTAGGTGGGGAGCATGGGGACGTCCTCGCCGTCCTTTGCGAGTCCCTTCTCCAAGACCTCGACGAAGCCATCGACGATCCTGTACGTTGTTCAAATAAGTCAGTATCGGCCTGCTTATCGTCCCCTTGCTAAGCTCACATGCGCATGCGCTGAGGGGTGACGGTGAACATGTGCTCGAGCTTGACGAGCCACTCGGACATGTCCTTCTTGCTGGCCTGTAGCGATACAGAATCGTTGGTTGTGTCCCTGGTAGCTAGTAGCGATCCTATACTACATACAGAAGGGAGAGGCTGATCATCCTGAGTGCGAGTGAACTGCAAGCCAGCTTCGCTCTTGCGTCCGACGGCAGAGACGGATCCGCGAGCAGTGTTGGAGGTCTGTAGGGTGATATGTCAGTCTCTGGGAGCTGTGAGAAGCTGCAGCGAGATAGGCTCACCCTCCTGAAGGTAGCTCCTCCCTAGATTGTTGGGCAAAGGGTGGGCGGCGGAGAGAGCGACGTCAGCTTGGGAGCTTGCTCCGAGAAAGCTGTAGCAGGGTAGCAGCGGAGCTCACCTCAATGTTGCTGCTCGATGTACGCTTCTGTGTAGTCGACATTGTAGCAACGAATTGGCGGGAGACAGACCAGCTTCGAGCGCCCCCCCGCTTCTCTCTTGCGCTCCCGCCTTTCGCATCGATCTTAGCACTTCAACTCTACAACAACTAAATGCCAGTGCGCTACAGGGGTGTCACCTCACTGTAGTACTATAGCTAATTCGCTTACTCTGCTACAGCCCAACGCAAAGCAGGTCGCCGGAAGGGTGCAGCAGCTTCCACTTGCTTCGAGCTGCTCGAGCTCGTCTCGCTGACTTTTTGTCGCGCTCGGCGACTCGACTACAGGCGCGCAAGGCGGAAGCAGCTGAAGGCAAGAAGAACGCTGAGAAGGCTGTCAAGGCTAAGGAGGAGGATGCCGAGTGGTCCAAGGGAGCGTGAGTCTGTCCGCTTTACTCGCTCGCGTCGGGCACAACTGACGCATCTCGTTCTTTTCTCCTCCAGCAAGGGCAAGGACAAGACGGCCGACAAGGCAGCAGCAGCAGAGGAAGCTCGTCGCAAGAAGGTCGAGCGGGAGCGTTTGCTCGCCGAGGAGGAGGCATCCCTGCCTTCCAAAGTCAAGGCGGCGCCCAAGGCGGGAGCAAAGAAGGCCGCGCCTGCTAAGGTCGCTCCCAAGATTCCTAGCTTCGAGGACGGCTTCGCAGAGGACCCGCAATCCTTCTCGGCTTCCGGTATCGACGATGCGCTCGATATGCTCAACCTCGTCGGCTCGCGCTCGGACAAGGCGGCCATTGGCTCGCAGGTGAGCTTTGGAGGGGCTGCGTCGTTCTGAGGGTGGTAACTGACTCTCTCTCTATCTTTCTCTCGCCCTGCAACTCGCTGCTCGGTCCTACAACAGGCCGCCAAGATCGAGACTCACCCCGAGAGGCGCTACAAGGCTGCTTTCGAGGCCTACAAGGAGGACGCTCTACCACAGCTGAAGAAGGACTACCCTGGTCTTCGGTGCGCTGTCGTCCTCGCCGCTGAACGAGCCCCACTCACCCCTTCCTTCCTCGGCTTCGGCTCCGAACAGACTCCAGCAGTACAACGAGCGCCTGTACCTCGCCTTCAAGAAGCACCCGGATAACCCCTTCAACCAGGTCTCCCTCTCCTGTACGTTCTCTCGCCGCCATCTTTCCGCTCGTTTGCCGTCGCTGACCCTCTCCCTCCGCAGACGATGCGACCAAGGCCGACAAGGTCGCTGCTCTCCAGGCGCAGAAGGACGAGATCGCCCGCAGGCTGCGCGATAACTAAGGGCTGGTCCCTCCCATCCGCGTCGTGCGCTTCCCACGAGCCGAGTCCCCTTGCTTTTTTGTATACCCCCCGAGCCGAGGAGGATAGCATAGCCCTTTGATTTCCCATGATGACCCACATTACTGATACTTCCGAAACGACCCGCTCGCCTCTCTACCTCTGCCTGTGTTTCGAAAGAAGCCGGCGGGGGATGGATTGGGAGGGTACATCGAGGGGGTCGGGATGAGTGAAGCGATTTTTGAACAGAGATCTGATGGAAATCGAAGGCGCATGTGTCGTGTGACTCGATGAGGATGCCTGCGAAGAAACGGGGAGCGACCTTTCAGCAGAGCGAGGAGAGACGAGCTTGCCTTCGCCGAGCAGGGAGACTGAGCTCTCGCTCTCGATCTCGCTCCTTGACATCGCTGCAGTGGGCTCTCGAGGACCTGGGCTTGAGTTCGTAAGGAAGATGTAGCCTAGTATGCTTCGCTTCGAGCCTTGCTCTCACTCCCGATCTCACTCCGCGCTCATTTCTCTCTCGGCTCTCGAGGTCCGAAGCTCGGTCGAAGAAGATGAGGGAGAGAGAAGGCAAAGTTGCAACAACATCGAAGGCTACAGCAAGTGAAATAGAAGCTATTGGAGAGGAACAAAGAAGAACGAGTCAGCTTTCCTGCTTCCTCAGCATCAAGAACTCGAGGTTGCTGTGCGCGAGCAACAACCGCCGGGGAACGGAGAGGGTGCGCGCTGATCAGCCGCCGTTGTAGCTTCACCGGAAATCCTTACATCGCCCCTCGTCCCATCTCTTTCCCTACATGTACAACCCGGGATGGTTCCGTCGCTACAGTTGATCAAGTTCGCCTTCGTTTGCCTTCGCCGAGCACTAAGCACCAGCCCTCCGCCCAGTGGCTGCACTGCAGTGAGCTCGCACGGGCAAGGAATCTGGACGTAGCGGAAGTTCAGCCATGCTTACTTGTTGCGAGCCTTGTTTACTGCCAATCTCAATTGGAGAGGAAAGGCGAGCCTGTCTTCGAGTCCAACGAGCCCGTTCTTTGAACTCACGCTCCCGCTCCTTGGCGCTATTGCATTAATCTCGCGACAGCTTAGGCTTGAGTAAGAGATTAAGATGTAGCAGAGCATGCTGCGCTGCCAGTCGATTTCTTTCTGCCATTCACGGGGAGGACCCTGCGAGCCAGGCTGCCTTCGCCGAGCACCGAGCTCGACTTCTCGCTCCTGCCAACTAGCTTCACTGCAGTGAGCTCGTAGCGACTTGGGGCTTGAAGCCCTCGGGTATCTGCATCCGTGCATGCTTTGCTACAGGTCTCGCTCTCGCTGTCAACCTCGCTTTGCTTTTGGCTCTCTTGAACTCACGCTTCCGCTCTTGGGCGTCATTGCATTGATCTCGCGAGAGCTTGGGCGTGAGGAAGAGAGTGAGATGTACCAGAGTATACTGTGCTGCGAGTCAATTCGTTCCTGCCAATCGCGCGGAGGACTTCGCAAGCCTGCCTTCGCAGAGCAGCGAGCTTCAACCCTCGCTGCCGCCTCTTGCGTCGCGGCAATGAGCTCGCGAGGACTTGAGCTTGAATAGGAAGGTGTACTAGAGCAGGCTTCGGTTGGGTTCTTGCTCCTTCTGTCAATCACGCTCGCTCTCGGTTCCCTCTCGGCTCTCGAGGTCCGAAGCTCGGTCGAAGAAGATGAGGGAGAGAGAAGGCAAAGTTGCAACAACAGCGAAGGCTACAGCAAGTGAAATAGAAGCTATTGGAGAGGAAGAGAGAAGAACGAGTCAGCTTTCTTGTTCCTCAGCATCAAGAACTCGAGGTTGCTGTGCGCGAGCAACGACCGCCGGGGAACGGAGAGGGTGCGCGCTGATCAGCCGCCGTTGTAGCTTCACCGGAAATCCTTACATCGCCCCTCGTCCCATCTCTTTCCCTCCATGTACAACCCGGGATGGTTCCGTCGCTACAGTTGATCAAGTTCCTGCTCCGCGAGGGTAATCAAGATGCGAGCACCCTTTTCCCCCCAACTCGGCGCTCCCTCAAGACCGGTCGACGGTCCCCGATTGTGCCATGATGGTAGTCGTGATGGGCGAAAAGGGGCGCAGCTTGGGTTGTCCATGCAGAGAATGGATATACGCTAGTTGTCATCCTACAAGCGCATGTCTCCGTCCGAGGGGGTCGTTGATGCGAAGCGCTCGAGAGGGTGTGGAAGCTTACGATGAGGAAGGGTGGTGTTTATGTAGGACAAGGGGGAAGAGAAGCAAGCTGATGGAGAGGGAAAGAGATGAAAGTCAGCGCTCAGTCCTCAAGTCCAAGGGACGTTGCGATTGCTCGGCGAAAGCAGAAGGGGGCTGCTCGTTTGATGTGCTCAGAATGAGGTAAAGCTGTTGGTATCTCAATATCTTCATCGAGGCTGCGATACCTCTTGGTAGCAGAACTGAAGTATAGGATAATCATCACTGCACGACGAGCAGCGAGCCCTGGGTGAACAGTCGCGGCCCTCCCTGAGAGGGACGACGTTCGAGGATGGTGGAGGGGAAAGAGTAGAGGCTCACCAGTTGAGAATATTGGTAGGATGTCGAGGAAGCAGAGAGCAGAAGCAAGAAGCACTACAAGAGGAAAGAAAGTCAGCTTGAGGTCGACGAAGCGAACGCCGAAGGGAGGGCAACTCACGATATTTGTAAGAAGACTAGGGTCCGACGAGAAAAGAAATCTGTGCATGCGAGTAAAAAAAAAGGTCAGCACGATGCTCTGTAGCTCGGTACATGGAAGTTGCCAGGACGAGGAGCAGAGCGCGGCATACGCCTCAGCTGGTAGTGCTTGTACAGTGATCGTCACGGAAGGCGTCAATTAAGACTGGTCGGAAATGAAGTGTATGATTGTTATGCATCCCTGGCGTGCTTGTGCGCTGTGCTCTACCGCTGGCGGCGCGAGAGGAGTAGAAGGAAAGTTGGAAAAGAAGGAAGCGAGGAGGGGGAAGATTTACCATTAGAAGCGAGCGAGCTGGCCTAGGCTGGATGGCCCAGCAGCTGTAAGGGAGTAAACCCCTGTTGTACGAGAAGGCGCTCGAGTCGGAGTACAGAAGGCGAGGTGAAGGGTGAAGAAGGAAGGAGAGAGGTGACCAGCCAATTTCTCGAAGTCGTTCAGCCGCTGAGCTTGGACCGAGCAAAGGTCACAGCGGCGGCTTCCTCGCTGCTCTTGCTCTCTCGCAACTCACTCGACTACACTACTGCACAATGCAGCAAGCAGATCGTCGTCGTTTCGGTGCTCCCGAGGGTGCTGTACCTCTTCGCTTCGCCTCAAAGTCGACCTCCGCCGCCAAACCGTCCTCATCTTTGTCTCGCCTCGATGGCCGCTCTGCCGAGCAGGTCCGACCCATCTGTGAGTAGTGTTAGATGTCTAAAACTCTTGAGCACCTGCTTACCTTGGCACACACCTACAGTCCTGCAGACTGGACTCGTAGGAGAAGCCTCTGGCTCAGCTTACATCGAAACGGGCCGCACCAAGCTCATCTGCGCTGTGTGAGCTCCGTTCGTACTCCGCTACAGCTTCATCATATACTGATGCATCTCCTCGAACAGCTACGGCCCCAAGCCTACCCCTCCCTCGGCGCCCTTCAACGCAAAAGCGCGTCTCAACGTCGAGGTCAAGTTCGCTCCGTTCTCCTCGGGCGTCAGGCGGTTCACTCCGGGCAAGGTGAGCAGAACAGGGTTGTAGACTAGATGGTGCACCGCTGACGCTTCTGCTGTACCAGGACACCGAGTCGGCCTCGCTCTCCGCAACCCTCCAGCAATCCCTCCTCCCCTCCCTCATCCTCGAAGCCCTCCCCAAATCCCAGATTGACCTCTTCCTCACCATTCTCGAATCAGACGGTAGCGATTCAGACATCTCAGCGTACGTTACTGGGCTTCGACATCGCCGAAACGAGCTCAGGCTGATCTTTCTCGGTCCTCTCTTCGCAGGGGCGTAACAGCAGCTTCGGTGGCTCTGGCAGAAGCAGGAGTGCAAATGTATGGTCTCGTCGTTGGGTGCTGCGCTGTAAGTGTCGCCGCTCCCCTTTCTCTCGTCGTTCGAGAGCTGACTCGCCTTCCCCATTCGCAGGCCTTCGTTCCCTCATCACCCTTCCCCCTCCTCGACCCTACAAGAGCCGAAGCCAAGACTGCTACCGCCTTCGCCAATCTGGCATGCATGCCGGCACTCGGCACCATCACCAATGTTGGCGTCAGTGGAGTCGTCTCGGTCGAGAAGCTGGACGAGGTGAGCTCGATTCCTCGGCTTTGAGATATTTGGACGTGAAGCTGACCTTCCTCTTCGCCTACAGACACTACAGAAGGTTGTGCAAGCTTGTGGACAGATTCACGGGGTTGCCAAGGGAGCTCTCGAAGTCGAGTCGGCGTAGCTTGTCGAGATCGTTGCAAGTTCGCATATGTTGTACTCTCGCTCGCGGAATCGCTAGACTTTAGGGCGAAGGCGTGGCTGGTAGAGATGCAAGGCTGCCCCGATGGGCGCCAGTGCTGATGCTTTACATGCGGAGAGAATTATAGAACTGAAGACCACTAAGCTAAACTGAACGCCGAAAATCCCTCCTCACTAAGCCCCAATAATGATACTCCGACCGCCCTCCGTACCCAATCAGATCCGCCGCGTCCCCGGTAACCCCTCACTCCCACCACCCCCCTACCACCGCCATCCCTCGCGCTCTCCAGCGATCCTCTTCAACTCCCTCTCGGCAACTCCCCTCGCTCCTCCCATCTCGAGCATTCCCCTCGCCTCGAGGTCGAGCAGCAGAGTCTGTACCTCAGCAGCCGTGTACACCTTACCCGCCTCCTCGACCCACCCCTCCCAAAGCTCGAGGTGCTCAACACTCGCAGCGCTCAATCCCTCGAACCAGCGATCCATTTTCTGCTGCTGCTCGTACTTGGCCTTCTCCGCTGCGCCAGCGATTTGGAGAGGAGCGGGAAGCTGCGACTCAATCCAGGCGACGCTACTGACCTCCGAGGAGGGAGCAGGGAACGGCCAGCTCAGCGCCGAGGTGCGGTCGCCATCGCCGAGCTCGCTCCGAGCGGCACGCTTGCGCGACTCAGCGGCCTTGCGTTGACGAGGAGGGATAGGGCTAGGACGGATGAGACGGTCGGAGAGGTAGCGGCGGGAGGAGTTGGAGGAAGTGGGCGAGGAGCGGACCCTCTTGAAGTTGGGCGACGAGCGAGGAGGGGTCGAGGGGCAGGTGGAGAGGGAGGCAGCAGAGGAGGAGGAGCTACTGCTACCGCTCGACTCGCTCTCAGTGTACTCCGACTCTGATCCGCACGAGTCGCTCCATCCGCACTCGGCGTCCGAGAGGCAAGGCTCTGCTCCCCAGCTCATAGCGAGCACCTTCTCCTCGGTCATTCCATGAGCGAACTGCTTGGCGATCCACGAGGCGGTCGACCTGATCCTACTGGTGATGGTTGTGGGCTCGGCGGGGAGAGGGAAGTCGAGGTAGCCGCGAGTAGGGAGGGAGGAGGACAGGTCGGCTTCGGCGAAGAGGAGGGACCCGTCCGAGGTGGTCACGGTGATGATGTCGAGTTCGGGGTCGATGAGGTCGAGGTCGAAGATTTGAGTAGATGCGGTGTAACAGGTGCAGTCCGAGATGGAGACGCATTCGATGGTAGACCCCTGTGGCGTCGAGATGAGAGAGGAGGAGCAGGGTCAGTTTCGAAGCGCTAGCAGGCTGTAGTCGAGTACAACTCACCTCTTGGTCATCGGAAAGCCAGCGCTGCATGTCTACACTGCCCTCCGAGCCGACAAACTGGTCGGCGAATGAGATGTAGCTTGATGAGGAGGCGGTGAAGGACATGGTGAAGTGTTGAGAGCGCTGTGAGGCTGAGAGGGAGAGCGAGGTGTAAGTGAGAGGGTGCAGAGTGCTAGCGACTGAGGGGGAGCAGTGAGTGGTAGGAAGACAAGAGGCGAACGAGCCAGTCCATCACATTAAGACCCTCATTTGCCTTGCCAAGCTCGGCGCAATCTCGCCGCTGTCCCATCACACGGCTAGCGCGTCTGTAGATAAGCTGTTGCTTGCTGTTGAGCTGCTCCTATTGTTAAGGTACATGACTGGCCATCTCACTAGCGTATAGAGAGGCTCACCGGACCTCGAGAGAGCGAAAGAACCGAGCAAGACGGAATCCATCTTTGCGTCCTCGTCGCGCTCTCCAGCGAGTGTGATGCACGTCGGTAGAGCAATTAGAATGTAAAGCAGCGAGTCGAGGGGGTCGGCTGGTCTTCTCGCAGACTACAGAGACGCGTAGCGGGTGAAAAGAGAACATCCTTCGAGCGCCGAGGTGGTCCGAGCCGCTCGTTTTGCTCTCTCTCGCTCTTCGCCGTTGATGTGAGAGATTGAAAATATTTCAGAGAGCAAATGTGCGTCCATTGGAAGGGTACAGGCCTACAGACGCTCTCCAGCACCTCGCTGACCCCGCTCGGCTGCTCTGGCTCGTTTCAATCGAGCGCCGACTTTGCCTTCGTTCGCCGAACGATACCCCGCTCTGCGGTGACGCTGTTCTGCACCATGCACCCGAGCTTCCTGTGTCACTGAGCTCTCAGAAAATGGGTGGAGGCGCTCTGTAGCAGCGCACTTGACTTCGATCCCGCCAACGAGCAGCGTTCCTTTTTTGCCGCTCGGTCGAAGGGAAAGATCTCGATGGCCCGACAGAGTCCTTTCCTCTCCACCTCAGTGGTCACACCAGCAAGCTCGACTCGAGGAAGCTACGTAGCCAACCAAGCCTCACCCGCTTCCCCTTCCAAACTCACATCAACGCCGAACCCTCGTTCTCGCCTCTGCCGCCCCGGCAGCCATCAAAGCCTGCCCCGACGGATGCACGAATGGCCCACGACGTACAATTTGAGTAGCAGAGCCGCTGAGAAGGTGGTGAATAGCGAAGCGAGTGAAGTCAAGGCGAGGCGAGGAAAAGAAAAAAATCCAACCCTGCTCGGTCGCGTCGCGCTCGTTGTCGGCGCACGACCACGTCGTGCAGTCTTCTTGCCCGCGCATCTCTCAACGCCCATATGTACATCGAGTACTTCTCGGGTCGCTCTTCATCGCACACTCGGGGGGGGGGGGGGTCCTTGTCAACTCCTGCTTTGCTTGCTTCCATCTGCCTCCCCCGCCTCGGCCGTCTACTCCAAAGCGACATACTTGAGCAAATGCTCGGGCAGCTCCTTGTACAGATCTTTAGACTCGAGCCACTTCTTCGAAAAGAGGCGGGATTGATACCTGTCGTCCGTCAAAGGGGGAAGGAAGTGAGTGGGATCAGCTCGGTCCTCCTCCTCCTCCTCCTCCAGCTCAAGAAAACCCCGCACGCGGCATCCAAAACGCACCTATAAGCCCCATCACACAAAATCGTCACGACCCTACTCCCCTTGCCCAACTTCTCTGCCAACTCCTTAGCAGCGACCACGTTGAGCGCGGTGGACGCGCCGAAATAAAGGCCATCCTCATGGAGCAGGTGGTAGATCATCCGAATCGTCTTGGCGTCGGGCACGTGGATCGCGCCGTCCAAGAGAGCGATGTCAGGGGAGAGGTTGTCGGTGATGCGGCCCTGGCCGATACCTGTGAGGTTGGAGGGAGGGGGGGGGGGGTCAGCGCCGAACGCGCGACGGCAAGCTCCTCGCCCCTTCGAGAACAGCGAGGAAGAATCGAGAGAGAGAGAGAGAGATAGAAAACGCACCCTCCGTAATACTTCCCCCCTCCCTATCCATCGTCCCCCTATTCACCCAACTCTCCAAACAACTCCCCGGCGGGTCGGCCAGCCAGCACTGGACCTTCCCCCCACTCTCCTTCTTCAAATAATGGGTAATCCCCGCCAAGGTCCCTCCCGTGCCAGTGGAGCAGATGAACGCCTGCAAACCCCCGGGAAGCAAGGAGGTTTGAGCGTGGATTTCGGGACCCGTCGTGTCGATGTGCGCTTGACGGTTGCCGGCTGCGTTGCTGTGGAAGAGGGGAGGGGAGGGGAGGGGTTAGTGGAGGGAAGGAGGAAGAGGGAGGGAGAGGGGGGGACGAACTCGAATTGGTTAACCCTGTGAGACGAGGGGAGAGGTCAGCACCGAGGCGAGGGGAGAGCGCCGAGCGAACGGCGACTCACCAAGCGGCGTTGTCCAGGCGTTCAGCATGGCGTTTGGCCTCTGCAGATGCGTGAGAAAATAAAGAGTCAGTTACATCACTCTTGAAGCGAAAAAGCAGGAGCGCAAACGCAACGGTGGTTGTAGTTCTCGGGATTGTCGAACGCGACGGCTGGTTCGGCGGAGTGGTTAGCCCTCGAAGCATACACGCACGCGTAGCTTGAAGCTCACCAGGGACAGGGTGCACCTCGGCACCCAACATCCTGAGCAAGTCAATCTTCTCTTGACTTTGGGTCTGTACAAATGAAGGGGTCGGTCGGTCGGTCGTGGGTCAGCCCCCTCTTCGCCGAGCGAGGAAGAGAAAAGGGAAAAGCACAGCGCACGTTAGGCATGTAGATGACGCATTTGTAGCCTCGCGCGCGACAGACGTGGGCGAGTCCGATACCTGTAGGGGAGCGAGGCGGGAGGGTGAGCTCGGTCGTCCCGACCTCGGGCGACGAGCGAGGGACAGTTCGATAGATGAGACGATGACGACGACGACGACGACGTACCAGTGTTACCAGCCGTTCCTTCGACGATAGTTCCTCCCGGTTGGATCTTGCCTGTTTACCATCCCATCCCATCGGGGCCTTCGGTCAGCGCTCGCTCGCTCGCTCGGCTTCCTAACCCCTCCCTCGCGACCGAGCAGCCAGAAACGCACCATTCTCCTCGGCCCACTTGACCAACCCCCACGCCGCGCGATCCTTGACCGACCCTCCCGGGTTCATAAACTCTGCCTTGCCCAAGATCTCGCAGCCCGTTTCGTTGGAGAGGGAGTTGATGCGGATCTGTGTTCGTTTGTCGTCGTTGCGAGTTACCGGAGGGGGTTGGGGGGGGGTACAGAGCGTGAGTACAGAGATATAGAGCGGAAGAGCGAAAGACAAAGGACGGACGAGAGGAGTGTTGCCAATGGACCCGACGAAGCCGTTGAGGGGGAGTGAGTGCGGGTGAGGTTGTAGAGCTGGGTAACCTGCTGCTTGTTGTTGGTGATGGAGTGGACGACTGGCCCGGAGCGCTCTTGCGAGTGCTGTAGTGGACCGCATGGCGGTTGATGTGCTACAGACGAGACAGCGAACGATTCGGTCAGAGGGAGAGCCGACCTTGGACGACTGGAGCACGCAACGGCCGACTCTCTTGCTCCGCCTACATTCACCCTCTTGACCACTACTACTTTTAATCAACTGGTAAGTAAATCTCAATACATCTTATTATGCTCCCAGTCTGACCTCTTACATTCGTCCTTCTGCTCTTCTCCTCTCCTCGTCATTTTCCCTCCCATCTCCCCTCGCTACCCTTCTGCAGCCAAGATGCCCCCCCGCCCCTCCGCTCCCCAACCCCATACCATCTCCTTCGCCGACATCCTGAGGGCGCAATACCAGGACCCCGAAGTTCGTCCTCTTCCTCCTTGCCTTGCCTGTTTTCGATTCGAGGGAGCTGACCGGCGTTGGAAACAGTCCTTCGCCGCTAACAAGGCCGTTGGAATCGCTCTCGCTACGTTCACTGCCGCTGTAGTGGCTATCAGCACGTTTGGAGATGCCCTCGTACCCCAGTTCTAAGAAGCGATGATGGTGAGTCGAGTCGAGTCGAGTTGGGGAGGGAGCTCGCCGAAGGGAGGGAGGGTGCTCGCTCGCTTGAGGGGGCAGGGGCAGAGCTGGGGGCGTTGGAAAGGGCTATAGAGGACAGAGCTGACCTTTCCTTCCTTCCTTCTTAACGCAGGCTCTACCTTTCCCTCCCTCTCTATCACTCGCATCCTCCCTCCCCTCCCTCGCCTTCTCCGAACTCCCTCCCGACCGACCGACCCGCCGTAAAGCCTTAGTGAAGCTCTCGGCGTTGTAGACACACACACACACCCACTCCTTTCGCAATATAATACGGAAAACAGCATGCAGGCTGCGGGACAGCGACGAGAGCAGAGAGCGGGGAGAAGGAAGGAGGAGCGAAGACCGAGTCGAGAGGGAGCGGTGGTCTGCTGCTCTGAGCTTGGGCTGAGGGCGGAGGGGGAGATGCGAGAGAGTGAAGAGAGATACTATACACCGAATGCTCGTGGTGTGACTTGGGGCCCAGTAGTCGATCGAGCGGAGTGAAAGAGCAGCTAGATAGACCCTTCGCCGAGCTCGTCTCTCTCGTCTCTCCGCCATCCCCCTCTCTCCCGCCAATCGAATAGCGAAGTAAACGCCCAAAATCTTTACACACATCGTTCCCCTCTACTTCACACTTCTATGGCACCACCGCCACTCCGGCACTCTTACAACTCCCGACCACACTCCTCGCCACGGCCTCCAAACTCAACCCCTTCAAATGGTCATCCCCCTGCTTGACCCTCGCAATCTCATACACATGCTTCAAGCTCAGTGTGCCCACCACTCCTCCCCCGCCGAGCTTTCCAGCTTCGCCCGAACCGAGAGGGATGTTGGCGGCTTGGCGGATGAGCCAACTGGTCGGAGGGGACTTGGTGACGAAGGTGAAGGTGCGGTCCGGTTGGATGGTGATGAAGACGGGAGTTGGGGTGCCGGGTGTTAGGTGTGAGGTGCGGGCTGTTGTAAAGTAGCAGAGAGAGTGAGCAATTGTTGATGCGGAGGAGGAGGCAAGAGGGAATTGGCTGTAGGGGATTAATGTACCGTTGAATTCTTTGCAAAAGTCCATTGATTTGACTCCTCGTGCTCCCAATGCAGGTCCGATGGGAGGGGAAGCTGTAGCTTTCCCTGCTGGAACTACCAGCCTGAGCGAGAGGGATTAGCTCTGAAGAGGGTACAGAATAATAGCAGTGAGAACATACCTGACAGTTTGTGCTGCTACTGCTGCTACTTTCGACATGACTCCAGTTGACCTTAGTACAGAAGAGACGATTTGGCAGAGGTCAAGCTTGCGCGTCTCCAGCTCCAGCTCCAGCTCCAGCTTCTTCTCTTGCTCTTACTCCCCGCTCGCTCGTCTCTACTCCTCAGCACTCAGCACTCGGTGTCATTATGTAGGTCATTATCACCTGCTACTGCATCAGCCTACCAGCCTACCAGCCTACACTCCCAGCTCTCCCAGCTCTCCCAGCTCCGCCACAGCCCTCTGACCTCATTCCTCTCGCTCCTCTGCTCTACTACAGGGTCAAAATCACCTTCAAGACGCTCCAACAGACTCAATTCTTCATCGAAGCAGAGCCTACCGATACTGTACGTTGCCCCTTCTGCTCCCAACTCAGCTCTACTCGTCAGCTCACCCTCTCCCTCTCCACCGCTCCTCTCAGATCCTCGATGTCAAGAACAAGATCGAGTCGCAGCAGGGTCACCCCGTCGCGGCTCAGAAGATCATCTTCTCTGGTAGGTCCACACCTGCTTGGACTCTCCTACAGCGGCGAGAGAGAGAGAGAGAGCAACCGACTCACCCAAACACCGCTCTCTCTCTCTCCTCGTGCAAACAGGCAAGGTCCTCCCCGACGACAAGGTCGTAGCAGACGCCAACTTCAAGGAGAAGGATGTATGTCCCCTTCC
Organism: Leucosporidium creatinivorum; assembly: GCA_001600635.1. Lineage (NCBI taxonomy): Eukaryota > Fungi > Basidiomycota > Microbotryomycetes > Leucosporidiales > Leucosporidiaceae > Leucosporidium > Leucosporidium creatinivorum. The sequence goes on along the minus strand of BCKL01000004.1, from coordinate 1,212,958 downwards.
CCCTCCTCCCCTCTCACTCTGCTTCTCTAGCTAACAGCTCCTTCTCGGACCACAGTTCTGCGTCGTGATGATCACCAAGCCCAAGGCCGTCCCTGCGCCCGCCCCTGCCGCTCCTACTCCCGCCCCCTCAACCGTCCCTCAAACCCCCGCCCCGCCCACCCCCMCCCCCGCCGTCGCTCCCAACGCTCCCGCCCCAGCTCCTTCCTCCACCTCCCTGCCCACCTCTGAAGCCGAGACGCCCTCGCAATCCACCGGCGGCAACTCGGACGACCCAGCGAGCTTCCTCATGGGCAGCGCGTTGGAGACGAGTGTGACCGAGATGGTGAGCATGGGGTTCCCCAAGGAGATGGTCATGAGGGCGATGAGGGCGAGCTTCAATAACCCGCATAGGGCTGTCGAGTACTTGATGAACGTTAGTCCTTCCTCGTCACTTTCCTCTTTTCTTCTTCGTCCCTCTCTCTTTTCTCCTGCTGGGCCGAGCTGATCGAGCACCGACGACGACGACGACGACGACGACGAGCAGGGCATCCCCGAATCCTCCAACTCCAACGAGGATGCTCCTCCCACCCCCTCCTCCGCCGCCGCTGGAGGAGGAGCAATCGCGCCCGGTACTCCCTCCCCCGCCTCGGCTAGTGGGAACGCCCCCGCCTCGCTGGCTCAGACCCCCGCCCCTGCCGCCGCCGCTGGCAACGCTCCTCGTTCGTCCTTGCCCTCCCCTCTCCCTCCCTCCCTCGACGCGCGCTCGCTCGCTAACCCCACCCCCCCTCCTCCCTCCCTCCCTCCCTCCGATCGAACGGAAAACAGGCAACCTCTTCGAAGCCGCCGCTGCCGCTTCTCGCAACCCTCCTCCCGCCACCGGCGCCGGTGGTGCTGCTTCCACCGGCGCCGCTGGAGGAGCAGGAGCAGGAGGAGCCCCCCCCTCGGAGCTCGCGGCCATTGCCTCGCAGCCCATCTTTGGCCAACTGAGGACCCTGGTACAGCAGAACCCGGCCTTGTTGCAACCTTTCTTGCAGCAGTTGGGCGCGAGCAATCCAGAGTTGCTTTCCGTGGGTCTCTTTTTTTTTCATTCTCTTTCTTGTCACCCTCGGCGTTTTGAGGCGAGAGGCAAGGAGAAGGAGAAGATTGGGACTCGGACTCGGGTGCTTTTGACTCCCGCTAACGCTCTTCTTGCTTGCTCGCTCTCTCTCTCTCGCACGCACAGGTCATCGACCGCAACCAAGCGGAATTCATCCGCTTCCTGCAAGAAGGGACTGAAGGACTCGGCGGCGACGACGATGGCGACGATGAGATGGGCGCTTTGATGGATCAATTCGGCGATGGTGCTGGAGGGGAGGGAGGGGAGCAGCAGATCCAGGTCTCGGAGGAGGAGTTGGCGGCGATTGAGAGGCTCAGTGCTATGGGCTTTGAGCGGCAGATGGTCATTCAGGCGTTCTTGGCTTGCGATCGGAATGAGGAGCTGGCGGCGAATTAGTGGGTTGCTTTCTCTCTCTCTTTCTCTCTCTCTCTCTCTCGGCGAGGCGATGCCGGAGAGACGCTGACGCTTCGCGCTTGACTCACTCACTCGCCACAGCCTCCTCGAGCATGGCTTCGACTTTGACGATTAGTAGTAGTCCCCTTCGCCTCCCCTTCTCCCGCTTTGCCTTACCTCCCTCCACCACGCACGCTTTTACGACACCTCTCTCTCTCTCTCTTCCTCCTTTTACCCCCCGCCCCGATTGTTGTGCACGCGCAATCGCAATGAGATACAGAAACAAAGCGCTACGACAGCAAGCGAGCGCCCCTCGGCGAATCCTCGCCACGCCTTCCGCAACCCAGCAGCTCCCTCCACACCTCCCCTACTCCCTCCTCTTCACTTCCGATACACTGCCCCGTCTCGAGTAGGCAGATCAACCCCCCTGCGCCCGTGGTTTGGGCTAGGAAGAGCTCGGGGTGGAGGGAGGAGTTTGAGGGGGCAGGGGCAGGGGGCAGGTGGAGGGATTCGAGAGAGTGGGAAGGGGGGAGGTAGAAGGCGGGCGATTTGGTGGTGGAGGAGGAGGAGGAGCAGGAGAGAGCAGGGGAGATGGTGGAGGAGGAGGTGAGCGAGGCTTCGGAGAGGAGAGAGGTTGGAGCGCCGGAGATGGTGTTTGGCTGTTGCAGACGCGCTCTTGGGTCAGCTCGGCTCGGCGGAAGAGGAAAAGGAGAAAGAGAAAAGCAAAGCAAAAGCGTACAGTAGACTGCGCCAACAAATACTTGCTCGCCACCTCCCCCACCCTCCCGCTCTCATCCTCCCGCGCCATCCTCCTAACCCTCACACTCAACCCTCCAACGAACTCCTCGCCATCCCCCCCACCCACAAGCTCATGCAACCTCCTCCCTCCCCCTCGCTGCCTCTCCTCAATATACCCCCTCCAATCCCCCCTCAACCGCCTCCCCCTACTTCTCTCCCTCTCGCCGACGTTCCCTTCCCCCAACCTCAGCTCCCTCCCCCCTGTCCCTCCCTCGGGTTCGACCGAGCCTAATACCTCCCCTGTAGCTTCGAGCACATGGCACTGCGTCCCATCCCCCAGCTCGAGCAGCCAAATCCCTTCGACGACCAGCTCGGCGCTCTGCACCGAGGGCAACCTCGCCAGCGGCGGCGCGCCCGAGGAGGAGGAGGAAACGAGGTCCGCGAGGGACGAGTGGGAGAGGAGGAGAAAGAGGCGCGAGGAGAGGAAGCGGTGGGCCATTTGGAAGGCGAGGCTGGGGGAGAGGAGGGAGGGGGCGATGAGCGCTGAGGGATTGATCGCCGAGGAGGGTTGGATGGGGGAGAGGGAGCAGGAGAGGCGGTAGGGCCAGGAGGAGAGGAGGAATGCGCGTGCGTCGGGAGGAGCGGTGGTGGTGAAGAGCGAGCGAGGGGGGTTGAAAGATGGGATGGAGGTCGAGGGTCGAGTGACTCCGAGCGAGGAAGCGGCGCCGACTCCGAGAGAGCGGCTGGTCGAGGCGAGGAGGGGGGGTTTGAAGGGCGTGCGCTTGGTGGTGGTGGTAGTAGTGGTAGTAGTAGGGGTGAGTGATTGCTTTTTGCTGTGCTGTGAAGTGGCAGGAGGCTTGGGCTGACCGAGCGAGCTGGAGCTCTGCGCAGAGTTCGAGGCGGGAGGAGCAGGCGGGGGAGCGGGCTTCAAGACATGCTTCGACGTCGTAGAGGTGGAAGTAGAGGTATGAGCTGCGATAGGAGCGTTCGACTTCGAGGAGGGAGCCTCGAGACGAGCTTTCTTCCTCGGAGAGGAGGAGCAAGAGGAGTAGCTGCGACTGAGGGCTTCGAGGGAGCTTTCGAGGGTTGTTGTATAGGCTGGGGGGTAGCTTGGAGCTGCTGGCTTGGAGTGACGGGCGGTATAGGCTGATTCTGAAGCGTTAAAGCTGTCGCCGAGGCGGTCGAAGCGAGCGAAGGGGGCCGAGGAAGCGGTGGAGCTGTAACAGATGTTCCCGCATGGGTGGCAGCTTGCAGTCGAGCTATGAGATCTGCTTTCTTGCCCCCGACTTTGAGATTGAGCTGTTTGAGTCGCTCCTTGAGCTCGGGACTGAGGGAGGGAGCCCGAGTGAGCGAGAGTGAGGGAAGGAGCGGTGCTGAGTCTAGGAAAGTTGGACTTGCACTTTGAGTTTGGTGAGATCTTCCATGAAAGGAAGTCACTGTGTAGTAGAACAGGCGATATGAGAAGGGGTGCGAAGGCCCGAGAGAAAAGCGACGAGGTGATTGGTCGAAGGCAGAGAGGGGGAGGGCCGGCTGAGCGGAAGCTGACTCTTGACTTCTCGCCACCACTTTCTCGTCCTCTCGTCTCGCTTCAGCACTCGTTCGGTTCTCGTTCTACAAGGCTACAGCACAATATCCAGCACCTCTTAGACGACTTACCACTCGAATGCAGTCCACCTTACGCTCCTCGCTCCGCCGGGTCGCCCTCTCTTCAACCCGCACCTCGTTCGCCTCACCGTGTCCCGCCTGCAGTCCAACACCAACGAGTCGACTGTTATCCACCTCTCGACTCTCTCCTGCACCAACACTCGACCGCACTCCCATCACCACCCCATCAACAGCGCCACCACCCCCAGTCGCAACTCAGCCTACTCCAGCCAAGAAGCCTTCCCGTGTACTTAAAGCTCGTAAAGCAGCAATCTCACTCGTACGTTACTGTCTTACCCTCCTACCCTCCTACATCCGCGCTGACCTCCTCCCTCTGTTCCCGCACTTCCACTCGCCTTCCTCCGACGCCAACACAACACTCAGACCCCCACCGCCATCGACCGCATCCGCAACCTACTCGACTCTCCCGAACCCAAACTCATCCGGATAGGCGTGCGCAACAAAGGGTGCGCGGGCATGTCGTACCACCTGGAATACGTCGAGAAGCCCGAACGGTTCGACGAGGTCGTCGAGCAGGATGGGGTCAAGGTTATTGTCGATTCCAAGGCGCTCTTCTCCATCATTGGGAGTCAGATGGATTGGCAGGAGGATGCGCTGCAGGCCAAGTTTGTGTTCAAGAGTGAGTCTCGGGCGATGAGGGGGACCGTCATGAGCGGGGCGGAGCTGAGCTGACCCGCGTTACTTCCCTTCGTTCCCTGCAGACCCTAATATCAAGGATGCGTGCGGATGCGGCGAGAGCTTCATCGTATAAGTTGTGCTCTGCGTAGAGTCGGACATACCCCCAATACAGCGACACTCGCGCTTTAACGATGATCAAACCCGACGCACCCGACCGAGGCTTCTGCGAGAGCCAAGGCTCGCTTCGCTGTACGCCTGACTAGAAAAGATGAGACCTCAGCTCTCATTCGCATCCCCCGCTCCCTCTCCTTCGTCTCCCCTCCCCTCCGACTCTCAGCGCCGAACTCGCGCTCCCTCGGCCGCTCTCTCTCGGTCGGCTCCTTCCTACATATCAACCGAGTTACACCTCCTACCAACAGAACTACCAAAACGACGTTAAATTCCTCAAATTGGCCAAAACGGTATCAGGATCCGTCCCACAACTCTTCGCCAACTCAGTCTGCTGGTCCAACGGCAACCACTCGTAATCGGCGAGCAGTTCGCCATCCAAGATACCCTTGGTGATGGCGCGCGAGACCGAGTCATTCTTGACGATTCTGCGTGCGTGCGTGTTGGGATCAGCGAGAGAGAGAGAGGGAGGGAGAGGGAGGGAGAAGGAGAACGAACCGATGTCCTCGAGGGTTGAGTCCCGCGAAATGGAGGACGTGCCGTGTCATCTGCGTTTGGAGGAGTTGGAGACGCTTGAAGACGATGTCCCGGACGGGGACGAGCGAGTAGAGCGAGCCGTCGATGCCGCCTGTTGATAAAGTCCGTTAGACTAAAGTCAGCGCCGAGCCGAGCAAGGAGAGAACGTGAGAGAGCAAAACGAACCGTAGAGGATGCCGTTCTGCTTGACTTCGACTTCGGTACCAGTGCGCTTAGCGTAGAGCAGAGTCGCCTCGGCTTCAGCTCCAGCATGGTACTCTGTGCGGCAGAGCAAGCGCTGTCCGGCGTGGGAGGCGATGTCTGCGAAGCATCATCGGGTGAGCTCGTGCTCGAGGGTGGGGCACAAAGAGAAGGCAGAAACGCACTGGTCGGATCATACTCGAAAAGACGGAGCACTCCACTGACATCCCCGACGATGAAGGACACTTTGCCGTCGTTGATGAGGAAGTTGGCGCTCGCTACTCGGGCGGGTCGGTAATCTCTTCCGAGGAGCACAAGCTTGTAGGGGTCCTCCTGTACGCCATCATCGGTACGTGGTCAATAAGTTTCACGAGAGCCGGAAGCTCAAACCGCGCTCACCTGGAACGCCACCAACGTAACGCTCTGCAGCGCGTCCCCAATCAAAAGGAAGTTCTTCATCGACTGCAACGAGGTGACATGGACTCCGACGTCCAAGAACCCAACAGCGAGGAGAACCTCATCCTGTTCGAATGCGCGAGCGTACAGCTTTTGCCCCATCGACATGATGAGGTGGCCGTTGATGTCGCAGAGGTTGCCGACGACGGATTTCGTGTCCTCGAAGAAGAGCAGCTTGAGTTGATGGTCGACGTGTGGGGTGGAGGGGTCGGGGTTGATCTTGATGACTTCGAAGAGGTAGATCTGGGGGGAAAGGGAGGTCATCTCTTGATGCTCGGCGAAAGAAACGGGCGCGATTCGACTCACTCCTCCACGAGCAGCGAGATCCTCGGCGCGGTAGACGGTGGTGCCGACGGCGATAAAGTCCTTGCGACCCGAGACGGTGCTCCGAGTAGCGAGGCTGACGGTCTTGAGCGTCGAGATGAACTCGTTCGGGCGGAACTCGTATCTAAGGGCGAGCGAGGGGTTCAGCTAAGACCATAGTGAGCTACAGGAGCTTCAGAACGTACCCGTGGATAGCCTCCCATGTACCGGGCAAGATGAGCTCGACGTTGGAGCGGTAGTTGCGAGGCTCGACGAGTTCGGGCGCTGCGAACGAGAGGTCAGGTCAGGTCAGGTCAGCTGGTCTCCTCGCTGCAGGCTCAACCTCGACGTACAGTCATTGACAAATACGGGCTGTCCATCCTCGTCAAAGTTGACGAAGACGGTGTCGTGCAGCGCGCCAGCGACGTAGAGGCCCGAGTCGAAATCGAAGGTGATGGCGGCGTAGCGACGATCTTTCGGCACTCGAGTGAAGGGAATCTCGCGGTCGAAGCAGATGTCGGCGGGAAGCGTGGCAGTGAAGCAGCCCTGTGTGGATCTAGAGGTCAGCCCAGACTCCAGGGTGTCGAGAACAGCGCCAACTCACCGCCTTCGTCTGAATCGCGAACTGAGGCTCCTCGGCGTCGCGCGAGAAGCCATACACACTCTTCTCCGCATGATCAAACATCCGTGCTGGTCCATGATCCGTAGCGACGAGCCAATGCGCATCCTCTCCCGTCACGAATACGCCCGTGTACCCCGCGAGGTCGGCGAAAGGGATGAACTCGCGTCGAGGTGGTGGGAGCTCGTCGTCGCCAGCTCCGCGCTTGGCACGGCGAGGGAGAGGGAGACGGCGAGTTGCGACCTTGACGAAGCGGACGCCGAGGGAAGCTTGTCGCGTGCTGCTGCTGGCAGCGGAGATGGAAGGGAAGGCTTCGTAGACTGCTGTGGCGCCATTGGTGAGGTGGATCTGGGGCGAGTCCGAGGTTAGCTATTGGCTAGCAGTACGAGGCGTGCATTCTACTCACGATGAGATGCGGTCGTAGGCGAGTCTGACCAAGGTTGGCGCAAACGATGCGGTCGACAATCACGTCGTCCTCGTCGACCTCGGGCGGGATCACAGCTTCGCCTCCGTCTTCGATGACCTCGGGGAAGAGAGCGATGGCCGAGGAGCTGAAGACAGGCTGCATGCTGGGAAGAAGGAAGATCTGCGAATGGGAGGAAGGTCAGCTCCGGCTCGGCGGCACTCGGCAGGGAGCAGCTCACCTCCAATCGTCCGCTTGAATCCACCATCGGTAACCACTGCCATGCAGCAGAAGGATTTTGAGCCGATGGAACGGCTCCCGCTTCGATTGTCGGAGGGATAACCAAGGAGAGACTGCCGAGCGTATCGGAGGCGATAGGTCGTCTCGGCGCAGAGGCGTAGAGGTCGTCCTCCTCATCGACGTCGCCAGCCTGCGTCACGATCGCTCGAGGGTCCTTTGGCGGTGCTGGTCGCACAAGAGGGACAACGTTGCTGGTGTCGACGAAGAAGGAAAGAGCGCCCGAGTCCTCCTGTGCAGCGAGAAGGAAGTCAGCGGAGAGCCAAGGCGCCCCACACCAAGAACACAGCTCACGAGAGGTAGAGGTTGAGAGACTAGCTGTCCCGAAGTAGCGTCGACGACAAAGACCTCGACCTTGCCCTTGGGAGCGAAGACGGCGACGTAAGTGTCCGAGAAGGTGGCGCGAACTGCACCAGTCGCGGCGGTGAGAGGAAGAGTTTGACGTGGTGTGAGGTCTGCTACGAGTCGGACATCAGCGATGAGATAAGCGAGGGCAGCTCGAAGGCAACTCACCCGAGTCGAGAAGATAGAGTTCGGTCGGCGTTACTCGAACGAGGGCTTTGCCGCCGAGTAGGCTAGCGGCACCGATGGTGACGTCTGCTACCTCCACGGCTCCCGTCTTGGAGATCATCTGGATCGAAACGATTGGTGTCAGCGTGAAGCGAGCCGGAAGGTTGACTCGGACACTCACGGTCGTCGACCTGGCGTCCGACTTGATGAGAACGCTATCGGCGGTCGATGATCCAGTCAAGGCGATAGACCAGAGACCCGATGTTGCCGTTACGCCTACGTCGAGCTTCCGTCGCTTGCGAGGCGCGACCGAACGCTGAAGGGAGCTGGGAGTCAGTGTGAGCCGACCAGGTCGAGGCGAAACGGCTGCTCACATGGAAGACAGTGAGACCAGCAGTCGGTCCTCCTCCAGTAGATGCAACGAGCTCTGCTGGTGTCTGTTTCGAGAGATGGAGGTCAGACCTGGCGAGAGCTGGCGCAAGGGAGGAGACTCACATCGTCGTCCACGAGGCCGACGACCATGCTGCGAATGGCTCCCGTCGAGTCGAGCATGTCGCATGGTGTGAGGGTAAGAGACCGCTTGTTCAGCGATGCTGCGGGGACAACGGCAGCCGGTGCCGACTTGACGAGATCGCTCGTGCCGTAGATGTCTGCGCGAAGGAGCGTAAGCGGCAACGCGAGAGACGATTCACAGCACAACTCACCGTCGTCGTCGTCGTCCACATCCATACTATCATCCTGAGGAGCAGGAGCGACTATCGGAGCAGCTCCGTTGCTCACTCCAGCTCCAATCTCCCATCGTAGGAGCGCCGAGTCGCCGACCTCGCTCCCGACAAAAACGTAGCCATTCTCCCCAAACCTGCCCTTGCTCCCACGGATCCTCTCCACACAGCTAGCTGCGATACCCTTGCCGACCTTCTGCAGCTTCATGCTCGAGACTGAGCGACCCGAGGTCTGCAAAGTGAGCTCGAGGGTCGAGCCCGACTTGCAGAAGACGATGGCCTTGTTGTTGGCGATGAAGACGACTCGGGCGCCCTCGAGCTCCTCGCGAACGGTGATGTCGTCCTTCCTGGACGCTCCTGCGCCCGAGTAGTCCTTGCTGAACCAGCCGTTGGCGGCGATGGCGACGACCTTGCCTCCTTGCTCGAGGTGAAGGATGCCGTTGGCGGTGATGATGAGGGTTCCGCCGAGATCTGGCGGGCAGGGGTGGACGGCGAGCGACGAGTAGGGGAGAGCGGGAGAAGTGGCAATGACGACGGCGGTCGTCTCGCTGTTAGCGGAGCCGCTGGCGAGGGTCACGAGCGAGACCAGGCAGTTGTGGTTGGTGTTCTCGAGACGGCCGGTCCAGGTGGGCTCGGGAGCGTAGAGAATGGCGAGTGTCGGTTCGTTGAAGCCCGGCAGGAAGGTCATGTCGATGACATTGCGAACGGGAGGAGGTCCGCCGACATTCGTGAGGGCGTTGGAGAGGGTCGAGGACCGAGATGGGCCAGTGAAACCGGCATTGCCGGCGGTGAGTGCAGCAAGAGGCAGGAGATGGGAAGGAGCGTAGGGGATACTGAAGGCGGGAGAGTCAGCGCAGGGAGACGAGGAGCGAGAGCCTACGAGCACTCACGAAGCAACGCCGTCGGGACCCCAGGCATCAGCATCAACGCCGAGACTCTCCAGATCAATCTCCTCCTGGAAGAAGGGCAAGATGGCGAGCGTTCCGTCACCTCCAGTGTTGGATGGCAGCAGCAGGACGGAGAGTCGTGAAGCTGGATCTGTTGCGGCTTTGGCGCGCCCCTCAGCCTGTAGAGAGACAAGTCAGCGGGTGCGCAGCATATAAAGAGCTTCACGTACGACTTGAGGAAGCTTTTCGAACGTGTGCAGCGAGACTGGGAGGAAGTCATGCGCCGAAGGAGTCCACTCGAGGAGCGACATCTGCAGAGGGCGTCAGCTCTGCGCGGTGATAGATCAGCCAGGCGACATAGCTCACCTTGGCATCCGTAAAGGTGACTAGTACCCTATCCGCTCCATCGACCTTGGAAGCGAGCGTGCGGATCCGGGCCAGCGAAGTAACGGTTCCATGCACTCGCCGGGTCAGGACGTGGTGCAGGACAGCGCGAGAAGGCTGCGGAGAGCAGGGTGAGCGTTCGTGAATAGTCTAGAAGCTCCCAGCACTGCTTACCTGGCCTGGCTGCTCGAACTCGCGGACCTCAAAGAGTTGGAGGATGCTGGCGCGGGCGGTGATGAGGTGACTGACGACGGTTCCCTCGGGGGTAGCCGAATCCTGTAGTGGAGTCAATCGCACACTGAGCGCATGCGCTGCTCCTGTTGGCGGCAGCTGAGCCCGATGATACGCCTGCATCTCGCGGTTGTGGAGGAGGCCAACCTGGAAGCGAGCGCTTTCGCGGAGGTGAGCCATCCTCGGCTGGCAGCGGGAGCTGACTGAATGTCAGACAGACTAATTTTCGAGTGCTCTTCGACCCCGACCGAGTCTACCAGCCCCCAACAGCGCTCTCATGGTCGCGAAGCAGCTCGGCGCCGAGCTCAGGTTGCCCGAGGTCGCTTCGTGCGATGGATCGGCTGTCTTTTCGCTTCTGTGTCTTGCTACATTGAACTCTGCAGCTCTTTACCTGCCTCGGCGCTGCTTGGAATCAAGCCGAGGAGTCAGCGAGTTGCGAAGGCATGCACAGACCGGCTCAAGAGGAGCTCGAGATTTCGAATCGCAGCTTGCCCTCCTGCCACATCTTGCTCGTTTCTCGCTTCGCCCTCGCGCTCCCCTACAAAGCTACAGCTCTCGACGTCTCACCTTGCCACCTCGCCCATACTCTTCTACAGGACTTTACTCGCCTCGCCAGCTCACAGCTCCGCTCGCCGCTCTCACCCTCCTCCGCGTCTCTCAGCAAGTGCAGCATCATGTCGACTGCCTTGACCTGGGGTGACTCGCCACACGATCTGATCACCTACATCAAGAGCGGAGATCTGGTAAAGGTGGTGCTTCTGCTGCAGCGTTTGGAGTTGGAAGACCTCGAAGCTACGGGTGAGTTCGTGAGACGCGTCTCGGTGGACAGTAGGGGCAGATGAGGCTAGATGCTGATGTACAGACTCCGTTCAGACCCTACTACCTCGCTCACGCCTCTTCTCGCGCTCGTCTCGGAGCCCCCTACCCCCGCTCGACTCCTCGCTCTGCAGCTCTTCCTCTTGAAGGGCGTCACCAAGTCGGTTCTCTCTGCGATGGATAGGGCAAAGGAGTGCAAGAACGAAGCTGCAGTCGACGTGATGAGCAAGTGGGCTTGGGGAAAGAAGGAAGATGGTGAGTGCTCCCTCAGGCTCGGCGCCGACGAGTCCGACCAGGAGCTGACGCTAGTAAACTCGCAGCGAGCTGGCTCAACGCTCTCCTCCGCATGGATGAAGAGAAGCTGACTACGTGGGTGATCGCCCAAAAGATGGGAACTACCGAGCAGCAGAAGGCCTTCGACAAGGCGACCGCAGTCGGACCGGTCGCGTTAACCTCGGCGACTGGCTCCGACCCCTCTGCTCTCCGTCCACCCGTAGGTGGCGCGAGTGCTACTCCTGCTTCATCCCTCGTCGACAAGCCCCAGGCCCAGAAGCTCCCTCTCCGCAACGCATCGGCCGCTCTCCCCTACAAGCCCTCGCCCGAGCAGCAGCGCCCCGGCTTTGGCGCGGGATCCGCCTCGCTCCCTGCTCGTCCAGCTCCGACCATCGGTCAGCCTACTCAGTCGAGGAAGCGTTCGAGCGACACCGCGTTTGCTCCCCTTCCCACGCTCTCCCGTCTCGCCGCGCCTCCTCTTTCCGCCTTCTCCTCGGACCCCACCACCTTGACCATCCATAGCCTACCGCAGGGGCTCGAAGTCAGCAAAAAGGATATCTACGAGCTTCTCAGCCACCACAACGTCGGAAAGCTGGATGTGCGCGATGTGAAGCTGAGGACAGTCAAAGCGCCGAGGGACGACAACGGCAAAAAGAAGAAGGACTCGCACGGTACCAAGCTCGGAGGTATGGTGACCGCGGAGGTGCAACTCCACTCTGCTGAGATGTGTGACGAGGTGGCGTCGAGTCTCGAGGGAACGCTTTGGCGCGGCGTGAGGGTCGAGGTCGAGTGGACCAAGCTTGAGCGCCGGTGAGTCGTCGAGAATCTCGAGTTGGCGAGGGCACTCGCTGACGCTCTGCTTGTAGTCCCAAGGTGAAGCATAATCCTCCCCAAGAGACGAAGTCGTACCCTGTTCGTACCGTCTCCCCTGTGCGCTCGGAGATCGTCCCCACCCCCACCCCTGCCCTCCTCCCTCGCCTCAGCCCTCCCATCGCCCCTGCCGTTACCACCGCCCCCACTGCGCCTCTCTCTACGAGCGTCTCTGCGTCCGCCAAGTCGCCTCGTAACGTCGTCGACTACTCGGACCTTTGGGGATGAGCTGCGCGCTTCGGCGACCGAGCCGCGCGAGGGTGCTTGTGCTTGAAGTCAGCTTGCTTGATAGTTCGATTGCTTGCGAGTCAATCCGAACATGCGTCTTTTGCTCTGTGCTTGCTTCTCCTGGTCGCTCGGCGAGATGTGAGCGGTCGAAGAGAGGCCAAAAAGAGAGGCGCGTCGAGAGTTGCTCGCGAGCGGGATCGAAGTCAAGTGCGCTGCTACTGGGCATGTCGGACCACTTTCTGAGGACTCACGAACCCAGGAAGCTCGGGTTGATGGTGCAGAACAGCGTCGCCGCTGGGCGAACCTCGTTCGGCGAACGAAGGGAGGGTCGGCGCTGGACTCAGACGAGCCAGAGCAGCCGAGCGGGCTCAGCGAGGTCCTGGAGAGTGTCTGTAGGCTTGCACCCTCCTAATGGACGCACCCCTGCTCTTTAAAACATCTTCACCCTCCCACATCAACGGCGAAGTGCGAGGGAGAGCAGGACGAGCAGCTCGGACCACCTCGGCGCTCGAAGGATGTGCTCTTTTCACTCGCTACGCGTCTCTGTAGTCTTCGATAAGAGCTACCGACCCCCTCGACTCGCTGCTTTACATTCTAATTGCTCTACCGACGTGCATCACACTCGCTGAGAGCGCGACGAGGACGCAAAGATGGATTCCGTCTTGCTCGGTTCTTTCGCTCTCTCGGGGTCCGCTGAGCGTCTCTACACGCTAGTTAGATGGCCAGTCATGTAGCTTGACAGTAGGAGCAGTTCAACAGCAAGCAACAGCTTATCTACAGACGCGCTAGCCGTGTGATGAGACAGCGGCGAGATTGCGCCGAGCCTGGCAAGGCAATTCAGGGTCTATGTGATGGATTGCCTCGTTCGCCTCTTGTCCTCCTACCACTCACTGCTCCTCCTCATTCGCTAGCACTCTGCACCCTCTCACTTACACCTCGCTCTCCCTCTCAGCCTCACAGCACTCTCACCACTTCACCATGTCCTTCACCACCTCGCCAACAAGCTACATCTCGTTCGCCGACCAGTTTGTCGCCTCGGAGGGCAGTGTAGACATGCAGAGCTGGCTTGCCAACGACCAAGAGGTGAGTTGTACTCGACTACAGCCTGCTAGCGCTTCGAAACTGACCCTGCTCCCCTCTCTTCTCTCGACGCCACAGGGGTCTACCATCGAATGCGCCTCCATCTCGGACTGCATCTCATGCACCGAATCTACCCAACTGTTCGACCTCGACCTCACCGACCTCGAAGACGACATCATCATCGAAACCACCTCGGACGACTCCCTCCTCTTCGCCGAAGCCAACCTGTCCTCCTCCCTCCCTACTCGCGGCTACCTCGACTTCCCTCTCCCCGCCGAGCCCACAACCATCACCAGTAGGATCAGGTCGACCGCCTCGTGGATCGCCAAGCAGTTCGCTCATGGAATGACCGAGGAGAAGGTGCTCGCTATGAGCTGGGGAGCAGAGCCTTGCCTCTCGGACGCCGAGTGCGGATGGAGCGACTCGTGCGGATCAGAGTCGGAGTACACTGAGAGCGAGTCGAGCGGTAGCAGTAGCTCCTCCTCCTCTGCTGCCTCCCTCTCCACCTGCCCCTCGACCCCTCCTCGCTCGTCGCCCAACTTCAAGAGGGTCCGCTCCTCGCCCACTTCCTCCAACTCCTCCCGCCGCTACCTCTCCGACCGTCTCATCCGTCCTAGCCCTATCCCTCCTCGTCAACGCAAGGCCGCTGAGTCGCGCAAGCGTGCCGCTCGGAGCGAGCTCGGCGATGGCGACCGCACCTCGGCGCTGAGCTGGCCGTTCCCTGCTCCCTCCTCGGAGGTCAGTAGCGTCGCCTGGATTAAGTCGCAGCTTCCTGCTCCTCTCCAGTTCGCCGGTGCAATGGAGAAGGCCAAGTACGAGCAGCAGCAGAAGTTGGATCGCTGGTTCGAGGGATTGAGCGCGGCGAGTGTTGAGCACCTCGAGCTGTGGGAGGGATGGATCGAGGAGGCCGGTAAGGTGTACACTGCTGCTGAGGTGCAGACTGTGCTGCTCGACCTCGAGGCGCGGGGATTGCTCGAGATGGGAGGAGCCAGGGGTGTCGCCGAGAGGGAGTTGAAGAGGATCGCTGGAGAGCGCGAGGGATGGCTGTGGTAGGGTGGTGGTGGGAGTGAGGGGATACCGGGGACGCGGTGGATCTGATTGGGTACGGAGGGCGGTCGGAGTATCATTATTGGGGCTTAGTGAGGAGGGGTGTTCGGCGTTCAGTTTAGCTTAGGTGGTCTTCAGTTCTATAATTCTCTCCGCATGTAAAGCATCAGCACTGGCGCCCATCGGGGCAGCCTTGCATTTCCATCACATCTGCTGTCCCCAAGAGAGCGAGGCGAAGAAGCGAACGCCAGTCTATGAGTCTGCTTCGGCTTCGGCGCTCGCCCTAAATCTCCCGACTGCTCAAGCTCGCGAAGGGAACGCTCGATGTATCGCGTTGCGGAATGTGTATGCTATGTACTAAAAGATACAGAACTTCGATGAATGTTCCTTTTCCTTTTCCACCGTCAACTCCCTTCTCCCTAAGTCGGCCTATGCCTGCGAGTGCTCGGCGAGCTTCTCCAGGAGCGAGACCATCGATTGGGGGCTCTCCAAGACGGCGTTGGCCATGGTCATGCGGGCGCTTTGTGACTGTAGGTGGAGAGTTGGTCAGCAGACATCCTCGAGCCGCTTTTGATGTCGCCGAACGGGCTAACTCACCTCGCGAGCCTCAATGGCGATCATGTACATTGATCCAGGATCCAGCTTGCTCTCAACAGCGGCAGCATGACCAGGTTCCGGCATGGAAGTGCCGCTGGTGAGGCTGGGGAAGAGGGCGAGCGAGGCAGGGGGAGAGATCGTTGGCGCGACTCCAGGGGTAGCGGTGCTGAAGATGCGGGCCATCGAGTGGAACTGTTCGAAGCTTGAGAGTCAGCTCCGAGCGAAGGAAGAAGACGCTTCGTACGCTAGCAACTCACCATGTCCTCGTCGGTCTTGTCGTCACCAGCGCACATGCAGAACTCGGTGTCGTTGTACTGGTACAGAAGACGCTGGACGATCTCTCCCTTGTTGGTATGAGCGGGGCGAACCTCGACGTTCTTCTTGCCCTGTTTGACGAGAAGAGGAGAGCTCATCAGCGAGCTGTCGAGACGGTGAAATGGACGTCGAGTCGACTTACGACGAGAACGTCGATAGGCAGACTCTCCTGCATACTCTCGAGCATGGCCTGACACTCCTTGGCTGTGAACGGCGAGAGAGGTGTCAGTGAGAGGCTCCCCAGGTCGAAGAAGCCCGAAACTCACCCTGGAAGAGTCCGAAGACGGGGTCGGCGTTGCGGTAGTGGAAGGTGACACTGCTGAGCTTCTTCTCCACAAACGATCCCTGGGTGCGAGCCTCGTAGTCTGCAGATGGGGAAGGTCAGCCCTCAGCTCGGCGCACTGGCAGGCGGCCTCAGCGAGCAGACTCACAGCGGAAGATCTGAAGGACGTCGCGCTTCCAGTCCATGTCGAGGTCGTCGGTGAGACTGAGCCACTGCTTGGCGCCGGGGGCGCGAAGGAAGCATCCGTGCTCGGCCGACATTCCGAGGTTCTCGATGTGACCGAGGTGCTCCTCGAGGAAAGCTCCATCGCGACCCGAGATGATGTAGACGATGTTCTTGGGGTCGGCGGCGAGGATGGGAAGAGCCTTGAGAAGCTCCTCGGAGGGGATGGCGGCGCTGGGGTCCTTAACGATGGGGGTGAGGGTGCCGTCTGCGAAGGGAAGCGATCAGCTCTCTGCCTATCGTCCCGGCCGAGGCGGGAGAGGCGTACCGTAATCAAAGAGCAAGAGACGCTTGCCAGCGTTCTTGTAGCGGGTGATGAGCTCCTCCTCCTCGAGGGGAGGGGTGTTTTGCGAGGCCTGCTCTCCCTGAAGCGACTCGAGCAGCTTGAGGATGTTGGTGTGAGCCCAGACGCCCGCGGTCTGTCCAGTGACGACCTCGTGGAGACGCTGTAGAATATCAGCCTGTTAGCGAGATTTTCCCGGGGTGCGAGACTCGACGGAGAGGCTTACAGCATGACGAAGGAGCTTCTCCGAGTTGCCCATGTTGAGGCACTGGTCGATGGCGCGGGCGACTCCTCCAAGATCCCAAGGGTTGACCTTGACGGCCTTGTTGAGCTGCGACGAGACACCGGTGAACTCGGAGACGATGAGAGGTCCCTTGTTCTCGGCCTGACAAAGGATGTACCTGGGCGGAAAGGAAAGCGTCAGCGCTCAGTCGAAGAGCTGTTGCGAGGAAGCCGACTTACTCCATGCTGGTGGTGTTCATGCCGTCGCGAATCGAGGTGATGAGGGCAAGGTCGGCGACCGAGAGAAGCGCAAAGTACTCCTACGAACGGGGACAAGGTCAGCAAGAGGCCTCGGCGATGGGAAGTGGAACGTCGACTAACGTCACGCTCGATGGTCTGATGGTAGTGGTGCACCGGCTGGAACTCGAGGGATCCGTAGGAGCCGTTGATCTGATCGACGAGCTCCGAGACCTTGGTGGCCAGCGCAGGCGAATCTCCAGGACTCGGCGAAGTGACCTGGATGAGGACAACCTTCTGCGCCCACTCGGGGTAGTCGTGGAGGAAGCGCTCGAAGGCGCGGAGCTGTTTCGAGTTGAGGGGAGGTCAGCCAGGTCTCGCAGAGCGGAGGTGATTGAGCTCACCTTGGGGAGGACTCCCTTGGTGGGGTCAAGCTTGTCGCGACCGACGATGATCTTCTTGCCGTCGTACAGACGACGAAGAGCGTCAATCTTGGGTCCGACTCCAGGGCTCGCGCTGTAGATGTGACGGGCGTCAGCTGAGCTTTTCGTCACCCGACAGCGAGCAGGGCTTACCGGTCGAGCTCGACGTTCTCGACGTCGATACCGATGGGGCAGTGGGCGATCCGGGTGATGCTGCCCTTGGCGTCGACTCCGCCGGATCCAGCCTCGTAACCCATGACACGAACGCAGGAGGA
Organism: Leucosporidium creatinivorum; assembly: GCA_001600635.1. NCBI lineage: Eukaryota > Fungi > Basidiomycota > Microbotryomycetes > Leucosporidiales > Leucosporidiaceae > Leucosporidium > Leucosporidium creatinivorum. Next base: position 1,195,602 of record BCKL01000004.1, on the reverse strand, counting down.
GAGGAAGTGACGAGCGTAGGAGTGGGTCTGGAAGCAGACGAGGTTGCAGCCGAGCATACCGTCGAGGATAGCCTCGCGACCTACAGACAGGGAGAAAGGTCAGCGATTGCAGAGCTTACGAGATCAGCTCAGGCTTACGGGGAAGGTTGCGGAAGTACTCCGACGAGGGGAAAGGGCAGTGGAGGAAGAGCGAGATGTAAGGCGAAGCCTCGGGGAGGAGCTCGCGAAGCATCTTGGGCACGAGGAGCAGGTGGTAGTCGTGGATCCAGATCTGCAAAGAAGGAGGTTAGCTCGACTCGTCCAGAAAGGCAGAGCGACAGGACGAACGAGGTCTCCGGGGCGGTAGGTCTCGGCGACCTTCTTAGCGTAAACGAGGTTGGTCTCGTAGTAGGCGTTCCACGACTGGAGCTCGCTCTTCTTGTCGAGGTCGTCGGGGAGAGCGAGGTAGTGGAAAATGGGCCAGAGGAACGTCTTGCACATGCCCTCGTAGAAGTCTGCGAATAGCCAAGGTCAGCGTTGTTCGACTGTGGTCTGGCTCAAAAACAGACTCACCAGTGTGGACCTTGTCCTCGAGCCAGACGGGGACACATCCAATGCCCTCTTCCGCCTCTCCAGCCATAGATCTCAGTCCGCGCTCGAGATCCTTCTTCGCCGTATCGCCGAGCTCTCCCTGACCGAGGAGGTCTCCGTTTGAGCGCATGAGGTCGTCAGGCCGTCCAACGACGGACAAGGTCTTGCCAGCGAGGCTCTTGAGGCCCGAGTTGAGGGCGGCATGGCCTCGGCGAGGGTGAAGGACCCAGCGGTGCTGCTGGGCGGGCGCCTGGCTCTCCTCGGCGTCGGGAAGAGGGATGTGGTTGGGATCGGGCGAGGCGACGCGCGAAGGAGGGCAGGGAGGGTGGAACGAAGGGCGAAGCGACTTGGCGGGGTCGGGGAACGAGGCGACGGGAGCCTTGTGTCCGCCGAACTTGGAGAGGGTGGGCGAGTGAAGGGCGCGGGGGCGGAGGAGAGGGTCTCCAGGCTGAATCTCGAGAGGAGTAGTCGCGCCCGAGAGCAGCGCCTCCTGGGGCTCGTCGACGAGATGGTCGTCGAACGAGGTGGTGTGGGATTTCGTCGGGTGGAGAGTGCATACGTCTGCGAGAAAAGGAACGTCAGCTTCTTGCGTGAACTCCGTGTACCTTGTACTCACAAGGCAGCGAGTGGACAACAACACTGCGGAAACGAGGGGTAAGAAGCGACGTCAGCTTCGCGCGAGCGAGAACGTGTTTGACCGAAGGAGTGGAAAGGCGCGGGAGCATTGTAGCTACTAGAGAGCCCTGCTGTAGTCCTTCAAATGCCCCTGCAGAACTGCTCCATCTCGCACCATCCACCCCAACGAGAGCGAGGATCTCCCGCCCAAGGCCGCAAAGCGGACCTGGACCACCGAGCGATAGCGCCGGGATGCGAGGGAAGAGGGTACAGAGGCTCGGAGGTAGAAAAGAGACTGAACTACTCACATGGTCCTGCCGCTGACGGGGCGCCCACGGTTCTTCATCTCTCCCTCCCAACTAGCGATGCTCTCGTTGAGCTCCTCCAAGGTGAGGGCAGGCTCCAAGTTCTCGGGCTCCCAGTCCTCGTCGTTCTCGTCGGGGAGGTCGCTCAGCGTGACGGGTGCACCACGGGTCGACTTGACCGAGATGAGAGGAGGAGGGCGCGAGGCCGCGCGAGGACGGGAGGAATCTAGTCGCGACGGCATGGCGAGTTGAGGTTGACGAATAGCTGTAGCGAGTTCCGGAGGTCAGCGAATTGCGGTGCTATACACTGCTACAGAACCGCTCACTGAGAGAATCCTCGAGAAGAGCGGATGTGGTTCAAAACCAAGCCTGCGAAGCGGATTCGGACTCGTCATTGACAGCCTTTCTCGAAACTCAGGAGATCATCCTCAAACCTGACGCGCTTACGCTTTTACTGACCAGCAAAAAGCGTGGCTCGAATTCTCGAACGCTTCCTTAGGCGCGGATCTTGTTGGATCGTATTTCTGATCAGCTCGGCGCTCGTTTGCCCCCTCTCCTCGTTTTATCGCACGCACATAGAGATGAGGCCTCTGTACAGCAGCAGAAAAGGTGGGAGAAATCTATGTAAGAACAGTGATCCGGTAGCGATGTCACACCGCTACAGTGCTGCACACAAAGACTGGCTCTCGTCTCGGCGCCTGCTCGGCTCTCATTGTCTCGACTCTCGCAAGTTGAGAAGGAAAGCAACAACAGGGTACAGCACACATTAGCCTACACGTACACGTAAGCTAATCTACTCCTGCTTGCTCTGCCGCTCGACCATCTGCATAATCAACCTTGCATCAGCGCAGCACCGAAGCGCAAGAGCTTCCTCCGAGACGACTCACACTACGATGATACGTCCGAAGGGCCAGTCTGCGAGCGCTCTGGATCATGGTGATGACGTATTCGTAGCCGAAGACGAGGATGGTGGTCACGGCGGTTGGGATCTGCGGAGAAGCGATGGCTCAGCAAAGGCTCGGCGGCGGCGAAGGAGCGTCACTGTTGGCGCAACGAGAAGAGGAAGGAGCAAGAAGCGTACAGCAATCTTCCAGAAGTCTGCGGGAATAGATGTGAGGTCAGCCTCTGTTCAACTTCGGCGCCGTTGCCGTCGACCGAACTCGCTCAAACCCACAAGAAACGCCGCCATCCAGCACATGAGGGAAAGTCTCGAAGTTCATGCCAAAGTATCCCTGGAAGTAGACACCATCAGCGACACGGCTTCATACGCTGAAGAGGAGGACAAGCTCACCGAAAGGAAGGTCAAAGGCAGGAAGATGACCGAGAGGACACTTAACGCCTGCATGTAGCTGTTAGATGAGTAGGAGAGGTTGTTGAAAGTGTAGGCGATGAGGTTCTCCGCGCTATCGAGTGCGTCGAGGTCAGCAGAGAGCAGAGACCTTGAGTCGAGCGAGCATGGACGAACAGGTCGCCGAAGAGGTCGAGGCTGGACAGCACCGAGTCAACGTGGTCTATGACATCGCCGAGGTAGCTGTCGAATACCATCATCAGCTTTCGCTCGTCTGACAGCGGACCTACACCACTCACACCTTCGCCTCATGCGAAACGAAACCGTGTCGCTTCCCGCTCGCTTCGGGAGAAGGCTTGGCGGCTGCTGCTGCTTTGGCGTCGTCTTGTGTACGAAGAGCTTGGAGGAGGAATTGGAAAGGAGTGAAGGTGGACTTGAGCATGAGGAGTTGGGATGAGAGGATGTGCTGGGGATGGAGGGCGCCGAGTCAGCGTTCGCTTCGAGGAGGTCGTTGCAGCCGTAGTTGTAAGGCGAGGAGCAGCTCACAAGATGCCGGACGTCGCTCATGGACTGTCGAAGCAGAGGCGAATCAGTGTCCTCGCTCAAATGAGGAGCCGAGAAAGGAGAAAGGGCTCACAGGCCTCGACAAGACATGCGACTCGAGCGTCGTGAGCTGCTCGCTGTTGAGTAGCACAGGACAAAGGTCAGCTAGCGCTGGAACGCTCTCGTCAGCGTCAAGACCCACCGAAACTCGTCAACAATCTCGAGCATCGCATCGCCAACAACGTCAAGGATGGCCTGCAGTATCATACTGCTATCCTCCGACTCGCGAATGATGTCCTCGGTAGATGAGATGCGGTCGAAGATGCTGCTGAAGGTGGGGTGGTAGCCTGCGCAAGAAATCCGAATCAGCCCTTTCGCTGCTCGAACAGCGACTCGACAGCGACGCACCTGGATCTTGAGTGAAGCTGAGGATGGTACCGTTGCGAAGGACGAAGATGGCCATCTGCTCGACGTGGATGTGAACCTTAATGTCCTTGGTGAGCTCGGCGACGGTCCATCTCGCTGCCATCCGCTCGTTGAGGTTCTTGCGGAATCGCTTGCTGCCCTTCTTGGACTTCAGACGTGTTCGTAGGCCTCGAGAACTGTGGTTGAGCTGTAGAGGGGAGAGGAGGAGGTCAGCTCTGCGCCAAGAACTCTCATCGCCGAATTCCAGCTCACAGTCCGCTTCTCGGCTTCCTCCGGCGCCTTGACCTTCTTGAACGCTTTCCGGAGGGCCCTCAAGTACTCTCCATAGCTCCCAGGGGCCGCTGGAGTGCTTGCGCCCGAACCGTAGCTCGGCGAGTTCCTCCCATCGCTCGTCTCGACGATGGACTCCTCATCGGCGTTGCGATGAGTCGTGTGAAATCCAAAGTGGTGACTGTTGGTATCTCGAGGCGCCTTCTTGCCCTTTGTAGACGTGAACAAGGCGCCGGCGTTGTCGCTATCCTCCTCGTCGTCCGAGTCGTCGTCTCCGCTCACGACCAAGGTGCGATGCGAGACGATGTTGCAGAAGGCGTGGTTCTTGTAGTAGTCGAGCTTGGAGCGGTTGGACGACTGATGGAGCATGTCTTCGAGAGCGAGAGGGTGCAGATCGTACTTGAGGGCGATGGGCTTGATGACATCCCAGCTGAGGCCGTTGGCGTGAATCCAGCGTACTTTGGACCAGGAGGGGCGCTCCTTGGCGAGGTAGTCGACAAGTGTAGTCGCATCGAGGACCTTGAACTCGGCAGTCTAGGTGATCAAAGAAGTCAGCGAGGCGCGAAAGCCGAACCTCGGCGCTGCCTACTCACAGCATGGCAGCAGTCGACCGCCTGAATAACGACGTTGGCCTTGAGCCCTGGCATATCCACCCTCAAGGGATCAACTCCAGGTGTCCGAGTGTTGTCCCAGTCGTCCTCGCTGAGCATCCTAATCGCCGTCAACTTTCGGCCCGCAGCTTGCAGGCGTTGCGCCGACGAGGAGCGAGAGCCGAGGTCAGGCTTGCTTCCGGGTACGCTGAGGGATGATCCATTCTCCTCCTTCAACCGAGCGACGCCTGGGTCTGCGACGGGCACCTGCCTGAACGCCTCTTCGGGCAAGTCTCCCTCTGGACGCTCCTCGACCAAATCAGCTCGATGGGCTCTTCGTTCGCCCTCGAGGTCATCGTCGTCCTCCTCTGCTTGTGCTGATTCGTCGACTGCAGGACTGGCGCGGCCGTGGTGGAACAGGGAGCCGGACGAGCGACGTCGAGCGGGGGAAGGAGCGTTGCCGTGTGATGTAGCATGATGGGCGAGGAAGGAGGACATCCGCGCGAGTGATGGAGCTGTACAGAGGTCGACGTTATGAAACGAGGAGAAGTGTAGGAGGCTAAGCGGGAAATCGCGTCGGGCGCGAGCTGGAATTGGAATCGACGCTCTCACTCCGACGTCTCGCTTCTCAGTCTCAGCGCCGACTCTGCTACAGAGCGATGAGCACTTCAACCGCCTTCTCGTCTGCTCTCATCGCTGGAGGACTGGCCGGGACAGCAGTCGACACCCTCTTCTTTCCCATCGACACTCTCAAGACTCGCGCTCAGTCCCAGGCAGGCTTCCTCGCTTCCGGTGGATTCACAGGGGTGTACAGAGGGCTCAGTAGTGCTGTAGTAGGCAGCGCACCGGGAGGTAAGCTCTCGCTTGCTGTGAAGAAGGACGCGCTGGACTGACCCTCGCTGCTCTCAGCTGCCGCCTTCTTCACGAGCTACGAGACGCTCAAGGGACGGCTACCACTCCTATTCCCGAAACTCGGTACAGAGGAGTTCGCCCCTGCTCTGCACATGCTGTCCGCCAGCGGTGGAGAGGTTGTGAGTCTCCCGTTCCCCTTCGCCGGCGTTAGAGCTGAGCTGATTCCGCTTCACTTTTGCACAGACGGCATGCTTGATCCGAGTACCAACAGAAGTGGTGAAGCAGCGGAGTCAAACGGGGGCCAAGGGAACTGGTAGTTGGGCCGTTGCCAAGGGGGTTTGGGCGTCGGCGGGGCTCAAGGGCTTCTACCGAGGCTTCGGCAGTACCGTTGCTCGCGAGGTGAGTCTTTTGAATTGATACCGAAGCTCTACGCTAACTTCTCGTACCACAGATTCCCTTCACCTGCCTTCAATTCCCTATGTACGAGCGCATGAAGCTCGTCCTCGCTCGTCGGCGGACCTCCTCCGGCCTCGTGCGCGACCTTCCTGCCATTGAAGCAGCAGCATGCGGTAGCATTGCAGGAGGAATCGCCGCAGGCATCACCACGCCTCTCGATGTGTGCAAAACTCGCATCATGCTAAGTGGTCGAGCAGTCCGTCTTTCTCTCTCCTCCTCGGCGCTCACTTGCTGATCCCTCTCTACGTCGAACAGGCAACGCAAACCATCGCCGAAGTAGCCACTACCACACCACCACCACGACAATACCCCAGTTCCATTTTCACCACCCTCGGCATCATCTACCGCGAAGAGGGCGTGCGAGTTCTCTTCTCGGGCGTCGCTCCTCGCGTTATCTGGATCTCGCTCGGTGGTGCTGTCTTCCTCGGAGTATATGAAGCAGCAAAGAAGTCGCTAGAAGGGAAAAGGATYGCAACTTTAGAGACGAGGGATTGAGTAGACCTCAATAGAAGGAAAACAGAGCTCGGCGAAAGCTCTTGTCACTATCTTTGGCGGGTGCTGGCGTC